>CM040627.1:34090056-34118879 GCA_022817965.1 Solanum lycopersicoides
TAGATCAGGGTGCATTCATTATTCCTTGTACAATCGGGTTATTACATTTTGCGAAAGCATTATGTTATCTGGGGGCAAGCATAAATCTCATACCCTCTCGATTTACAAGAAGTTGGGTTTGGGTGACCCAAAGCCCACTGCGATGCGGCTACTGATGGCCATAGAACAGTAAAAAGGCATAGGGATACTCCATGATGTGCTAGTAAAAGTGGAGTCGTTCATATTTCCAGCAGATTTTGTTATTCTTGATTGTGAAGTCGATTTTGAGGTGCTTATTATTCTTGGGAGGCCATTCCTTGCTACGGGTAGAGCTTTAGTTGATATGGAAAAGGGCAGATGAAATTTCGGTTGAACAATGAAGAAGTGACTTTCAAAATTTGTAGTCCATGCGGAGATGTGGTGAGCTCCAGTCGGTATCTGCCATATCCTACAAAGTTGTGAATCACCGAGACACAAATAGAAGAACGTCTAGGTGTAGAAGCACTGCTGCAGTGATAATGAATTTTGATAATGAATGCATTAAAAAATATGGGTCGTTAGTCGTTGCTCTTGATCGTGGTAATGTTGGTTTAAACGAGAAATATGAGCTAGACATGAAGAATCGCGAGTCTCCACCCGCTAAACCATCCATAGAGGAGGCTCCAAAGCTAAAACTAAAAGCTCTCCCACCTCATCTCAGGTATGAATTCTTAGGAAACGGTGACACATTGCCGGTAATCATTGCATTAATTTGAATGAACAACAAGTTGAGAGTTTGGTCAAAGTGCTAAAAAGGTTCAAAGAGCTATTGGGTGGACATTGCGGACATTATTGGGATCCCTCCGTATTTGTTTCTCATAAAATCCAACTCATGCCCGGTCATAAGCCAAGTATTGGCACAGAGACGCTTAAATCCACCTATGCAAGAGTCGTGAAGAAGGAAATCATAAAATGGTTGGATGCTGGAGTAATATATCCGATCGCCGATAGTAGTTGGGTATGCCCTGTTCAGTGTGTACCTAAGAAAGGGGGAAGCAATAACCGACATAGACCATGGTAGCAGGACATGGAATCCGAAGTTCTATCCTACTTCGATGAGGTTGTTCTACTTGCCAATGGTAGAACTTGGACACATCCCATGTAGGCACATGGTTAAGGAATATGAAGAGTGTACGAAGCATTCAATCTCTTTCTTTAACTGAATCCACTTCCCCCTTACTCATACTCACTCGGTTCTAGCCTTAGTTCTCATAGATTAGTTCACATCAAGGTTCACATAAATAGGTCCTTATCTAGTTCACGACCTCCTTTACATTCACCCTACCAAAGCAAGTTCCACTAGGGCATATCTCACTTTAGCGACAAGAAGCTCATCGCGACTTTCCTAAGGTATGATATGATGACGTTCCATCCAACCATCCCTAAGTCCATCACTCATAACATGAAGGATACCATTACGACTAACTACTTCATAATTCATAACCTCGCCACTAAGTGCAAGATTCCACATAACATTGACCTTCTTATCATCAAGGTCTCACTTATATTATTCAAGACTCTTAACATACTAAGTCAAATCATCACATAATTCATATAGGCATCAAGCAAGGGACATAAGTCTACCTAAACAAGACACCACATATTTCACTTTAACATACAATATAAGTCATTGTAGAAGTATTTAGGAATAAAATCTTATAACCTAACATCACTTCATATAAGAACACATATACTTTCACATATATATAGACATTATTATATATCACATAATCATCATATACTTCAAGTAATGCCGACAAGGCCATGATCATCATATTGCACAAGGCCACATCAATTGCAAACTAAACACATAACACCGCCACCATAAGTGGACCATACCAATCACAATAGAATCAAAGTATAATTAATATCAAATTAAAGAAAACGGGCAGCATACCTTCATACCCATATCCACACCTCAATTCAATGCCAAATCAACCAATTTAACATCACAAGGCCCTTACCCATGGCCATGAACAACAATTCAAAGCAATAACCATAAAACTCAATGAATCTACATCAATTCAATCTAGGTTTAACAATATAATATCAATTACATATCAATTGAACACAATTCTTATATCATTGGAAAGCCCATAAGAAACTATACAACAATTCATCAACATAAGCTTAATATCAAGTAACCCAATAAGTAGTCAAAACTAGGGTTCATCAATTCACATGGGTTCATAGGTAATTTATGTTGAAATCATCAATACAATATCAATTATATCATAATTCAATGTTTAGAAATTATTTATGCAAGAACCCATGGTAGAAATCCCGAAATAGGACAAATCTCTTTAGAAAGCTTTGAAAACATCTTTGAAAGTTGGCTCCATGATGAAACGAGTTTCAAGGATCAAAGCCATACCTTAAGGATGATGATTCTTCACTTTGATGAAGAATTCTCCTTCAAAATGCCACACCAAGCTGATCCTTCAAGTTGGACTTCAATGGAGTCTTTGGGTTTTCTAAGGACTTTGGGGTTTTGATTTTAGAAGAATGAATTATTCTAAGTGTTAAACACTTATATACTCCTTTAAAATACCCAAATACCCCTTAATAAACCGTCCACACTCTTATTTAGTCATGGGGTGAATTTACAAGTTCACCCCTAACTTGGCAGAAAAATCTGCGCAGGAACTTGCTTGTGACGACCTGTCTGTGACGGACCGTCACGGGTGAAACGGTCCGTCATGGACCTCCATATCCAGATCCTATGGCTTGACAAGGGTCCCCCCTACACCCTTGGACAATTCCCCCACGACGTAACCCTTGTGACGGGGCGTCACAGCCATGACAATCCGTCGCAAGCTCCGTCGCAAGCTCCGTCGCAAAGGCTGTCTGGGACAGTCTGCCAACAGATTTTGGGTCCTTTCCTCAAGGACCCTTTGATGGTCCTTGGGGATAATTTCCAGGACTTTTCAAACCTAAACATTATAATATATGAGTTTAACACCTCTCACATGAATTTCAACCAAAACGAACACATAAAACTCGACGAAACTCGCCTAGACGTACAAGGTCGACTCAAGGCACATCTTTCGAATGCCTTGGACGTTCTTGGTCGTTTGAACTCCAAACTTCACGAAACTTTAACCACAGCCTATACATGCTATAATAACTCTATTTAGAACCTTAAAACACCATGAAGCACACATAAACACATAGAACCACATTTTAGACATTTAGGAGACTTAGTCGTCAAACGTCTTAGTCATCCCTTGACGTTTGACTTCCAACGCCCCTAATACTTTATCTACTGCCTATATACCACATATTAAACATATTTAGGACCTTAGAACTATAATACCAACATGTTAGACTCTATAGCACTTAAGCTATTTTCAAGGTCTCACAAAGTTGAAGTGTCAAATAGGGAGATCAAACAGATTTTGTCAAAAACAGTGAACGCTAGTAGAACAGATTGGTCAAGGAGCTTGATGATGCTCTTTGGGCCTACCGGATAGCGTATAAGACTCCCATAGGTATGTCCCCATACCAACTAGTATATGGTAAAGCATGTCATTTTCCGGTTGAATTAGAGCATAAAGCCATGTGGGCTATGAAGAAGTTAAAAATGGACTGGAACGAAGCTGCAGAACAACGGTTATATGGGTTAAATGAACTCGATGAATTTCGCCTAAAAGCTTATGAAAGCTCAGCCCTCTACAAAGAAAATATGAAAAAGTACCATGACCTGAAAATCGAGAAATGAGAGTTTATGGTTGGGGATTCGGTGCTTTTATTCAACTCTAGGTTGCGCTTGTTTCGAGGCAAGCTCAAGTCCAAATGGACTGGCCCTTACTTGATCACCCAAGTATTCCCTCATGGAGCGGTTGAGTTGGAAAACAAGGAAGATATGCGGTTTAAGGTGAACGGACAACGTCTAAAAATCTATATAGGTCATGCGGAATCGGCGAATGAGGTGATTGAGGCATATCATCTTGATGAAGTCTGAGTAATCGAGTGTCCTCAGTCGTGCCACGATGTTAAATCAGGCGCTGGTTGGGAGGCAACCCAATATGTATCATCTAACCAATTTATAGTTTTCTTTCTAGTAACGGTAGCATTTTCTACTAATGGGTTGTAAATTTTCAGGTAGCACATCTCCAGGCAGTTCTGCAGAAAATTACTTTGCCACATTCACTGACGGATACATCGACGGACCGTCACGCCTGTGACGGACCGTCGCATTACTCCGTCGTGCCACGTACGTTCTTTATTATTTTGAAAAATTAGGGCACATGCGACGGAACCTATGACGGACCGTCACAGCTGTGACGGACCGTCATCGGGGTTTCGTCACTTCATTACCCAGCAACCTGACCCGACCCGGCTAAGGAATTTTGAAAGTTTTAAACCTTTTAAAACTCCCCACCCCTTCATTCAACCGTTTCTTTCCCTGTTTCTCCCATTTCCTCCCCTTTCAACTTCCTTCCCTTCCCAAAATCCCCACATTCTCCCTTTCCCCATCCCAAATCTATTTTCTTGGTCGGAGTCTGCTGCTGTGATTCTCATTTTTCTTGTTGGGTGCCATCACTTCCGTGTTGTTTTCTCCTCTTCCAAGGAATGTGTTTCTGAACTCTACCCATTTACTCTTCATTTTTGTTTTTATTCACTATTAGCATACTTTTTTTGTGTGGGACTTTGATATTTGACCAAATCTTGTCTAACCTAGGTTATTAGTCCCACGAAATGCCTTGATAAAACTCAAGAAATTAGGGCTTCAGCCTTGTAAATTTGATAAGTATTTAGGTTAAAAAGCGTTAGGGAAATGTTTGGTCTTTGGTTTGAATCAGATGGGTTGATTGTGGCATCCCCAGTTCTGTCTCTGAATGACAGAACAAAACCCCGATGACGGACTGTCGTAACCACGACGGACCGTCATAGGGTCCGTCCCAACACCCCACAACTTGTTTTCTCTAAGTGTCCACCAACGAATACATGTGACGGACCGTCAAGCCTACGACGGTACGTCCTGCACAACCGTCTTGGTTGTCAGAGACCCCTATTCCAAGGGTCTCAATAATTTTTCTAAGTGTCCACTGACGGACACATGTGACGGACCGTCATGACCACGACGGTCAGTCCTGCACAACCGTCGTGACGGTCAGAGACCCCTGTCCTAAGGGTCTCAACAATTTTTCTAAGTGTCCACTTACGGACACATGTGACGGACCGTCATGCCCACGACAGTCCGTCCTGCACAACCATCGTGACGGTCAGAGACCCCTGTCCTAAGGGTCTCAACACTTTTTCTAAGTGTCCACTAACGGACACATGTGAAGGACCGTCATGCCCATGACGGTCCGTCCTGCACAACCGTCTTGGTTATGAGAGACCCCTGTCCCAAGGGTCTCAATACTTTTTCTAAGTGTCCACTGACGGACACATGTGACGGACCGTCATGCCCACGACGGTCCGTCCTGCAAAACCGTCTTGGTTGTCAGATACCCCTGTCCCAAGGGTCTCAATAATTTTTCTAAGTGTCCACTGACGAACACATGTGACAGACCGTCATGCCCACGACGGCCCATCATGTACAACTGTCGTACCAGTCAGAGACCTTCCTTCTGATAGTCTATATTGTTAAGTATTACATGACGGACCCCATGACGGTCCGTCATACTCACGACGGGCCATCACCAGGTCCGTCGTGCCTCACTGCTACTACAGAGCTGTCATTACTGCTTTGAATTTATGTGTATTTTGTCTCATTTTTTCTTGTCATGTTTGATCCTTCTAGTAATAATGATGATTCTTTACAGGTACTACCTCTCATGGCACCAAAACAAGATCGCGTTTACGCACGTGGGCGTTCCAAGTCTGTCGCCCCGTCTGCTCGACTGGTGATAGGCTCTAATGATGAGCATGATCCCGAGTACGTGCCCCCAGACACTGCTACTACAGCACGAGTTCACCGTGCACCTAGAGCCACACCCAAGAAGGTGGCGTCCAGTGTAGTCACTGCCTCCCAGTCAGATGAGGAGCGCACACTGACCGGCACACCTTCTGGGTCAGCTGCCCAAGACGAAAGAGCATCTGGCTCCTTAGGAGTTTCGTGGTGAGAGGAAGCCTCCGGGTTCGCAGAAGCCTCTGCACCCGCCACATCTACACAGTCTGCCTCGGCTGATGAGGCTTACAACACTGACTCCACTCCTGGCTCACCGACTGGAATTCCTGCCCCGGTTGTCGACCAGCCCAATCGGTAGTGTGTTGACGGGCAATACCAAGTGTACTTAGACGCCAAGTTTCTCAATGATAAAGGCGTCATGACACGGAACCTTACACTGGAGAGGTGGGTCCTTACGGGAAGTCTCCCTACCATGCTGGATATTCACACTCTCCTCACCAGACATCGGCTGGAGTGGACGGCTCGTTCTTTGGGCCGCTACAGTGAGGAGTTGGTCCGAGATGTTCTATGCCTCTTATGTGGCCACTCTCCGATCACAGATTGATAGGCGGGCTGCCCCCGTCAAACAGGCCCCACTTGAGCACGTCCGAGTACGCGGCATACAGGTCGACATATCCCTGCCAGCCATCCGTCGATATCTGTACGGCGAGGATGTTGATACTACCAGAACACCTCTCACCGCCAAGTTTGACTACCGGTGGCAAATTGTTAAAGAGGGCCGGCTCTTACGTGAGCCATCGCTGAGAGAGACCACCAAGAGGTGGATTGCCCAGCACTTGTCTATTGATGGAGAGGCTGCTGATTGGGTGATGGAGCCAAAGGGAGCCATCAGGAATGCCAACTTGACCTTTACGACCAATTTTGTTTGGTTGATAGTCCGCCACTGCCTTTCCCCCATTGCTGCTGATAATATAGTCACATGGGATCGTGTAGTTCTGATGGCCGCAATGATGGCAGGATTCGAGGTCGACTTCGCTTGGCTTCTACAGGCATGGTTTTCTCTTTATGCAGATCCACAGGTGTGCCCATTTGGCACATTGACCAGATCAGGACCCCGTAGGGAAATATTGACATCGGCCATATCAGGGATGAGGCCAATGAGTTTGCTCCAGGCAGAGGGCCCCGCCCGGAGGTGGTCCCATGTCACGACCCGCAAGCACCCCCTGGAAGTTAGGGAAAACTTTCGAATCGTGACCGGGCGTACTTGACCCCTTTGGGGTCTCGTACAAGCCCTCTAACTAGCATTCATAACATAAAGCATGAAAAGTAGTGCGGAAATTAAAACTTTTCACGATAATAATAATAAAAGGAGTCTTTTCATAAATACTAAGAAATCTTATCGTCACAAGCCAACTTAAAGACACAACTTGGAATCTTAGGGACACGGCCCTTTACAATAAAAGTAAATACATTTTTTTTAGTATTAATAAAGAAACTAAGAAACGTAAAACTATGTCCTCGAATATATGAGGACATACCAAATTCTTGAGAGATAAAGTTCCCAAGCTTCGACTCCGATCCTCCCAAAAGGGCTTCCAACCTATACTCATAAGGTATAAAAAGTATGGGGTTAGTACAACAATGTACTAAGTATGGCATATGCAAAAACATGCAAAAAGGGACATTTTAGTAAAGATAGCTTTTATGCAATTCAAATATAACCTTCATGAATCTAGAAGCAAACCCACATAAGAATCAACAATTAACACTTTATGGCTATCTTACCAAACTTAAAGTAAACAAAAGGAACATTTCAATTAACTTTGCTAAACTTGCAATAAAATTGAATAAAGCATCATAGTGAACATTTTGAATTCTTACAATGAAGACCTTACAGTGAATAGCACGGTCCAAGTCATATGAACCCTTTTCCTTTGAAGTTGCCCTAACCCAAGGTTATCCTAAGACTCCCTAAGGTGAGCCAAGAAGGGACTCTCATTACACCTCCCTTCAAAGCACACCGAAGCGACCCTTAAAACTACCAAATCTTAGGCTTACTTCGTTAGAAATCAAATCCACGCCCTTGGCTAACATATGCAAAACACTCATGGAAATATAGGTCATACCAAGTGCAATGTGAGAGTAGCATCCCATACTACCACTCCCACTTAGTACTCCTAATGGATTCCATTTACTCAAGTACTCCACAATAATCCTCCATAACACTACACCATAGTACTCATTCACACGGATTTCATGAAGGTACTCTTCTCCCATAGTAGGTATAGGTCACACCAAGTGCAATGTGAGAATAGCATCCCATACTACTACTCCCACTCAATGCTCCTACTCGGTAACTAATGTGGATTGAGCACTTCACGACATACATACACAATTTCAACAATACACAAGATAATTAGTTTCAAATCAATTCTTTTGTGGGAGTTAGCTTAACCGACAAAGACCATGAGAGCTAGACATGGAATCCCGATATTAACCCCTATCGGATGAGGGATCCTTACTTGCCTAGTGTAAGGTCATGCTTCTTAGCGTTTACATGGCTTTTCCAATAGCTACACCTATGCGGGCACATAGTTAAGGGATAAGGAGATTGTTACTAAGTAACTCACTCTCTACTAACGAGGAGTACTCATCTCAAGAGGTACTTTGGATTACAACATCTCAACTAACGAAGTGCAATCCACCTCCCCTTCATATCCTCTCGGTGCTAGGCATAACTCCACACGGATTTCTCAACATAATAGCCTATCTTAGAAAGCTCACTAGGAAATGGAGAGGTTGTTACTAGACACTACATCTCAACTCACGAAGTGTGTCCACCTCAAGATTTCCCTTTTTGCTCAACTTGACATAATACAAATCTTAAAAGAGTGTGTGTGTACATGTGCACACCTTGCATATAAGCATCATTTCATTATCATCAAGTTCTACTCATACTTTAACCTTGATTCATCAAGCTACACACTCTACATACTTCTCATAATCATATGCTTCATTTAGACATAAGCTAGGTCAAACATGAAATTTAAGCTACATCAAACACAACACAAGACCCATTTCCAATATATCTTCATTTCACATATTAGACCTTCAAGATTACATAATCCAACCATACTAAGTAACATCAAGTTCATCAATTAGCACCGCCACCCATAAGGTGGACCATACCACTCAAATAGCAATTCATAATAAGAATTATACAATGAGAGCAACTCATCAACAAATCAAACCATCATTACCCATAAGCAATTTATCAATATTTCACCATATTAAGGCCCTTAGGGCAGTAGCTACACCAACATGACAAATACAAGAAGACCCAAGTTCATACCCTACTCAAATCATGCTCACATAACCCATTTTCAAGTCAAAAATTGAAGTATGCATAAACAAGAGTTTCATGGAGTTTTAACATCAAAATCATCTATTCAAACCAAGATAAATACATTTAAACCATTAGAACTTAGTTACAAGAAGACCCATAATAGAAATCAAAGTTTAGAAGAAGTTGAGTTTAAAACCCCTTTTTGAAAACCATTTTGGAAGTTGGCTTCTTGAATGGAAAGGTATTCAAGAATGGATACCATACCTTTATGAGAAAGAAACCCACGAATTTGATGAAGAAACAAGTCTCAATCCGTCCTCCTATCCTTCCTTGACTTCTAGCTTCCAAGAGAGTTGAGAGAGTTTTTCTTGAGAGAAAGAGAGAGTTGGATCTTGAAGTGAGAGGGTCTTGTCTAGGTCTAGGGTTTAAAACTAATTTAATATAACCTAAAAACACCAAAATTATACACCTAGGGTCTTATAAGACTTGGGGTGTATTTACATAAAACACCCTAAGCTGGCAGGCTTCGTCGACGAGACCTCCTCGACGGACCGTCACGTCCACCACGGACCGTCATGGGGTTCCGTCGAGGAACACTTGGCTTCTAAATGGAGCCTGTCCCAATTTCACTCTCTGTCACCCACGACGCCCTGGCTCGACGGACCGTCCTGAGTACGACGGACCGTCGCCATGGCCGTCGTGAGCTACTGATGGGCAGACTTGCCCAAGTCTTGGGCCCTTCATCTAGGCCCCTTGTGGGTCCTAGGTGGGGTCGTGCCCGGACGTCAAACCCCTAAACTAAGTCGTCTAGGTCTAAGGAACATTTGACGCATGTTTCAAGTAAAACGAACACATAAAACTCATCCAAACTCGCCAAGACATACAAGTACATTCTAAGGCATACCATCCGAACGTCATGGACGTTTTTGGTCGATTGAACTCCAAACTTAACCAAACTTTGCACACTGCCTAAGGACACCAAACTAACTCCGTTT
Organism: Solanum lycopersicoides; assembly: GCA_022817965.1. NCBI lineage: Eukaryota > Viridiplantae > Streptophyta > Magnoliopsida > Solanales > Solanaceae > Solanum > Solanum lycopersicoides. The sequence goes on from CM040627.1 coordinate 34,100,276, forward strand.
AACTTAAAATTAACTCAAGAAACAACCATGAGGCTCTAGTTCACCTTAGTTCATTTTGGGGCGTTATATTCTCCCCCACTTGGAATAACATTCGTCCTCGAATGACACTTAAATTTTAAGAACAACAAGGACTCACTTAGCATCATATAATACACTTAGATCATGATCAAAACACTAACAATCAAAGCATCCACTAGCAAGGAACATCATTTTACACTTTCAACACTTAGCAACATAGGCAACTTTCACCAATTTTCACAAAGTCAAAAATTCAACCTCAATATTCTTTTATGGAGGAACTACCTTCTCCAACGTTAAAAATGCTCATAAACAATGCCTTTACACACATTGAAACTAAAATTCAAGACAAAACAATTTTCTTCAAAATGCCAATTTTTTTATTACAGTGAAGTTGACTGCCATCTTTCCAAATTTTTTTGAAAAATTCATTCTCTAAGCAATTCATCAAGACGACATGATCATAGGAACTATAAAACCATATATACTCATTTCATAACACAAAAGAAACAATAACCAAGAGTTGAGACTTACCAAAACCATCAATCCGGATTAATTATCCTTTCTAGCCCCCATCCCATAGGAAGGGTTCTTCTTGGAAGCATTAGGATCTAGGGAAGCTTGATTGACATCTCTCCCCCTTGATTTAAGGTTTGGGCAGTCCCTCATCTTGTGGCCTCTATTACCACATGCAAAACAACCATCCGTTCCGGCAAGACACTTACCCCCATGTTGCTTGCCACAAGTAGGGCACCTAGCCCTTTCATAGGAATGACCACCACCTTGAGAAGATTGAGTTGGAGCCCTATCCTTGTTTCCCATAGAAGAATCTTGGGGATAAAACCTCTTCTTAGGCCTTTGGTGACTAGAATCATCCGACCTAGGTCTCTTACCCTCTTGCCTTATCTCCCTAATTTTGGACTCCTCAATTTGTTGCGCATAAACCATGAGCCTAGAGATATCCATGTCATTAAGAAGCATAGCCGTACGACACTCTTTTTCCACCAAGCTAGACACGCCCATCACAAACTTGTTCATCCTAGCCCTAGGGTTGGATACCATGTTTGGGGCATACTTAGAGAGTTGGGTGAATTTGAGAGAGTACTCTTGCACACTCATTCCCCCTTGACGGAGGTTCATGAATTCAACCATCTTCTTCTCCCTCCACTCTAAAGGAAAGAATCTATCTAGGAAAGCCTCTTTGAATTCCTCCCAATCCACCGGTCCTCTTTCTAAGGGTCTCTCACCCCTCCATTGCTCATACCACACTTGTGCAACATCCTTAAGTTGGTAAGCGGCCAATTCCGCTTTCTCCCTAGGGGTCACACCCATAGCATCTACCACCTTGAAAACCTCATCTATGAAGCCTTGTGGATCTTCATCCACCTTAGTGCCATGAAAAGTAGGAGGGTTCATCCTCATAAAATCCCGAATCCTAGAAGCGGGAGTACTAGCATTTGGTTGGGGCCTATCTCCTAGGTTAGCTTGGCCCACAAAGTGATTGTTGACAACTTGAGCTTGAGCCGTCATGAGTTGGGTCAAGTTCATTAGGGCAGCCCTCAACTCCGCATTAGTCATATCACCCTCAACAAAAGGAGCTTGAGGCATAGGAGGCACTTGAGGTCCTTGAGGTTCCGGAGGCACTTGAGGTTCTTGAAGAGGAACCTCCTCATTTTCCTCCCCTAAGCCAACAATAGGAACTTGGTCAACAGGGGAAGGACTCTCTCATTTGTACACCTCCCTCCTCCCTTCTAGCGGTCGATCTCCTCGTATTCATGTCCTAAAAACACAAAAGAAGAGGTTGAGAATAGACACCTTATATACTCAACTCTAAGGCACGATACTAGAATAGAGAAGAAAGTGAAACTTCTAGCATCCTATAGCCTCTTGTCCATGGATGTGTCGCGACTCACACCAATGACCAAGATACTACTAGATGTGGCTTGTGAGACTTTCAGACCTTAAACTATTTCCCAAAACCTTATGCTCTGATACCAAGTCTTGTCACGACCCGAAAGCACCCCCTAGAAGTTAGGGAAAACTTCGAATCGTGACCGGGCGTACTTGACCCCTTTGGGGTCTCGTACAAGCCCTCTAACTAGCATTCATAACATAAAGCATGAAAAGTAGTGCGGAATTAAAACTTTTCACGATAATAATAATAAAAGGAGTCTTTTCATAAATACTAAGAAATCTTATCGTCACAAGCCAACTTAAAGACACAACTTGGAATCTTAGGGACACGGCCCTTTACAATAAAAGTAAATACATTTTTAAGTATTAATAAAGAAACTAAGAAACATAAAACTATGTCCTCGAATATATGAGGACATACCAAATTCTTGAGAGATAAAGTTCCCAAGCTTCGACTCCGATCCTCCCAAAAGGGCTTCCAACCTATACTCATAAGGTATAAAAAGTATGGGGTTAGTACAACAATGTACTAAGTATGGCATATGCAAAAACATGCAAAAAGGGACATTTTAGTAAAGATAGCTTTTATGCAATTCAAATATAACCTTCATGAATCTAGAAGCAAACCCACATAAGAATCAACAATTAACACTTTATGGCTATCTTACCAAACTTAAAGTAAACAAAAGGAACATTTCAATTAACTTTGCTAAACTTGCAATAAAATTGAATAAAGCATCATAGTGAACATTTTGAATTCTTACAATGAAGACCTTACAGTGAATGGCACGGTCCAAGTCATATGAACCCTTTTCCTTTGAAGTTGCCCTAACCCAAGGTTATCCTAAGACTCCCTAAGGTGAGCCAAGAAGGGACTCTCATTACACCTCCCTTCAAAGCACACCAAAGCGACCCTTAAAACTACCAAATCTTAGGCTTACTTCGTTAGAAATCAAATCCACGCCCTTGGCTAACATATGCAAAACACTCATGGAAATATAGGTCATACCAAGTGCAATGTGAGAGTAGCATCCCATACTACCACTCCCACTTAGTACTCCTAATGGATTCCATTTACTCAAGTACTCCACAATAATCCTCCATAACACTACACCATAGTACTCATTCACACGGATTTCATGAAGGTACTCTTCTCCCATAGTAGGTATAGGTCACACCAAGTGCAATGTGAGAATAGCATCCCATACTACTACTCCCACTCAATGCTCCTACTCGGTAACTAATGTGGATTGAGCACTTCACGACATACATACACAATTTCAACAATACACAAGATAATTAGTTTCAAATCAATTCTTTTGTGGGAGTTAGCTTAACCGACAAAGACCATGAGAGCTAGACATGGAATCCCGATATTAACCCCTATCGGATGAGGGATCCTTACTTGCCTAGTGTAAGGTCATGCTTCTTAGCGTTTACATGGCTTTTCCAATAGCTACACCTATGCGGGCACATAGTTAAGGGATAAGGAGATTGTTACTAAGTAACTCACTCTCTACTAACGAGGAGTACTCATCTCAAGAGGTACTTTGGATTACAACATCTCAACTAACGAAGTGCAATCCACCTCCCCTTCATATCCTCTCGGTGCTAGGCATAACTCCACACGGATTTCTCAACATAATAGCTATCTTAGAAAGCTCACTAGGAAATGGAGAGGTTGTTACTAGACACTACATCTCAACTCACGAAGTGTGTCCACCTCAAGATTTCCCTTTTTGCTCAACTTGACATAATACAAATCTTAAAAGAGTGTGTGTGTACATGTGCACACCTTGCATATAAGCATCATTTCATTATCATCAAGTTCTACTCATACTTTAACCTTGATTCATCAAGCTACACACTCTACATACTTCTCATAATCATATGCTTCATTTAGACATAAGCTAGGTCAAACATGAAATTAAGCTACATCAAACACAACACAAGACCCATTTCCAATATATCTTCATTTCACATATTAGACCTTCAAGATTACATAATCCAACCATACTAAGTAACATCAAGTTCATCAATTAGCACCGCCACCCATAAGGTGGACCATACCACTCAAATAGCAATTCATAATAAGAATTATACAATGAGAGCAACTCATCAACAAATCAAACCATCATTACCCATAAGCAATTTATCAATATTTCACCATATTAAGGCCCTTAGGGCAGTAGCTACACCAACATGACAAATACAAGAAGACCCAAGTTCATACCCTACTCAAATCATGCTCACATAACCCATTTTCAAGTCAAAAATTGAAGTATGCATAAACAAGAGTTTCATGGAGTTTTAACATCAAAATCATCTATTCAAACCAAGATAAATACATTTAAACCATTAGAACTTAGTTACAAGAAGACCCATAATAGAAATCAAAGTTTAGAAGAAGTTGAGTTTAAAACCCCTTTTTGAAAACCATTTTGGAAGTTGGCTTCTTGAATGGAAAGGTATTCAAGAATGGATACCATACCTTTATGAGAAAGAAACCCACGAATTTGATGAAGAAACAAGTCTCAATCCGTCCTCCTATCCTTCCTTGACTTCTAGCTTCCAAGAGAGTTGAGAGAGTTTTTCTTGAGAGAAAGAGAGAGTTGGATCTTGAAGTGAGAGGGTCTTGTCTAGGTCTAGGGTTTAAAACTAATTTAATATAACCTAAAAACACCAAAATTATACACCTAGGGTCTTATAAGACTTGGGGTGTATTTACATAAAACACCCTAAGCTGGCAGGCTTCGTCGACGAGACCTCCTCGACGGACCGTCACGTCCACCACGGACCGTCACGGGGTTCCGTCGAGGAACACTTGGCTTCTAAATGGAGCCTGTCCCAATTTCACTCTCTGTCACCCACGACGCCCTGGCTCGACGGACCGTCCTGAGTACGACGGACCGTCGCCATGGCCGTCGTGAGCTACAGATGGGCAGACTTGCCCAAGTCTTGGGCCCTTCATCTAGTGCCCCTTGTGGGTCCTAGGTGGGGTCGTGCCGGACGTCAAACCCCTAAACTAAGTCGTCTAGGTCTAAGGAACATTTGACGCATGTTTCAAGTAAAACGAACACATAAAACTCATCCAAACTCGCCAAGACATACATGTACATTCTAAGGCATACCATCCGAACGTCATGGACGTTTTTGGTCGATTGAACTCCAAACTTAACCAAACTTTGCACACTGTCTAAGGACACCAAACTAACTCCGTTTAACTTAAAATTAACTCAATAAACAACCATGAGGCTCTAGTTCACCTTAGTTCATTTTTGGGGCGTTATATCCCACTTGGTGAGAACCTGGCAGATACCATAGAGCATGCTCATGCGGCTTCCCAGGCTGCTTCTGCACCCACTGACTCTACCCCGGTCGAGTCTATCCCGGGTAGTAGCACTGCCCCGAGCTCCTCTCGCTCGGCTCCTTCCGCCACTCTGGTCCCACTTACTAGATTCTAAGAACTCGAGGCACAGATGGCTACACTTTTGCATCACATCCAGCCTTGGATACAGAGGTCTATTGCTGAGGCAGAGGAGCGCATGGAGCGCAAGATGGCACAGCACAAAGAGAGGAAGATCGCAGAGGTACATCAGCGCTTAGACGTTTTTGAGTTGCGAGTGCTAGCCCGACCAGCACCTCCGGTGGACATGTCGACCCTTCAGGCTGCGGTTGAGAGTCTGCGGGCTCATCTTGATATGATCTTAGAGGCGAGGGTGCCTGAGTCTGAGGCCCCTTCTGCAGAGCCTGCTGAGGACACAGTGATGTCTGCTCTTTTTGCCACTTCTGATGTTCCACCACCTCCCCCACGAGAGCATGCCAAGAGACACAGGGGTCGAGAGGATTATGAGGCTAGGTCGAGTAAGAAGGAGCGCCGTAAGATGGAGGCTGCGAGGAGAGCCCGATTGCTGACAAGGAGGCCTGTACGTTGAGGGCTGTAGAGTTATCTGCCGGGGCGTCTAGCTCCAGAATTGTAGATACTGTGGGAGGCACTACTGATGGTGATGTTGATGCTGAGGACACTACTGAGGGTGTCCAGACTACGCAGGTAGTGGGTTCCGGTGAACCGGACCCACCAGCTTGCTGATCGCCGGCGCTTAGCGCCTTAGGTTTGCTTCACTTACCTTTCGCGTATTTTAGTTTTTTTTATGCATTGGGGACAATTGCATATCTTTTGTTGGGGGTTGGGTAAATGGAAAGTGAGTACTTGAGTGAATTCTGAGTAGCCCTAGTTCACGATCCTCTTTTGGGGTTTTCTTGCCTGTGTTCTTTTTCCCCAAAAGACAAATTACTTTTATTGTTGAACCGTCATGTCATATCTTATGTACATAGTATAAATCTGAAGCATGATGGTTAAAACAAATATGATATCCCTATAATCAAAATGATGCATGACTAGGCATAGTAATTGATAATTGTGTGGTTTGAAACATGAAAAAAAAATACACTACTGCATGATCCTGAATCTAAGACTCGAACTAGGTGTCTAATAATCTGGGAATGTAAGGAATGGCAAGTGAGTGTGAGGTGAATTCTAATGTCCACCATCAATACTGAGCTAGAACTTTGCCTAGTTAGTCCTGCTAAAAGTGAGCCAAATCAAACAATTAGGAAAGGATCATAGGCCTTTGTTCGAAATAGTCAATCTTAAGCCTAAAAAAAATAACAGAAAACCAAATGAAGTTAACCCTTTATTGATCCAAATGATTTGAGCCTAAAAACAGATCTTTCTTGGTCATCCCAACTGATCTTCTCGGGGAACAATATGTTGGCCCTGGTCCCTCCTTGGACATGTGCACCTCAGTTTATGCCAAAAAAGCATAAGTTGAGGGTGGCTAATGCAGAAAGTAACCTTGTCATGGCCCTGACCCAACCATGGGTATTGTGAACCTTAAATCATGGCAAAGTCATGAGTTGAGGGTGGCTGTTATAAGAAATACTCCGGAAAATTGGGGTTGAAAGTATGAAGAGGAAGAAAGAACAAAACAGAAGTGACTAAAAATAAAATAAAAATAAAATACAAAAATAAAAGAGAAAAGTCACTGACATATAAGGATGAGAAAGGGAAAGCAGCAAGGTAAAAAGAAAATTGAGAAATTGGGCTAAATAGAATGATAAAAAGGTAGTGCGTTTAGTCGATATGTCAAGGAGGGCAACAAGTCACTAAAATATACCTAAATATACCCTATCTGACCCTGAGCCTATGTTACAAGCTAAAAAGTCCTATTGTGATCCTAAGAGTTGTATGGCGAACCTAAAGTAGTGAAAATAAGGGCAAGCCTATGGCAATATGTATAAATGAGTTGTGAATTTGTTCTGAGAGTGAGTGTTGGAAAGTTTTCCTTATTCTCAAACTGAAATCATTGTGTGAAAAATAAGGATGTTATTTGAAGTGAGGACAGTAGTTGCAATACCGGAAATATTAACACCTCGGTGAGAATTTGAAGATGATAGGTGTCATTGCGTAGTGAGTCTGTGTCATGGTCTGATTCTACACAAGTCAATGCCTAATAGTGATACCATGCATGAACATAATGAGAATGATAGGGATTGATAGCCAAATGACTGCTAAAGTTAAAATATGGATACTCTTGTACAGAGATTTTGTAGTGAGTCATAGTGCATCGCTTGAGGACAAACAACGAATTTATGTTGATGGTGTTGATGTACCGTGGTTTCACGGTATTTCTAATGCTTTTTCCTTAAGTTTAGTGTGTGTCGAAATCCTTTTTGTGTTGATTTTTATGTAAGTTTCTCTTTGTTTGCAGAAAATCTGTCCAATGATGAACGCGGAAGTTTTTGAGAAAGAAATGCAAAAGAGACCACCTACGGAGCTTATGACGGTCCGTCGAGGCTGTGACGATCCGTAGGTGGCATCGTAGTGAGGAGAGAAGCTACTTAAGAAAGATGGGGAAGTTTGACCAAGTGTGGCATTACGGAAGTCCATGACGAACAGTCATAGCCACGATGGTCCGTCCTGCTTGTTCGTCGTGATGATCAGAGAAGTAGTCCCAGTACCCAAATTCCAAGAAGTTCAAATATTTCGGAACGGAGACCCTCGACGGACCGTCGTGCTTGAAATGGTCCGTCATACCTGTCCGTCAAGGGGAATGAAGAAAGCAACAGAAGAATGTGTGAAGTATGGGACGATGGAGGCCATGACAGTCCGTCGTGTCCATGACGGTCCGTCACGTGGTCCGTCGACCCAGACGCGTTTGGACAGATTTCTAGTAAATAGAATCCTTCTTTGGTTAGGTTTTGTTTTTATTATAAATAGTTTGAAAAACCTCGTTTTGGGGGTTAGACTTTTTGATAATTTTCAGTTCTCTTGTTATAGTATTGAACTCTCGATTTTTGTAATTAAGATACTTTTTCCGTAATTGATTGTTGGTGATTTTGTTGATTAATCAAGTTAAATTCTGGAATTTATTCGTTCTCATAAAAGTAAGTGCATGAATTCTTCCATTAACAATATGAATTGTGTAATTATGAAAATGGGTAACTAAACTCCATAGCTAGGGTTGTGGGAACCATGGGTGAATAACAAGGTAAAATCTAACTAAAATAACAATTCTAGAATGGTGTCTTGCATGTATTGATAATTCTTTCGTGTAGAAGTCTTTTTAACGGATGGCCAACATTAGAACTAGCCTTAATGCTACTTGCCGGACTAAGGAGGTAGATAATAGGAAAAGAATTATCAACATAGATTTAGTGTAGACTATCTAATAGGCTAGTATTGGTTGGTACGAGTTAATAACTTAGTCAAATACCGAATACAATGCTTAATATGAGGTAAAGATAAGGATTAGTATAGCAACACACGTAGCCGGACCAAGGTGCGGAGTGAAATTCTCTAGATGCCAGACCAAGGATTTAGAGATACATAACTTATCACTTTACATGCAAGATATTAGGATAGAATTGTTATAGTTAGATTTATCAAGTTAGGAACCTGTGGGGAACACTTAAGCCCTAGTTACTTATATTAATTGATTAAACTCCGAAAGCTGAATCTGTTAGTTGTTCATTTTTATTTAGTTAATCATTTTCATTAATTTAGAAATAAAAACCCCCTTTTTGTCTTTTGTTTTCTCGGAAAATAGTTGGCTAAATAATAGTAATAATAGAATAAAGTTAAGTCTGAACTATTTTCCTTGTAGGATCGATCCCAACCTCATCAGTTGGGTTCTTTACTTGATACGACCGCTTTACTTCTTATTTGAGAAGTAAGTTTGAGCGTATCAAATTTTTTACATTAGTCAAGAGTTTTTCTCTCAAAACCAATAACTTCACACCCCATATGAACATCACATTGTATACAACTTTTGCACATAAAATTGAAGGATTAAACATGCTATTTTCACACCTTCAACAGTGAGTATGTTCACTGCCAAACGTGCACACACACACATCATTTTTCTTATCACACATTGGTTGTCATTTTCGTGATTTCACGTACATAAACATATTCACATTCAACACAAAAACAACACACATATACATACCTAAATCTACCAGCAAACAAACCCAACCTACGAATCATTGGGAGCTAGTGACAGGGACATGCAAAGGGGGAACAACCCTAGTTTTCGGAGTGAATATCTTGAATCATAAGGGGTCTCTTGGGAATGGACCAAGAGAGAAGAAACCCATACCTTAATTTGCTTGTTCAAACGTGAAGTTGCTGCCCAAATCTTTTTCCAAAACCACGTCCACTCACCTAAAGTTTCACCACCAACTCGACGGAGTCTCCCCTTGCCTTTACATTTTTAATTAACTTGTTTTTCTTAGAATTTTTCGTGAGTTATTCAAGTGTGAAGAACTTTTGTTAAGTCTTCTGTTCTTTACGTTAATTGGCAGAGAGAAACAAGAGAGTTTTGAGCGTGAAGATGTGATATACGTGAGAGAGTGAAACATGTAAAGCTGTTTAGGATTAGATGATGACTTAGTCAATTTAGGACTCTCCTTAATACTTAAAATATGATTTAATGAATTATACATGAAAGGAACATTTTGCCCTTACAAAAAATCAGATTTTAATAATAAGTAAATCATAAATTCGTTGCTTCCAATGGGGCTCGAACTCGAGTGACACCATTTCGCGAAAATGGGTCACTTTGGGTCGACCCAACCCGGATTGATGCTTTAATTAAATTAATTAATTAATTAATTAATTCCTTAGGGTAATTACAATATTACCCTTGGCCTGGAAAATACCATTTTACCCCTGGACCCTCAAAATATAAAATTTCCTCTTTTAAGTCCGGTAAAGACTCTTTCGATTAAATCTTCATTTTCGAGAGCCTTAGATGGTTGGTTCCAACCTTTCCAAGCTCAACTAACTCCCCAAGTTAGTTGGTTTGGCCGTAGAAAGGGTTCTGAGGTATGGTTCTACGCGTAACAATCTGTGTGAACCTTGGTCTAATCGCAAGCATTCTTGACACCTTAAGCACTTATCTTATTCATTTTTAGGGTTGTTACATTATCCCCTCCTTAGGAACATTCATCCCGGAATGACACTACCACTACATATAGTAATGCCAGTCAGATCATAACATAATCACTATGCACAGTCAAGCAATAGCAACAACATACGGAGAGATAAGGAAACATAGACTTAAGAGTAAGAAGTCTAACCTCAAGAGCTGAAAAGATGAGGGTAGCGGGATCTCATGTCGGCCTCAGCCTCCCACGTAGCACCCTCAACAAGATGATTCCTCCACAATACCTTCACTGTGGCAATCTCCTTGTTCCTCAGCCGCTTGACCTGTCTGTCTAAGATCTCAACAGGTACCTCCTCATAAGACAAGTCTTCATCAACCCTCAAACCTTCAACAGGTAGAATCGATGCTGGATCACCTAGGCACTTCTTCAACATAGAGACATGAAAGACTGGATGAACAGAAGCTAGTTCCGCAGGTAATGCCAACTCATAGGCCAACTCACCCAAATGCTGTAGGATCTCGTATGGCCCAACATACCGCGGACATAACTTCTCGTTTCTACCAAATCTCATCACCCCTTTCATAGGTGATATCTTCAAGTAAACCTGGTCACCAACATCAAACTCTAAGGGTCGTTTTCTGTTATCTGCATATGACTTCTGCAGACTGTAAGCAGTAGCCAACCTGTCCCTAATCACTCTGACCTTCTCTAAGGCCTCATGAATGATCTCTGGACCCAAAATGAATGACTCTCCAACCTCGAACCACCCAACTGGAGATCTACACCTCCTACCATACAGTGCCTAAAACGGTGCCATCCCAATGCTGGAGTGATAGCTATTATTATACGAGAACTGTATCAAAGGCAGATGGTCATCCCAGTTACCTCGGAAGTCAATCACACACGCCCTCAACATGTCCTCCAATGTTTGAATGGTACTCTCTGCCTGCCCATCTGTCTGAGGATGAAAGGCAGTGCTAAGCTTTACCTGCGTGCCCAAGCTCTTCTGGAAAGATCTCCAGAAATGTGAAGTAAACTGAACTCCTCTATCTGAAATGATAGACTAAGGAATCCCATGCCATCTCACAATCTCATCAATATAGAGTCTCGCATAATCCTCGGCTCTATAAGTAGACTTCACACGGATAAAATGGGCAGACTTAGTCAATCTGTCCACAATACCCATATGGAGTCATGCTGCCTCCTAGTCCTCGAAAGACCAACCACGAAGTCCATATTAATGGCCTCCCACTTCCAAGTCAGAACCTCAATAATCTGAGTCAGACGGCCAGGCTTAAGATGGTCTGCCTTAACTTGCTGACAATTAGGACACTTGGCCACATATTCTGCAATGTCCTTCTTCATGCCATCCCACCAATAAATCAGCTTAAGATCATGATACATCTTGGTAGAACCTGGATGTATGGAATATCTGGAACCATGGGCCTCTAAAACAATCCTAGTCCGCAAATCATCCATATCTGGTACACACAACCTTCCTAGTACCTAAGTATGCCATCACCTCCCAAAGCGAAAGACTCATTCATCTTCATCAACACTGAGTCCTTCAGCTCCATCAACACAGGATCTAGATGTTGACCCTGCTTGACTTCAACTACCAAGGATGATTCAGAACTAGGATGAATTGAAACACCCCCACTAGTAGAGTCAAGCAACCGCACACCCAGTCTGGCCAGTCTGTGTACATCTTTCACCAGCTCCTTCTTCTCATCCTCAACGTCTGTACTTCCCATCCTCATCCTTCTCAAATCATCAGCTACAACGTTAGCCTTACCTGGATGGTAGTGAACATTCATGTCATAGTCCTTCAACAGCTCCAACCATCTCTATTGACGTAGATTCAACTCCCTCTGTGTGAACACATACTGGAGACTCTTGTGGTCTGTGAATACATCCACATGCACTCCATACAAGTAGTGCCTCCACAGCTTCAGTGCAAACACCACAGCTGCCAACTCCAGGTCATGAGTGGGATAATTCTTCTCATGAACCTTGAGTTGTCTGGACGCATAGACTATCACCTTACCAACATGCATAAGAACACAACCCAAACCAACCCTAGATGCATCACAGTAAACAGTGTAATTATCACCACACTTAGGCAAAGTAATCACCCGGGCTCAAGTGAGTCTGTCCTTGAGCTCCTGGAAACTCTTCTCACAAGTCTCCGTCTATTAAAACTTGGATTTCTTCTTAGTCAAAGCTGTCAATGGGGCAGCAATATAAGAAAAACTCTCCACAAACCTGCGGTAATAACCAGCCAATCCCAAAAAGCTACGGATGTCAGTGGGAGTAAGAGGCTTTGGCCAGTTCTTCACAGCCTCAGTCTTCCTTGGATCCACCTCCACGCCCTGATCGGACACAACATGACCTAGGAATGTCACTGATCTAAGCCAAAATTCACACTTGCTGAATTTGGCATACAGCTGATGTTGTCTAAGTACCTGCAATGTTAGTCTCAAATGTTGTTCATGCTCTTCCTTGGTCCTAGAGTAGATGAGAATGTCATCAATGAATACTATGACGAAAGACTCAAGGTATTCACGGAAGACTCGGTTCATGAGGTCCATAAATGCAGCAAGTGCATTGGTAAGACCAAATGACATGACTAAGAACTCATAGTGACCATAACGCGTACGAAAGGCTGTCTTTGGGATATCTCCATCCCTAACCCTAAGCTGATGATACCCTGAACGAAGATCAATCTTATAGAAAAAACTAGACCCTTGGAGCTGATCCAACAAATCATCTATTCTGGGAAGTGGATACTTGTTCTTTATAGTGACTTTGTTGAGCTGCGGATAATCGATACACATTCTAAGTGTTCCATCTTTCTTTTTCACAAACAACACTAGAGCGCCCCAAGGGGAATGCTCGGCTGAATGAAACCCTTATCAGTGAGATCTTTTAACTGCAGCTTCAACTCTTTGAGTTCATCTAGAGCCATTCTGTAAGGAGGAATTGAAATTGGTTTAGTATCGGGTTCTAAGTCGATACAAAAATCAATCTCTCGAAGGGGAGGGACTCCAGGCAAATCATCAGGAAATACATCTAGGAATTCATTAACTACAGGCACTGAGTCTATGGAACGAATGTCATGATCTAAATCAGTAACACTCACAAGATGACACAATAACCCCTTGGACATAATTTTATTGGCCTTAAGGTTCGAAATCAAGAGGTTAGGACGACTCGAGTTGTACCCCTCCAAGACTAGCTCCTCTTCATTAGGGAAACGAAATCTCACCACTCTACTACGATAGTCCAAGCAAGCATAACAACTGTCAAGCCAGTCCATGCCAAGAATAATATCAAAATCATGCATGGGTAACTCAACCAAATCTGCACACATAGTCTTACCACTTATCACTATAGGGCAATCCTTGTAGACTCTATCAGTTCTTACATTTTCTCCTAAATGTGTACTAACCACTATAGGATCATGCAGAACTTCAGGCAATATCTCAAAAGTGAGAGCAAGCAAAGGAGTTACAAAGGAAAGCGTAGACCCTTGATCAAGTAAAGCATAAACAGAAGTTGAGAATACTTGCAGCATACCTGTGACCACATCAGAGGACTTCTCCTGCTCCTCCCTGCCCTTCAGGGCATAGAACCTGTTCCTCTTAGGAGGCTCGGCTGCTGTTGCACCCTGTGGATTAGGCCTAGGCTGAGCATTACCTCCAGCCTGACCTCTGCTCGGTGGCCAGTCTCTAACCATGTGCCCACTTTTACCGCAACCGAAGCAGGCATTAGTGCCCTATCTGCACTCTCCACTGTAATCTCAGCCACACCTAGCACAGTTCTTGTTAGGACGCTGTATCTCACCTCTATTGCCCATCTTGAGCTCAGGTCTGTCTCCTCTAGGTGTTGTACTCCTCTTAGAGTTAGAGTTCCCAAAACTCTGTTGCCCCTTCTTAAAGTTGGGCTGCTCACGGACGCCAAAATTGTTTTTGTGGCCTCCATAGCTGGGACCTTCCTGATCTTGAGGCTTAGGCCTCCTAGCATCACGAGTACCCCTCTTTTTGCGGCTGTCCTCTACCTGCTGGACATGCACCATCAACCTGGAGAGGTCCATATTATCATGGAGCATCGCAGACCGACACTCATCCTCCAGATCTCTATTGATTCCTGTGAGGAACCTGCTCATCTCATCCCTGCTGTTAGACACAAGTGAAGTAGCATACCTGGATAATTTAACTAACTTCAGTACTCACCTTATCCTTGTTGTTAGATACTAAGGAAAGTAGCATACCTGGATAGCTTAACAAACTTCAGGGAATACTCCCTAACTGTCATAGATCCCTGCTTAAGGTTGATGAACTCCTCAACCTTGGCCTCCCTCATTTCTCTGGAAAATAATCTCGCCAGAAAGGCTGTCTTAAACAGCTCCCAAGTGACTGGAACTCCTCCCAAAGCTCGGCTATCCTGCCACATCTTGCACCAAGTTTGTGCACATCCTTGAGCTGATAGGAAGCCAACTCAGCTTTTTCAGCATCTGTGGCCCCCATAGCCACCAGAATCTTATGCACCTTGTCCACAAAATCCTGGGGGTCCTCTGAAGTCTTAGACCCTATGAAAATGGGAGGATTCATCCTCGTGAAGTCTCTCAGCCTGTCAACCATGCTACGAACCGGTGGGTTCTCCCTCTAAACATCCTGCCGGTTGACCTGCGCAGTCATAGCCTGGGCCTGCATAGTAATGTCCTGTACAATCTGGGCCAGAGATGCCCTCACCTGAGCATCAGTCAACCCAGCTGGGTTAACTGGTATATCGACTCCTTCAGCTGGAGCCTGGGGTGAAACCTGATTGTTCCCAGTAGCAGCACCTCCTCTCCTATTACCAATGGTTCTCCTAGTATTAATTCTCTGAAAACAATAAGAATTGATGTTAGACACGCTCATAACACCAAGAAATTAGACATTAGGAAAAGCACGATAAGATCAGAAGAGGGGAAATTTTACTACGCATCATGCAGTCTCTAATCCAGGATAGTGGTGCACTTCACTACCTTGACTTAGAAACTACCCAATGTGGTTGATGTGAACTCATTATTCTTGGAATTTAACCTAGTGCTCTAATACCAACTTTGTCACGACCGGAATCTAGACCCCAGACCAGACAGGCGTCGTTGACCTCTCAGAGGTCGCAGACAAGCCTACTAACGTCATTCTTACTTCATCTAGGTTAATTTTAGCGGAAAATTTGAAACTTTTTGTTTCTTAACTTACTTATTAAATATTCTCATTAATACATAATTGTTCACCATCAACCATCTAATATTAAGATCATAAAATGAAAGAAATACTGTAATATAGTAATAAAGATGTACTTGCCAAAATGGCACCAATACAATGTCTAAATTAAACAGGAAAGAAATACTAGTGGAACATGCTCCACTAGCTCAACTCTAAAACTAAGCTAGAATATAAATGGCAGCATCCTCGAAAGCATGAGGGCCTACCAATTCCGGATGAATGCTCGACGTCCGGATAGCTTCAGCGTCAACCTGTAGCTCTAGCGTCCACCTGTACCTGCACCTAAAATTGTAGAGTTGTATAAGGTTAGTACACACTTGTACTAAGTATGGGTATATGCAAGCACACACCAAGGACATGCATGAGAAAAGATAGCTCTTTCCTAACAACATGATTATGGAAAGTCATGTCAGTGGACTTGCCAAATTGAGATCAGGAAAGTTAGTGAACCTTCCAAATTTGGATTAGGAAAGTCAGTGAGCTTTCCAAATTTGGATTAGGAAAGTCAGTGAGCTCTACAAATTTGGATTAGGAAAGTCATGCCATGAGAGTAACATGCATCATCATAATTATCATACTGCACACAGTACATAACATCTTACACATAGCACATATCATATTGCATATAGCACATAACATCTTTCATATCATTCATTCATATGCCATGAGACCTTGGAATCATGGACTTCACATTAAGACTTCCCAGAATGAGGGCTCAACATATAGGACCTCAACTAGGGAGTCTTCGTTAGCAAACACAGAGTCTGCTTTATTCGTTCATATGTACTTCATTTTATTTCATTCATAGGCCAGTGTAAACACCAGCTATACCTAGGGTGTAGTTTAAGACTTTCATCGGGTTTGTTGTGCAATGATCAAGAATAACCTAATGTCATTACCTGAGTCTAGCTCACCTCTTGATCATCCTATCCTAACACCTTTGGTATCATTCATTTCATTATGTGCTTCATTTGAGGCTGGCCTCATTCATTCATTGGGAACTTTAACTTTAACCGACATAGATCATGTGCGCATCATGAAATCCAGTGTCTCCCCCACACCAAAAAGAGGTGGAATCACCGGCCAAAGTGACCCAAAAACATGCTAGAGTACATGGGACTTTAACCCCGCCAGATCTCTATATTGTCAGTATAGGTTCGAAGACCAGGAGATATAAGGAGACCCATACCCGGCAAGCCGGACAGTCTCATCTCATGAGAGTTACGTGAACCTCCGCCCTTCCCTAAAGAAGGCATGACCTCTCATAGCTAGTCTATCGGTGCTCAGTATAAAGTTCCATCACATTCAACTCATACGTCATGGAAGCTGGCTTCTAGTATGATCATTAGATGATTTCTCATCTCATCATTAGTATTAAGTGTGTTAGTCTCGATACTTTCATTAGAGCGTTCATAGAGACTGGTCTCTTCATGAACTTTACACTCTCATAGGTGAGTACGTTTTGGTAACATATACTTCGGCTCATTTGAGATTGTTCTCCTCTTTTACATTAGCCTTATATCATGTTGTCACCACATTCATTAACATTAGCACATTTGCTCTTCATAATTACTCACCCCATTTTACGTGAATGTTCATTTCATCATATGCCAATATACTTGGACTTTTGTGTGTTTCACACTCTTACTTAACCCTTCTAGGGTTTCGTGATTTCATTAAATAATAATCATTTTCATCGTATGCCAATGCACTAGGACATTTAGTATGTTTTACACTCATACTTAACCCTTCTAGGGTTACATCATTTCATTACATACATCTTATGTTCACTTCTTTAAAACGTATTCTAGAATTATGAGTCTATACACACAAGCCATGAGGCTTCATTCACAATTCGTTAAGTGATTAAAACATTTCTAAGATTATGTAGTACAAGACTTATGTATCTTTTATCTATGCCAAGATCTTGATTTCGATCTAAGTAGGTGGCATTATTCTTGGATATTTTGTTCACGTATGACTTATGTATCAATACGGAAGTTTGGGCAAAGAAACACAAGTTCGAATCACTTGGATAACATTTACATTTTTCATTGATTTTATTTTTAATCTCCATGACATTGGGACTCTAGATTGAACCACAACATTAACAATGTATCATTAGTTTTCTACTTGGATTTCTTCTTAAGTTGGCCGAAGGGTTGTGGGTTCGAACCCCCACAACCCCTTTTTATGTTTCCTTAAAGTCTCCTTGTCCCATTTCGCCCAAACCAAGAGGTTGTGGGATCAAACCCCCAGAGCCTCTTTTATTTTTGTTATTTATTTCGCTGGGGAATTGGGAGGTTGTGGGTTCGAACCCCCACAGCCTCCTTATTATTTCTTTTAATTTCGCTAGAGGCTGTGAGGTGGTGGGTTCGAACCCCCACAGCCTCCTATATTTTTTTTATTTAAATTTCGCTAGGCTAAGCGTCTTGGCAGTGAGGTTGTGGGATCGAGCCCCCACAGCCTCACTTATTTTCTTAATTATTTCCCCTTCTCCTTTTCTATCCCTGAAGTCGTGGGTTCGATTCCCATGCCTTACACTTTCTTTTTCTTTAATTTCTCTTTTCTCCTTGGCAGCCTGGAGTTCGTGGGTTCGATTCCCACGCCTCCCATTAATTTAATTCATTATTTCCCTCTTTTTTCTCTTCCAGCAGCACGAGTTCGATTCCCCCCAGCCCCATTTTTCATTTCTTCTTCGCGATTTATAGTAGCCAAACGGTTTCGATTCCCCTTAACCTCCTTCAGGTTTTTAGCCTCCTTAACATGTGAGGTCTTGGGTTCAATTCCCATTTACCTCACTTATGTTATTTTCATTTTAAAACCCAGATTCTTAGCCTTATTTTTGACCGAACTAGAGTACACCAATCTGGAAATTTAATCCCAACTTTAGCTTCCTTTCAACAACCTTTTCATGTTAGTTTCTTAGGGTATTTCACCAAGCA
>CM040627.1:34119879-34412052 GCA_022817965.1 Solanum lycopersicoides
GTGATCCTAAGAGTTGTATGGCGAACCTAAAGTAGTGAAAATAAGGGCAAGCCTATGGCAATATGTATAAATGAGTTGTGAATTTGTTCTGAGAGTGAGTGTTGGAAAGTTCTCCTTATTCTCAAACTGAAATCATTGTGTGAAAAATAAGGATGTTATTTGAAGTGAGGACAGTAGTTGCAATACCGGAAATATTAACACCTCAGTGAGAATTTGAAGATGATAGGTGTCATTGCGTAGTGAGTCTGTGTCATGGTCTGATTCTACACAAGTCAATGCCTAATAGTGATACCATGCATGAACATAATGAGAATGATAGGGATTGATAGCCAAATGACTGCTAAAGTTAAAGTATGGATACTCTTGTACAGAGATTTTGTAGTGAGTCATAGTGCGTCGCTTGAGGACAAACAACGAATTTATGTTGATGGTGTTGATGTACCGTGGTTTCACGGTATTTCTAATGCTTTTTTCTTAAGTTTAGTGTGTGTCGAAATCCTTTTTGTGTTGATTTTTATGTAAGTTTCTCTTTGTTTGCAGAAAATCTGTCCAATGATGAACGCGGAAGTTTTTGAGAAAGAAATGCAAAAGAGACCACCTACGGAGCTTATGACGGTCCGTCGAGGCTGTGACGGTCCGTAGGTGGCATCGTAGTGAGGAGAGAAGCTACTTAAGGAAGATGGGGAAGTCTGACCAAGTGTGGGATTACGGAAGTCCATGACGAACAGTCATAGCCACGATGGTCCGTCCTGCTTGTTCGTCGTGATGATCAGAGAAGTAGTCCCAGTACCCAAATTCCAAGAAGTTCAAATATTTTGGAACGGAGACCCTCGATGGACCGTCGTGCTTGAAATGGTCCGTCATACCTGTCCGTCAAGGGGAATGAAGAAAGCAACAGAAGAATGTGTGAAGTATGGGACGACGGAGGCCATGACAGTCCGTCGTGTCCATGACGGTCCGTCACGTGGTCCGTCGACCCAGACGCGTTTGGACAGATTTCTAGTAAATAGAATCCTTCTTTGGTTAGGTTTTGTTTTTATTATAAATAGTTTGAAAAACCTCGTTTTGGGGGTTAGACTTTTTGATAATTTTCAGTTCTCTTGTTATAGTATTGAACTCTCGATTTTTGTAATTAAGATACTTTTTCCGTAATTGATTGTTGGTGATTTTGTTGATTAATCAAGTTAAATTCTGGAATTTATTCGTTCTCATAAAAGTAAGTGCATGAATTCTTCCATTAACAATATGAATTGTGTAATTATGAAAATGGGTAACTAAACTCCATAGCTAGGGTTGTGGGAACCATGGGTGAATAACAAGGTAAAATCTAACTAAAATAACAATTCTAGAATGGTGTCTTGCATGTATTGATAATTCTTTCGTGTAGAAGTCTTTTTAACGGATGGCCAACATTAGAACTAGCCTTAATGCTACTTGCCGGACTAAGGAGGTAGATAATAGGAAAAGAATTATCAACATAGATTTAGTGTAGACTATCTAATAGGCTAGTATTGGTTGGTACGAGTTAATAACTTAGTCAAATACCGAATACAATGCTTAATATGAGGTAAAGATAAGGATTAGTATAGCAACACACGTAGCCGGACCAAGGTGCGGAGTGAAATTCTCTAGATGCCAGACCAAGGATTTAGAGATACATAACTTATCACTTTACATGCAAGATATTAGGATAGAATTGTTATAGTTAGATTTATCAAGTTAGGAACCTGTGGGGAACACTTAAGCCCTAGTTACTTATATTAATTGATTAAACTCCGAAAGCTGAATCTGTTAGTTGTTCATTTTTATTTAGTTAATCATTTTCATTAATTTAGAAATAAAAACCCCCTTTTTGTCTTTTGTTTTCTCGGAAAATAGTTGGCTAAATAATAGTAATAATAGAATAAAGTTAAGTCTGAACTATTTTCCTTGTAGGATCGATCCCAACCTCATCAGTTGGGTTCTTTACTTGATACGACCGCTTTACTTCTTATTTGAGAAGTAAGTTTGAGCGTATCAAATTTTTTACATTAGTCAAGAGTTTTTCTCTCAAAACCAATAACTTCACACCCCATATGAACATCACATTGTATACAACTTTTGCACATAAAATTGAAGGATTAAACATGCTATTTTCACACCTTCAACAGTGAGTATGTTCACTGCCAAACGTGCACACACACACATCATTTTTCTTATCACACATTGGTTGTCATTTTCGTGATTTCACGTACATAAACATATTCACATTCAACACAAAAACAACACACATATACATACCTAAATCTACCAGCAAACAAACCCAACCTACGAATCATTGGGAGCTAGTGACAGGGACATGCAAAGGGGGAACAACCCTAGTTTTCGGAGTGAATATCTTGAATCATAAGGGGTCTCTTGGGAATGGACCAAGAGATAAGAAACCCATACCTTAATTTGCTTGTTCAAACGTGAAGTTGCTGCCCAAATCTTTTTCCAAAACCACGTCCACTCACCTAAAGTTTTACCACCAACTCGACGGAGTCTCCCCTTGCCTTTACATTTTTAATTAACTTGTTTTTCTTAGAATTTTTCGTGAGTTCTTCAAGTGTGAAGAACTTTTGTTAAGTCTTCTGTTCTTTACGTTAATTGGCAGAGAGAAACAAGAGAGTTTTGAGCGTGAAGATGTGATATACGTGAGAGAGTGAAACATGTAAAGCTGTTTAGGATTAGATGATGACTTAGTCAATTTAGGACTCTCCTTAATACTTAAAATATGATTTAATGAATTATACATGAAAGGACCATTTTGCCCTTACAAAAAATCAGATTTTAATAATAAGTAAATCATAAATTCGTTGCTTCCAATGGGACTCGAACTCGAGTGACACCATTTCGCGAAAATGGGTCACTTTGGGTCGACCCAACCCGGATTGATGCTTTAATTAAATTAATTAATTAATTAATTAATTCCTTAGGGTAATTACAATATTACCCTTGGCCTGGAAAATACCATTTTACCCCTGGACCCTCAAAATATAAAATTTCCTCTTTTAAGTCCGGTAAAGACTCTTTCGATTAAATCTTAATTTTCGAGAGCCTTAGATGGTTGGTTCCAACCTTTCCAAGCTCAACTAACTCCCCAAGTTAGTTGGTTTGGCCGTAGAAAGGGTTCTGAGGTATGGTTCTACGCGTATCAATCTGTGTGAACCTTGGTCTAATCGCAAGCATTCTTGACACCTTAAGCACTTATCTTATTCATTTTTAGGGTTGTTACATTATCCCCTCCTTAGGAACATTCATCCCGGAATGACACTACCACTACATATAGTAATGCCAGTCAGATCATAACATAATCACTATGCACAGTCAAGCAATAGCAACAAGATACGGAGAGATAAGGAAACATAGACTTAAGAGTAAGAAGTCTAACCTCAAGAGCTGAAAAGATGAGGGTAGCGGGATCTCATGTCGGTCTCAGCCTCCCACGTAGCACCCTCAACAAGATGATTCCTCCACAATACCTTCACTGTGGCAATCTCCTTGTTCCTCAGCCGCTTGACCTGTCTGTCTAAGATCTCAACAGGTACCTCCTCATAAGACAAGTCTTCATCAACCCTCAAACCTTCAACAGGTAGAATCGATGCTGGATCACCTAGGCACTTCTTCAACATAGAGACATGAAAGACTGGATGAACAGAAGCTAGTTCCGCAGGTAATGCCAACTCATAGGCCAACTCACCCAAATGCTGTAGGATCTCGTATGGCCCAACATACCGCGGACATAACTTCTCGTTTCTACCAAATCTCATCACCCCTTTCATAGGTGATATCTTCAAGTAAACCTGGTCACCAACATCAAACTCTAAGGGTCGTTTTCTGTTATCTGCATATGACTTCTGCAGACTGTAAGCAGTAGCCAACCTGTCCCTAATCACTCTGACCTTCTCTAAGGCCTCATGAATGATCTCTGGACCCAAAATGAATGACTCTCCAACCTCGAACCACCCAACTGGAGATCTACACCTCCTACCATACAGTGCCTAAAACGGTGCCATCCCAATGAGTGATAGCTATTATTATACGAGAACTGTATCAAAGGCAGATGGTCATCCCAGTTACCTCGGAAGTCAATCACACACGCCCTCAACATGTCCTCCAATGTTTGAATGGTACTCTCTGCCTGCCCATCTGTCTGAGGATGAAAGGCAGTGCTAAGCTTTACCTGCGTGCCCAAGCTCTTCTGGAAAGATCTCCAGAAATGTGAAGTAAACTGAACTCCTCTATCTGAAATGATAGACTAAGGAATCCCATGCCATCTCACAATCTCATCAATATAGAGTCTCGCATAATCCTCGGCTCTATAAGTAGACTTCACACGGATAAAATGGGCAGACTTAGTCAATCTGTCCACAATACCCATATGGAGTCATGCTGCCTCCTAGTCCTCGAAAGACCAACCACGAAGTCCATATTAATGGCCTCCCACTTCCAAGTCAGAACCTCAATAATCTGAGTCAGACGGCCAGGCTTAAGATGGTCTGCCTTAACTTGCTGACAATTAGGACACTTGGCCACATATTCTGCAATGTCCTTCTTCATGCCATCCCACCAATAAATCAGCTTAAGATCATGATACATCTTGGTAGAACCTGGATGTATGGAATATCTGGAACCATGGGCCTCTAAAACAATCCTAGTCCGCAAATCATCCATATCTGGTACACACAACCTTTCCTAGTACCTAAGTATGCCATCACCTCCCAAAGCGAAAGACTCATTCATCTTCATCAACACTGAGTCCTTCAGCTCCATCAACACAGGATCTTGATGTTGACCCTGCTTGACTTCAACTACCAAGGATGATTCAGAACTAGGATGAATTGAAACACCCCCACTAGTAGAGTCAAGCAACCGCACACCCAGTCTGGCCAGTCTGTGTACATCTTTCACCAGCTCCTTCTTCTCATCCTCAACGTCTGTACTTCCCATGCTCATCCTTCTCAAAGCATCAGCTACAACGTTAGCCTTACCTGGATGGTAGTGAACATTCATGTCATAGTCCTTCAACAGCTCCAACCATCTCTATTGACGTAGATTCAACTCCCTCTGTGTGAACACATACTGGAGACTCTTGTGGTCTGTGAATACATCCACATGCACTCCATACAAGTAGTGCCTCCACAGCTTCAGTGCAAACACCACAGCTGCCAACTCCAGGTCATGAGTGGGATAATTCTTCTCATGAACCTTGAGTTGTCTGGACGCATAGACTATCACCTTACCAACATGCATAAGAACACAACCCAAACGAACCCTAGATGCATCACAGTAAACAGTGTAATTATCACCACACTTAGGCAAAGTAATCACCCAGGCTGAAGTGAGTCTGTCCTTGAGCTCCTGGAAACTCTTCTCACAAGTCTCCGTCTATTAAAACTTGGATTTCTTCTTAGTCAAAGCTGTCAATGGGGCAGCAATATAAGAAAAACTCTCCACAAACCTGCGGTAATAACCAGCCAATCCCAAAAAGCTACGGATGTCAGTGGGAGTAAGAGGCTTTGGCCAGTTCTTCACAGCCTCAGTCTTCCTTGGATCCACCTCCACGCCCTGATCGGACACAACATGACCTAGGAATGTCACTGATCTAAGCCAACATTCACACTTGCTGAATTTGGCATACAACTGATGTTGTCTAAGTACCTGCAATGTTAGTCTCAAATGTTGTTCATGCTCTTCCTTGGTCCTAGAGTAGATGAGAATGTCATCAATGAATACTATGACGAAAGAGTCAAGGTATTCACGGAAGACTCGGTTCATGAGGTCCATAAATGCAGCAAGTGCATTGGTAAGACCAAATGACATGACTAAGAACTCATAGTGACCATAACGCGTACGAAAGGCTGTCTTTGGGATATCTCCATCCCTAACCCTAAGCTGATGATACCCTGAACGAAGATCAATCTTATAGAAAAAACTAGACCCTTGGAGCTGATCCAACAAATCATCTATTCTGGGAAGTGGATACTTGTTCTTTATAGTGACTTTGTTGAGCTGCGGATAATCGATACACATTCTAAGTGTTCCATCTTTCTTTTTCACAAACAACACTAGAGCGCCCCAAGGGGAAATGCTCGGCTGAATGAAACCCTTATCAGTGAGATCTTTTAACTGCAGCTTCAACTCTTTGAGTTCATCTGGAGCCATTCTGTAAGGAGGAATTGAAATTGGTTTAGTATCGGGTTCTAAGTCGATACAAAAATCAATCTCTCGAAGGGGAAGGACTCCAGGCAAATCATCAGGAAATACATCTAGGAATTCATTAACTACAGGCACTGAGTCTATGGAAGGAATGTCATGATCTAAATCAGTAACACTCAAAAGATGACACAATAACCCCTTGGACATCATTTTATTGGCCTTAAGGTTCGAAATCAAGAGGTTAGGACGACTCGAGTTGTACCCCTCCAAGACTAGCTCCTCTTCATTAGGGAAACGAAATCTCACCACTCTACTACGATAGTCCAAGCAAGCATAACAACTGTCAAGCCAGTCCATGCCAAGAATAATATCAAAATCATGCATGGGTAACTCAACCAAATCTGTACACATAGTCTTACCACTTATCACTATAGGGCAATCCTTGTAGACTCTATCAGTTCTTACATTTTCTCCTAAATGTGTACTAACCACTATAGGATCATGCAGAACTTCAGGAAATATCTCAAAAGTGAGAGCAAACAAAGGAGTTACAAAGGAAAGCGTAGACCCTTGATCAAGTAAAGCATAAACAGAAGTTGAGAATACTTGCAGCATACCTGTGACCACATCAGCGGACTTCTCCTGCTCCTCCCTGCCCTTCAGGGCATAGAACCTGTTCCTCTTAGGAGGCTCGGCTGCTGTTGCACCCTGTTGATTAGGCCTAGGCTGAGCATTACCTCCAGCCTGACCTCTGCTCTGTGGCCAGTCTCTAACCATGTGCCCACTTTTACCGCAACCGAAGCAGGCATTAGTGCCCTATCTGCACTCTCCACTGTAATCTCAGCCACACCTAGCACAGTTCTTGTTAGGACGATGTATCTCACCTCTATTGCCCATCTTGAGCTCAGGTCTGTCTCCTCTAGGTGTTGTACTCCTCTTAGAGTTAGAGTTCCCAAAACTCTGTTGCCCCTTCTTAAAGTTGGGCTGCTCACGGACGCCAAAATTGTTTTTGTGGCCTCCATGGCTGGGACCTTCCTGATCTTGAGGCTTAGGCCTCCTAGCATCACGAGTACCCCTCTTTTTGCGGCTGTCCTCTACCTTCTGGACATGCACCATCAACCTGGAGAGGTCCATATTATCATGGAGCATCGCAGACCGACACTCCTCCTCCAGATCTCTATTGATTCCTGTGAGGAACCTGCTCATCTCATCCCTGCTGTTAGACACAAGTGAAGTAGCATACCTGGATAATTTAACTAACTTCAGTACTCACCTTATCCTTGTTGTTAAATACTAAGGAAAGTAGCATACCTGGATAGCTTAACAAACTTCAGGGAATACTCCCTGACTGTCATAGATCCCTGCTTAAGGTTGATGAACTCCTCAACCTTGGCCTCCCTCATTTCTCTGGAAAATAATCTCGCCAGAAAGGCTGTCTTAAACAGCTCCCAAGTGACTGGAACTCCTCCCAAAGCTCGGCTATCCTGCCACATCTTGCACCAAGTTTGTGCACATCCTTGAGCTGATAGGAAGCCAACTCAGCTTTTTCAGCATCTGTGGCCCCCATAGCCACCAGAATCTTATGCACCTCGTCCACAAAATCCTAGGGGTCCTCTGAAGTCTTAGACCCTGTGAAAATGGGAGGATTCATCCTCGTGAAGTCTCTCAGCCTGTCAACCATGCTACGAACCGGTGGGTTCTCCCTCTGAACATCCTGCCGGTTGACCTGGGCAGTCATAGCCTGGGCCTGCATAGTAATGTCCTGTGCAATCTGGGCCAGAGATGCCCTCACCTGAGCATCAGTCAACCCAGCTGGGTTAACTGGTATATCGACTCCTTCAGCTGGAGCCTGGGGTGAAACCTGATTGTTCCCAGTAGCTGCACCTCCTCTCCTATTACCAATGGTTCTCCTAGTATTAATTCTCTGAAAACAATAAGAATTGATGTTAGACACGCTCATAACACCAAGAAATTAGACATTAGGAAAAGCACGATAAGATCAGAAGAGGGGAAATTTTACTACGCATCATGCAGTCTCTAATCCAGGATAGTGGTGCACTTCACTACCTTGACTTAGAAACTACCCAATGTGGTTGATGTGAACTCATTATTCTTGGAATTTAACCTAGTGCTCTAATACCAACTTTGTCACAACCGGAATCTAGACCCCAGACCAGACAGGCGTCGTTGACCTCTCAGAGGTCGCAGACAAGCCTACTAACGTCATTCTTACTTCATCTAGGTTAATTTTAGCGGAAAATTTGAAACTTTTTGTTTCTTAACTTACTTATTAAATATTCTCATTAATACATAATTGTTCACCATCAACCATCTAATATTAAGATCATAAAATGAAAGAAATACTGTAATATAGTAATAAAGATGTACTTGCCAAAATGGCACCAATACAATGTCTAAATTAAACAGGAAAGAAATACAAGTGGAACATGCTCCACTAGCTCAACTCTAAAACTAAGCTAGAATATAAATGGCAGCATTCTCGAAAGCATGAGGGCCTACCAATTCCGGATGAATGCTCGACGTCCGGATAGCTTCAGCGTCAACCTGTAGCTCTAGCGTCCACCTGTACCTGCACCTAAAATTGTAGAGTTGTATAAGGTTAGTACACACTTGTACTAAGTATGGGTATATGCAAGCACACACCAAGGACATGCATGAGAAAAGATAGCTCTTTCCTAACAACATGATTATGGAAAGTCATGTCAGTGGACTTGCCAAATTGAGATCAGGAAAGTTAGTGAACCTTCCAAATTTGGATTAGGAAAGTCAGTGAGCTTTCCAAATTTGGATTAGGAAAGTCAGTGAGCTCTACAAATTTGGATTAGGAAAGTCATGCCATGAGAGTAACATGCATCATCATAATTATCATACTGCACACAGTACATAACATCTTACACATAGCACATATCATATTGCATATAGCACATAACATCTTTCATATCATTCATTCATATGCCATGAGACCTTGGAATCATGGACTTCACATTAAGACTTCCCAGAATGAGGGCTCAACATATAGGACCTCAACTAGGGAGTCTTCGTTAGCAAACACAGAGTCTGCTTTATTCGTTCATATGTACTTCATTTTATTTCATTCATAGGCCAGTGTAAACACCAGCTATACCTAGGGTGTAGTTTAAGACTTTCATCGGGTTTGTTGTGCAATGATCAAGAATAACCTAATGTCATTACCTGAGTCTAGCTCACCTCTTGATCATCCTATCCTAACACCTTTGGTATCATTCATTTCATTATGTGCTTCATTTGAGGCTGGCCTCATTCATTCATTGGGAACTTTAACTTTAACCGACATAGATCATGTGCGCATCATGAAATCCAGTGTCTCCCCACACCAAAAAGAGGTGGAATCACCGGCCAAAGTGACCCAAAAACATGCTAGAGTACATGGGACTTTAACCCCGCCAGATCTCTATATTGTCAGTATAGGTTCGAAGACCAGGAGATATAAGGAGACCCATACCCGGCAAGCCGGACAGTCTCATCTCATGAGAGTTACGTGAACCTCCGCCCTTCCCTAAAGAAGGCATCACCTCTCATAGCTAGTCTATCGGTGCTCAATATAAAGTTCCATCACATTCAACTCATACGTCATGGAAGCTGCCTTCTAGTATGATCATTAGATGATTTCTCATCTCATCATTAGTATTAAGTGTGTTAGTCTCGATACTTTCATTAGAGCGTTCATAGAGACTAGTCTCTTCATGAACTTTACACTCTCATAGGTGAGTACGTTTTGGTAACATATACTTCGGCTCATTTGAGATTGTTCTCATCTTTTACATTAGCCTTATATCATGTTGTCACCACATTCATTAACATTAGCACATTTGCTCTTCATAATTACTCACCCCATTTTACGTGAATGTTCATTTCATCATATGCCAATATACTTGGACTTTTGTGTGTTTCACACTCTTACTTAACCCTTCTAGGGTTTCGTCATTTCATTACATAATAATCATTTTCATCGTATGCCAATGCACTAGGACATTTAGTATGTTTTACACTCATACTTAACCCTTCTAGGGTTACATCATTTCATTACATACATCTTATGTTCACTTCTTTAAAACGTATTCTAGAATTATGAGTCTATACACACAAGCCATGAGGCTTCATTCACAATTCGTTAAGTGATTAAAACATTTCTAAGATTATGTAGTACAAGACTTATGTATCTTTTATCTATGCCAAGATCTTGATTTCGATCTAAGTAGGTGGCATTATTCTTGGATATTTTGTTCACGTATGACTTATGTATCAATACGGAAGTTTGGGCAAAGAAACACAAGTTCGAATCACTTGGATAACATTTACATTTTTCATTGATTTTATTTTTAATCTCCATGACATTGGGACTCTAGATTGAACCACAACATTAACAATGTATCATTAGTTTTCTACTTGGATTTCTTCTTAAGTTGGCCGAAGGGTTGTGGGTTCGAACCCCCACAACCCCTTTTTATGTTTCCTTAAAGTCTCCTTGTCCCATTTCGCCCAAACCAAGAGGTTGTGGGATCAAACCCCCAGAGCCTCTTTTATTTTTGTTATTTATTTCGCTGGGGAATTGGGAGGTTGTGGGTTCGAACCCCCACAGCCTCCTTATTATTTCTTTTAATTTCGCTAGAGGCTGTGAGGTGGTGGGTTCGAACCCCCACAGCCTCCTATATTTTTTTTATTTAAATTTCGCTAGGCTAAGCGTCTTGGCAGTGAGGTTGTGGGATCGAGCCCCCACAGCCTCACTTATTTTCTTAATTATTTCCCTTCTCCTTTTCTATCCCTGAAGTCGTGGGTTCGATTCCCATGCCTTACACTTTCTTTTTCTTTAATTTCTCTTTTCTCCTTGGCAGCCTGGAGTTCGTGGGTTCGATTCCCACGCCTCCCATTAATTTAATTCATTATTTCCCTCTTTTTCTCTTCCAGCAGCACGAGTTCGATTCCCCCCAGCCCCATTTTTCATTTCTTCTTCGCGATTTATAGTAGCCAAACGGTTTCGATTCCCCTTAACCTCCTTCAGGTTTTTAGCCTCCTTAACATGTGAGGTCTTGGGTTCAATTCCCATTTACCTCACTTATGTTATTTTCATTTTAAAACCCAGATTCTTAGCCTTATTTTTGACCGAAACTAGAGTACACCAATCTGGAAATTTAATCCCAACTTTAGCTTCCTTTCAACAACCTTTTCATGTTAGTTTCTTAGGGTATTTCACCAAGCATTTAGTGTATAGTTAGGTGTAATTTAGTAGTTACATTAGTCAAGAGTTTTTATCTCAAAACCAATAACTTCACACCCCATATGAACATCACATTGTGTACAACTTTTGCACATAAAATTCAAGGATTAAACATGCTATTTTCACACCTTCAACAGTGAGTATGTTCACTGCCAAACGTGCGCACACACACATCATTTTTTTTATCACACATTGGTTGTCATTTTCGTGATTTCACGTACATAAACATATTCACATTCAACACAAAAACAACACACATATACATACCTAAATCTACCAACAAACAAACCCAACCTACTAATCATTGGGAGCTAGTGACAGGGATATGCAAAGGGGGAACAACCCTAGTTTTCGGAGTGAATATCTTGAATCATAAGGGGTCTCTTGGGAAATGGACCAAGAGAGAAGAAACTCATACCTTAATTTGCTTGTTCAAACGTGAGTTGCTGCCCAAATATTTCTCCAAAACCACGTCCACTAACCTTGTTTACATCCCTATTCTATTCAAATAGGGCGAAACGTCGCAGTGACTCAAAAAATAATTAATTGATTCAATTTTAAAAGTTTTAAAAATGAACGAGTTTTTTTTTTTTAAAAAAAAAAGAGTCGCCACCTAATTTTAGGAAAAACTAGAAAAAACGTTATGTGATCTACGAAACCAAATGATTCTAGGTAGGGGTTCAAATTATTTCGAAGGGAAGAAGTTAGGCACCCTTCGAAATCCACAAGTGTGGGTCCCGACTGAATTCATTTTTTTTTTCAAAATTGAGAAGGAATATAGAATAATGTACAAGTATAATAAACATTCAATATGCACAAATAATAAAATAAAAAAAATATAAGAAATGGCCTAAAGTTTGCCTAACGTCAATATATACAAAATAATGAATAAAAAGTATCATTCGAACTACATTCGAATAATTCAAGGAGAAGCACCTCCGGGTACCTGTAAAGACACTTAGTAAATGTGTTAGTACCAAATAAATATGAATAAAAATGAATAACTCAAATAATAGCTTAAAAATAAAAATCCGTCTTATTAACATGGGAGGCCTTGGAAATCGACGGTATTTTCTTCATCGACCAATTTAACAAATAAAATTTATAAACTTAATCTAAAATTTCCGTCTTTTAAAATAGGGAGGCCTCCAAAACCAACGGAGAGATTTTCTTATTGGCCAATTTAACAAATAAACATATATGAACTTAAATTAGATTTCCGTCTTTTAAAATGGAAAGGCCTCTAAACCCGACGGATAAATTTTCATTGGCCAATTGTAACTTATCATCTATCAAGTAAAGATAACAACAAATGGTAAGATTTATCTACACATACCGCAAGAATAATGAACTGAAACAATGACATTAAAAGTATAAAAGGAAACACAAAAGAGAATTATATTTCCAAGATAATGACAACAATAGTATCAAAAACAACCTAAGATCTCATAAATCAGTGGCTAACTAATAAAGTAGCAGCATAATAAACAAACAAAATAAAAAGACTAAAGAAATAGAAAACAATAAAAGTAGCCACATGTCAATATGACTTGTTGACTAGTAAAGTGAAGAATACCAAACTATGAATAAAGTTAATAACAATAATAACGAGAGAAAAAATAGAGATAAAAATACCTAACATTAGCAACTGATAATTAGAAAAATGAACGTAACTAATCTCAAACACAAAATTAAAAAAAAAAATCAATAATAAATAACAATAAAATAATACTAGAAGCCAAACACATCAAAATAATATAATAGTGAAGTGAATAAAAGTAATCAACACAATTAAAATAGAAAGGATTTTTTCCCAAAATAGCAAACAATAACAAAAGTTATTTTCACCAATAACAAAACTACAGCCATAAGAAAAAAAAAATTATATGAGTTGAAGAAGCCTTAAATCAAAACATTTATATATACTTTTATCGACAAATTAAATCACACTAATCCACAAATTAGTTATAGTGAAGATTTAAGATATACCAAAAAAGGCAAAAGGAGGAGGCCACAGTAGCACCTGATTGTCGGAGTTTGACGGAAATAAAGCTCGTGGGTGGAGTCCAACTGACACGGAAGCTCGTCGGCTCACCGTTTCCATCGGAAATTAGGGATCTAAAACCTGCAAAACAAATAAAAACTCGTATAGGGGAAAAGGGGAAGGGGGTCTGGTTCGTTGTTGTTTGGAGCTTATAGCTCGCGCTGGAAATGGCTGAGCTTCGAGCTTGCCTGGTTTTTCGCTGGTGGGTTTGGATGATGTCGAGCTGTTGTGTTTCGGGTCTGTTGGTCAGTGATGCGGTGGTCTTGAGGGTCAAGTTCAGAGGTGGAGTTTGGGTGTTTTTTTTTGTTGGAGGTAATGTGGTGGTTTGGGTCTGCTAAATGAGAAGAGAAAATGGAGGGTTGTGTGGTATGATTTGGAGCTTCCGATGGAGGTCTGGTCCGAGAAGATTAGGGAAAAAGGGGAAGGTATGGCGGGTTTTTTTTTTTGGTGAGGGAGAAATGAGAGGTAGTGAGGAAGATAACCTGACCAGTAGGGTCTCTTTTAGGTGGTGACTGGTCGGAGCTCCGGCGAAAGTTTGCCGGAGAAAGATAATGAAAAATAAAATCTGAAAATTGAACCCCCAAA
This sequence comes from Solanum lycopersicoides, assembly GCA_022817965.1. Taxonomy (NCBI): domain Eukaryota; kingdom Viridiplantae; phylum Streptophyta; class Magnoliopsida; order Solanales; family Solanaceae; genus Solanum; species Solanum lycopersicoides. The sequence continues at coordinate 34,133,964 of CM040627.1, forward strand.
TTCTAAAATTAATTCACCACCCCCCTTTCATATTTTGACCTAGTTAATAACATTAATAAGAAAACACAAAATGGGCTCAAATGATGGGCTTAGTATTGTGGCCCAAAATTATCTCAATAGAATCCTTAATTTTTTTTCGTATTTGACTAAATTTTAGACTGTGCTAAATTCAACATAAATATTAACAAATGTAACAAATAAAATGAAATTTTAAAATAATATAATAAACGTAACTAATGACATGTGAAATGCAATTTTAAAAATTAACTAATAAAAATCCTAAATTTTGATAAATAAAGATAGTTATCGATAAACTTATTTAACATTATATAAAAATAATTATTCTAAGCTATTAAATAAATAAAACTTTAAAATTATGAATTTTAAAATGTTAGGCCAAAATTGGGTGTCAACAAACCTAAAGTTTCACCACCAACTCGACGGAGTCTCCCCTTGCCTTAACGTTTTTTATTAACTTGTTTTTTTTAGAATTTTTCGTGAGTTCTTCAAGTGTCAAGAACTTTTGTTAAGTCTTCTGTTCTTTACGTTAATTGGCAGAGAGAAACAATAGAGTTTTGAGCGTGAAGATGTGATATACGTGAGAGAGTCAAACATGTGAAGCTGTTTAGGATTAGATGATGACTTAGTCAATTTAGGACTCTCCTTAATACTTAAAATCTGATTTAATGAATTATACATGAAAGGACCATTTTACCCTTACAAAAAATCAAATTTTAATAATAAGTAAATCATAAATTCGTTGCTTCCAATGGGGCTCGAACTCGAGTGACACCATTTCGCGAAAATGGGTCACTTCGGGTCGACCCAACCCGAATTGATGCTTTAATTAAATTAATTAATTAATTAATTAATTCCTTAGGGTAATTACAATATTACCCTTGGCCTAGAAAAGACCATTTTACCCCTGGACCCTCAAAACTTAAAGATTCCTCTTTTAAGTCCGGTAAAGACTCTTTCGATTAAATCTTCATTTTCGAGAGCCTTACATGGTTGGTTCCAACTTTCCAGGCTCAACTAACTCCCCAAGTTAGTTTGTTTGGCCGTAGAAAGGGTTCTGAGGTGTGGTTTTACGCGTATCAATCCGTGTGAACCTTGGCCTAATCGCAAGCATTCTTGACACCTTAAGCACTTATATTATTCATTTTTAGGGTTGTTAAATGGAGTTTACATAGACTCCTCATTTAGGAAGTATACATAGACTTGTCGTTTAGCATAAACAAATCATATAAGAGTCTAATATCTCGTCTCACTTATAAACAATCTTAAAGGAGTAGAACATTTGTACATAGCCATTACAAATATAGTATGCCATTATAGGCTTACATAAATATTCTGAAATTGTAAAGGAAGGAACAAATGTCTTTAGACATAATAATCCTACTAGGCTAGATAGATGGCACCATCCTCAAATCATTGAGGACTCGCCAATTAATTGGGAAAGATGTCCAAGTCTTCTTGCAAATGACCTCAAATTACTTCAATGGCCCATACCTACATATTAGTAGAAATATAATGAATATGGGTTAGTACAACAACTTGTATTAAGTATGGAAGCATATGCACATCAAACCATTTGAAGACATGTATGAAAAGGACCATTTCTTTAGAAATATGCTAGGTCATTTTGAAAAGCCTTTATGCAAACACAAGAGCATATACAAGTCAATAAGCATCATATCACTTAGGACAATTTCATATCACACACAAGACTAACATCATCATATCAACATGAATAGCATCATCATAAATTTATCTCAACATAAATAGCTTCAACATAAAGTCTTCACCATAATTCATATACTAGAGTTCATAATGTCATCATAGAAGACCGTTACCAACAATTCCATCCAAAGCCTATAAGTGCAATGTTAATGTGAAGCCCCATAACCCCACATAATCAAGTAAACAAGAAAAGGAATCATATAGCAACTTACACCAATATCATGTTCATCAGTGTAACAAACATCATATAAGAGGATCATCATATAGATTCAACATATGTACATATCATGATATCATAAGTGCATAATAATATAAGAACAACCTCAATGGAATTCCCTTAAGACCAACTTGTTCAATGTATATATAGAGTCCTATACCCCAACCTACACTTAGTAGAACTACTTAAGTCCCCCTAGTTAGTGTTCAACTACATTACTTCATTCATTTATTTAATTTTGGGAACAATCGCCTTAACCAACAATAGACGATGTGAGCTAAACATGGAATCTGGTGTCATGAAACCCTACACCGAAAGAAGGTGCTCTACTTGCCAAGGTAGAACCAAAACATGAAGATAACTTCTAGGTGGATCCACTAGCTAGTATTCCTATGGAGGAAACATAGTTAAGGAACTATGAGACATACTACAGACCTTCTTTATGCACAATTTCATTGTAATCTCCATGTCATGAGAACCATTGTGAACCTACCTTCCCACATTGGGAAGAGACACCACTCATATCTTGTTCGCTCGGTGCTAAGCTAAAGTCCCTTTTTCAAAAGCCTTTAGGTCATTATTAATCATCAAAACTTAGTGTAGGACATAGGAGACTAACCCCTTGTATAATCATATTCATTAGATCATTAGTTATAGGATGAGAACTTCCTTTCATCACAAACCATCATTACTGAGATTATTATATCATAATCATACCATAATAAGGCGCACAAGTGATTCATATTCAATCTTGTATCATCATACTTAACATGATCTCACATTCAACATATTCATATAATATTATCACATTCATCATATAATCATTTCCTTAATCTAATCACATATAATACTTTAATTATCATCATCATCAACTATAAACCGTTATCATTGAAGTAAAGGATTCAAGATCATAAAGTCTTACTACATAGCCTTCGTAAGCCTCCTTCAAAATCTTACCATCAATACAACCATATTCATCCATAAATTCACTTAATAGCATCATATGATAGTAATCTATACAATAAATAAGTCAATTGTATCATCACTAATCAAATCAACCTCAATTCATAACCTAAAGTTAGAGGAAAAAGGTTAAATTATGATTTCTTCCATAGAACTAGGTCAAAGACTAAGAACTACAACAATTATCCCATAAAAATCATAATATATAAATGATAATCAAAGTAAACAAACATCAAATCAATTTGAAAGATCAATTACCAAATGGGAAGAAAATCCAACTTTTAGACATTATTGGATACCAATTCTAAAGAGCCTCTTGGGGAAAGATATTCCTAGAGTGAATAACTTCCATACGTTAAGATTTACTTTAGAATTGATTAATAAAAGATGATTTCTTGAATCCCTAGTGTACCTTGAAGCTTGATTTTTAATGGGGGTCTTGAAAAGAGTGAGAAAGTAGAGAAAAGTTGGAGAGAATTGGGTTTGGAAATTCGGGTGAGTTGAGTTAGTTAAATGAGGTTTAGTCTTTATATAGTCCCCCAACTAACTTACTGAACCACCCCTTAACCCTTAATTAATCACCTAACTAATTAACCAATTAACTCCCTAACTTAAAACTTGGCAGTCAACTTTGACCCTCAACTAATGAAACCCCGACCTACGCCCCATAGACACAACAACGACGCTTAGTGGCAACCTTCGTTTGTGTGAGAGAAGGGTATTTTGAGCCCTTATCAAAATGTGGCTAAGTCACAACGAACGACCACCATCGACGGCTCATTGATTGGTTTGTTGACTGCCACTATCAATTTTGACAATTTTGGGTCAAACAGAAATGTCCTCTACAAGGACCTTTAAGGTAGTCCTTGGGGAGTCGTACACAGAAGTTTAAACCCTAAACACACTATTCAATGTATTTAACACCTTTTTACCAAATTTCACTAAATTCCAACTCTTAAAACTTCGTGAAACATGCCAAGGCACACTAGCACACATTTAACAATTCTCCGGATGTTATTGTCATTTCTTAACATTTTGACTCTAACATTTGCTAATTAATTTCAATACCTTATTTTAGGATTAAGAACAGTGTCAAGTCTTGGCTCACAATGTGCGGCTCTAGACTAAGTTATGAACTTCCAGAGTGTTACATTATCACCCCCTAGGAACATTTGTCCCCGAATGACACTAAAATATTTTTATAGGGAGAGGATAGACTCAATAGTATTAGCCCAAAGAACAACAACATAAAACCATAGGGAATCAAAACTCATAGGAGTACTTCAGAACTCCATTCAACACATAAACATGGATTTACACCTAGCAACTCAAATCTCAAGTCATAACACATAATAGCTCAACTTTCACAACACATAAGGAGAAACTACCTTTTCAACATCAACATGAGCTCAAAAAGATACCAAAGAGTTACCATGATATTTTTCTTAAGAAAACGTCAAAAGACCAAAAATCTCAAGAAGCAAAAAACAAATATTTCACATTAGTACAAGTTAATATAAAAACCCTTTTTCATGAAAACTCATTTTGACATAAACCTTTACTAAAATATGCACATATTTAGAAAATAAACTAAATTACCATTATTCATTATACTCATTTTTAAGAGGAACTGCTAACCTCGATAGGAAAAAAAGATGAGGATAGCGGGACTTTATGTCGGCATCGGCCTCCCATTTTTCATCCTCAACTAAGTGGTTTCTCCATAGAACTTCTACAGAAGCCACCTCGTTATTCCTCAACCTTTTGATTTCACGATCTAGGATTTCCACTGTAACCTCTTGATATAAATGATTCACATTCACTCCCAACCCTTCAATAGGGAGAATGGACACTAGATCTCCTATACATTTTTTTTAGCATGGAGACATGAAATACCCGGTGTACCGAAGCTAGTTCACTAGGTAATTTCAAATCATAAGCAACCTTGCCGACCCGTTGAAATACCTCATAGGGACCCACATACCGGGGACTCAACTTCCCCTTTTTACCGAATCTCATCACCCCTTTCATAGATGAAATTTTCTAGTACACCCTATCACCTACTTCAAATTCAAGGTATCTTCTCCTATTGTTGGCACAAAACTTTGCCGACTATAGGTTGTTTTCAATCTATCCTTTATCACACAAACATTCTCCAAAGATTCATAGATTATTTTGGGACAAAGGAGTGAAGACTAACCAACCTTAAACCACCTAAATGGAGACCTACATCGCGTACCATAGAGTGATTCAAAAGGCGCCATGGTAATACTCGAATGGTAGCTATTATAATATGAGAACTCAATCAACGGCAAGTGATGTCCTAACTTCCTTTGAAATATATTACACAGGCTCTTAACATATCTTCTAGGGTTTGAATGGTACGCTCCTCTTGACCATCCATTTGGGGATAAAACGTTGTGCTAAGCTTGACTTGAGTACCCAAACCTCTTTGTAAAGACCTCCAAAAGCGAGAAGTGAATTGAGCACCTCTATCCGATATGATGGTCAAAGGGATCCCATGGAGACTCACAACCTCATTAATGTAGATTGTTACATAATCCTCCGCTGAATAAGTAGACTTGACGGGGATAAAGTGAGTGGGTTTTTGTAATCTATTCATAACAACCCATATTGAGTCATTTTGACTACGTGTCTGAGGGAAACATACTACGAAGTCCATATTAATGTCTTCCCACTTCCAAGCCGGAACTTGCATTTCTTGAGTGAAATCACACGACTTTTGATGCTCGACTTTAACTTGTTTTCAATTTGGACATCTAGCCACAAATTCCACTATGTCCCTTTTCAAGCCTTCCCACCAATAGACCTCTTGAAGATCACGGTACATCTTGGTGTCACCTATATGAATAGAATATCGGGAACCATGAGCTTCCTCCAAAATTTGCTTCCTCAAATCATCAACATCCGGCACACACAACCACCTTGGTACCTAAGCACTGCATCCCCACAGGAGAATGACTCATTAAGCTTACCAAGAACCGATTCCTTCAACTCCATCAACAAAGGATAAAGGAATTTCTTAGACTTTATCACACCCGTGTCCTAGACCCTAGATGAGACCGGCGTCGTTAACCTCTTAGAGGTCGCAGACAAGCCTCTTGTTAGCTTTCATCACAATCATACAGTTAAATTTAGCGGAAAATTTAAAACTTTTTAAATTTATTGAAGTGTACTTACACTTCATATTATTCTTGCATAAGAGTGATATTCTAACAACTCAAAATAAACAACCATCTATTAACATATTGAACAAATGAAATGAAGAATTCATAATATCATTAATAGTTGTCAAACCGGCCTTAATACAAAAGCTTGAACAAATATTTGGAAGGAAACCCTAGGGACAACATCCACTAGCTATGTCTAATCTACTAAATCTAGAAGATAAAGCGTAGGCATCCTCGAACTCAAGAGGACCTACCAAAGTCTGGAGATACTAGTCAAACAACTTCAACTGATTTTCAATCTTCTTCAAGGACCTGTACCTATAAAAATAGTAATTGTATACGTGTTAGTACACACTTGTACCAAGTATGGATGTATGCACATAAATACATAAGGACTATGCATGATCAAGGAAAGATCTTTCTATAGGAACATGCCATTTTTTTGAAAGTGAAGTCATTTCACTTTCCTAATTCGTTATTTAGGAATCATGCTATGAATATGACATATTTTCATGAATTTAAAGCACACAACTCATTTTTTATATGAACATAAGACCTTGGAATCATGAACATAATTGTAGAACAACTCAAGCAAAAATTAATATTTTTGCTCCCCTTATGCCGAGAGCTCCCTCTCCCAGCCTTAGTTTATTTTTCAGTATTTTCTTCTTTTTGTTGTGTAGTTCAATGATTTCCTTTGATCGTATGTTTTACTTACGAGTGCAATGATTCATTGTAGTCCCATACCTACAATGAATCAAGTAAGTAATCCAAAAGACTAAGGAAATGATTTGACTACCCTACTTACAAGTTATTATTTTCATTCTTGTTAAATTGGGCATGAAGTCTTTATAAGCCAATCTTTATTGGTTATGCCCATTATTTGATTATTTACATAATATATAGATGTTGGGGCATATATTCATACTCCAATTGATGAGTCATTATGTTTTTCTCCCTTTATTGGCATAAGCCAATAACTGTTAAAACTTCATTCTTATCAAACATTGATGATTTGATATACTTATGCTTTTGCTTACTTAGTTCACTTTGAACTTACATTTCTTCTTCTTTGATATCATGTTCACTTTGAACACGATAGTTTGACTTAGGATATTCTTTTAAGACTTCCATTGGGATCTTTCTGTGCAATGACTAAGAATGACTAACATCATTACTTAGTCTAACCTCACCCTTTGGTCATCCTATCCGAACACCCCTCATCTTCCTAGTTCTTTCTTTCTTTCTTTCTTTCTTACTTTGTTAAATAAATCTTGAGCATTTAACCGACATAGATTATGTGAGCTAACATGAAATCCAGTGTCTTCCCCACACTGAAAAGAGTTGGTTCACCGGCCAAAGTGAAACCGAATACTTCCTAGCTTTCTTAGGTGGATCCACTAGCTAGTAAACTATACTGGCGACATAGTTCAAATACTAGGAGAATTTGGATACCCTTATCCACCTTGGTGGTAGTCTCATCTCATGAGGCTTACGTGTGCTTGCACAAGCTCAGTACTAGTCTATCGGTGCTTAGCTCAATTATTATACTTTACAACTTTTATAGTTGACTCATACATTATGGAAGCTTGCTTCTAGTATGAGGTATGCTTAGCTCAATGGATTACTTGTCATCCCTTTCTATACTTGATGAATGTGAACTTAAATATTACATTATCATCATGGTATTAATGAGACTTGTCTCACGATTTTTTACACTCTCTTATGTGAGTATCTTTAACATAATTGTTTAGGTGCAAGTGAGACTTGTCTCACTTCCTTTAACAACCTATTATAGGTCAAGTTCATAACTCATAAGCTTTTTTGTTATTCATTACTCACCTTATCTTGTTCAATGTTATTTGGTAATCTTGTACCATTCTTTATGAATGTTATAAGGACTTATTCAATGTGCTACTATGTTCACAAGTTCATTTAGATTGGGTATGTTGGGACTTGTCCCAATCATTGATATACCCTAGGTTATGAGTTCATTGAGTTACATTTTCTCAAGTCAATTCTTAACATGTATTTGTCCTTATAAGAAACATTATAATTTACATTGGCCATATAAGTTTGGTATGACTTAGTCATTGGCCACTTCTATTACATATTTTGGAAATAATATTGCTGGCCAATTTATCGGCATAAACCAAACTTTCAGTAAACATTTTCATGATATTATCACTAGCCAATTCAATTATCTTCATGTATATACTATAGTAATCTCATCATTTTGAGCAGCCAATTTTTAGCATTTGATTAATTTATAAGAACAATTCAGTGCTTAGTTTGGCCAAGCTATAAAGTTGATTTGGCATTGAAGATTCATTAACTTGATTTGATTCTCATTCTTATTTCTTCTTGGAAAAATTGCATTCCAAACACTTACAAACATATCTACTGTAAACTCACACAGTAATCAAAACCTTCATTCCTTTCAACAGTAAACTGAATTTCATAAACGACTTATAACAATTTCATCTTCTCGAACACAATTAGGCATTATAACATTCCTTATCTCATGTAAATGATACTCTAATCATACGATCGAACCTATAGGTCTCATTAGACAGTATCAAAATCACAAAAACCTACACATAATGATCAATTAGCACCACATACCAACAACATGCTCGAGATTTGCATTATACATACTACTAGAATCGAAAATATGGAGAACTAGGAGATGAACATTTGAAACCCTAGTTTTGGTTTTCTTCAATTCAAAACTTTTGAAAAGCCTCCTGGGAAAAGGAATCGAAGAGAGAAAACCCATACCTTACTGTAGAATTGAATCTATGAAGATCACCTTGTACATTGCACGAAAAACCTTGAAGAATTGCCTTGAAATCGCCTAAGGAGAACCGTGAGTATTTTTCTATTTTTCTCACATTTGTTCACTGTTTTTAGTCGTGAGTTTCAACGTGAGTCTAAGTCTTAGGAACTGAATATTGACTAATTCAACTTAGGCTAAATAACTTAATTAAATACTTCAATTAGCTAATTACCAAAACGCCCCTCCTAAATTGACTAAAAATAGGTGAGCATTTGACTTAGCCAAATTCTCAAAATTTGCTAAGGGTCTCGGGTTTGACCTTGAAATTTAAATTCATTAATTAAGTTTCTAATTTAATTAATTAAGTGACCTAGGGTAATTACTAAAGTACCCCTAAGTCACTAGGACCATAACAAACACTTTTGGACCATCCTAGGTTAGGTGCTAGGATGTTTCTTTAGTTATCTACTCGGCTATAGTCACCCGGTTAGGTCTTAAGATTTCAGTCACACTAGTTAGTTTATTTTAGTTAGTACTAGGTTAGTTAGCTAGTTAGGTAAGTTAGTTAGAGCCTAGGATTGGTTAGGATGCTTGGCACCACATGGCTTGACCCAACGCATCAGCCCCCTAACCGCCCTAACCAAATCTCTTGGGCTTGGTCGCTTGGTCTCTCAGCCGGTAGCACATGTGCTTGCACATGTGTTTCCGTGCACTTCCTAACCATGCACTCTGTAGTTGCACTTGGAAAGTTCACTTCTTGTCCAAAGAATCCTCACTATGTCCTTGGGCACTTCTTAATCTACATGATCATTTTAATTGATCATGTGCTATGGTACCTAGGCTTGACACTTGGATGCCTCGTACCTAATGTGTGTAAGCGATGAAATTAAATTTTTTAGCTTAGGGTCTTCATTGCAGGTACAATTCCTAAACAAGCTTGGATTGGAGCATTTGAACATCAAAGTGTATTTTAAGTTACTTGTTAATACATAAAAATTGGCTAACACCCTTAAGTCAATATTCTCTAACATGCCCAATATTACTCAATATTGGGCATTGGGATGCCTATGTACCCCAATATATATTCTTAAAACCTAAAAGACTCTTCACTAGACAAGTATATTTTCTGGAAAGTTACATTATCCCCCCTTAGGAACATTCGTCCCCGAATGACAGTACACATCATTTTTAATCAAAGAGGGTATTTTCGAAAACACATCATCATACTTGTAAATTTACTCTTTGTGAATATCTAATTCACAACTTACTCTGGATGATGCAGTTCACTCAAAGCTTATTTCAAGCTTCATATCTTAGATTGAGGAACTTCTTTCTCAATCTCACTTTAACTCAATGCACATCATAACTCATGCGACACAAAAATCATGTCAATGTTATACAAACACAGTAACATGAATGCAAGCATGAACTCATATTAACTCATATAGTGCAAGTATAAAACACACAGTCATGGACTTAAGACACCAAAACCAACTAATGCACTAAAATTTAGAGTTTCATAAACAAAATCAGACTTACGAGGAGTATATCTAACCTCAAGAACTGAACAAGTGAGGGTAACGGGATGTCATGTCGTCCTCGGTCTCCCATGTTGCTGCCTTAACAAGGTGGTTCCTTCATAACACCTTTACGGTGGCAACCTCCTTGTTCCATATCTGCTTCACTTGGCGATCTAAAATTTCAACTGGAACCTCTTCATTAGAAAGGTTCTCCTCGACTCCTAACCCCTCAACAGGAAGGATGGATGCTGGATCACCTAGACACTTTTTAAGCATCGAAATATGAAACACTGGATGAACAGAAGCCAAGTCATTTGGTAACTTCAGTTCATAGGCAACATTCCCTACTCGCTTTAAGACCTCATAAGGACCTCTATACCTCAGACTCAACTTCCCTTTCTTACCAAACCTCATCACCCCTTTCATGGGTGATATCTTCAGGTAGACTTGATCACCTACCTCGAATTCAAAAGCCCTTTTCCTGTTATCAGCATAGGATTTTTGACGACTATAAGCAGTAGCCAATCTATCCCTGATCATTCTCACCTTTTCCATGGACTCATGTATGATCTTAGGGCCAAGGATGAAAGACTCTCCTACTTCAAACCACCCAAATAGGGACCTACATCTTCTGCGATACAGTGCTTCAAAAAGTGTCATCTCAATACTGGAATGGTATCTATTATTAAAACAGAACTCAATCAGTGGCAAGTGATCATCCCAACTCCCCTTGAAGTCAATAACACATGCTCTCAGCATGTATTCAAGGGTTTGAATGGTACGCTCTGCTTGTACATCCGTCTGAGGATGAAAATCAGTATTGAGCTTCACCTGTGTACCCAAGCTCTTTTGGAAAGATCTCCAAAAGTGAGAAGTGAACTGGGCTCCCCTATCCGAAATGATAGATAAAGGGATGCCATGCCACCTCACTATCTCATCAATATACATCTTGACATAATCTTCGGCCCTGTAAGTAGACTTCACAGGAATGAAGTGAGTAGACTTAGTCATCCTGTCAACAATGACCCATATGGAATTATGTAGTTTCCTGGTCCTGGGCAGACCAACCACAAAGTCCATATTAATTGCCTCCCACTTCCATGTTGGGTTCTCAATCGACTGGGTAAGACCTCCAGGCTTAAGGTGTTCGGCCTTAACCTGTTGGCAATTGGGTCACTCCTCCACAAACTTAGAAATATCTCACTTCATACCTTACCACCAATAGATCTCCTTTAGATCATGATACATCTTGGTGGAACCTAGATGAATGAAATACCTGGAGCCATGAGCCTCTGCAACAATATTAGGTCACAGATTATCAATATTGGGCACACACAATCTGCCCTTGTATCTAAGCGCACCATCCCCCCAGGGAGAATGATCCATTCAACTTACTCAACACTGAGTCTTTCAACTCCATGAGTACTAGGTTGAGATGTTGCTTAGCCTTAACATCTACAACAAATGAGGATTCAGAACTGGAATGAACTGAAATACCCACACTTGGTGTATCTACCAGCCGTACACGTAAGCCAATTGGTGTACCTCTTTAACCAGCTCCTTCTTCTCATCATCAATATGAGACACACTGCATATGCTCAATCGTCTCAAGGCATCGGCCACTACATTGGACTTACCTGGGTTATAGTGGACACTCATGTCATAATCATGAGCAGCTTTAGCCATCTTCTCTGACAAAGATTCAATTCTCTCTGTGTAAAAACATACTAAAGACTTTTATGGTCAGTAAATACATCAACATGTACACCATATGAGTAATGTATCAAAAGTTTTAACGTAAATACCACAGCAGCTAACTCAAGATCATGGTAGGGTAATTCTTCTCGTGAATTTTCAACTGTCTTGATGCATATGCAATCACCTTGCCATCCTGCATAAGAACACATCCCAAACCTACTCGGGAAGCATCACAATACACCATATGCCCTTCACCACTACTCATCAATGTGAGAACTAGGGCTGAAGTGAGTGGGTCTTTGAGCTCTTGGAAGCTCTTTTCATAAGTTTCAGACCACTCAAACTTTGCCTTCTTCTTTGTTAAAGCTGTCAATGGAGCAGCAATAGTGGAAAAGCCCTCAACAAACCTGCCATAGTAACCAGCCAAACCCAGAAACTCCAGATGTCTGTAGGAGTGAGGGGCCTCAGCCAGTTCTTTACTGACTTAATCTTTTTCGGATCAACCTCTACACCCTAGTCGGACACAACATGACCAAGGAAGGTCACTAATCTCAGCCAAACCTCACATTTGCTGAATTTTGTATACAACTCATGTTCCCTGAGTACTTGCAATGTCATTCTCAAATGTTGTTCATGCTTTTCTCTGGTCTTAGAGTATATGAGGATGTCATCTATGAACACTATGACAAAAGAATCAAGGTATTCATGGAAGACCCTATTCATAAGGTCCATAAACACGTCTGGTGCGTCAGTGAGACCAAATGACATGACAAGAAACTCGTAATGACCATACCTAGTACGGAAGGCAGTCTTAGGAATGTCCTCTTGTCTCACTCTGAGCTGGTGATACCCTGATCGGAGATCTATTTTAGAAACAAAACTTGAACCTTGGAGCTGATAAAATATATCATCAATTCTGGGAAGAGGGTATTTGTTCTTTATAGTGACTTTGTTGAGTTGCCGATAATCGATACACATTCTAAGAGTTCAATCCTTTTTCTTAACGAACAACAATGGAACACCCCATGGGGATATGCTCGGCTGGATGAAGCCCTTATCAAGAAGATCTTTTAACTGCAACTTCAAATCTTTGAGTTCAACAGGAGCTATTCTATAGGGACGAATGGAAATTGGTTTGGTGTTGGGATCTAAGTCAAAACCAAAGTCAATTTCGCGTTCAGGAGGAATTCCTGGTAAATCCTCCAAAAAGACATCTTGAAACTCATTCACTATGGACACAGAGTCTATGGAAGGAACTTCATGTTATAAGTCATTGACTCTGACTAAGTGGTATAAATACCCCTTAGATAACATCTTATTGTCTTTAAGATGGGAAACTATTTGTCCTGTTGGATTTGAACTACGCCCTTCCCATTCCAGCTCTAACTCATTAGGAAACTGAAACCTTACTACCCTATTTCGACAGTATATGGTAGAATAGCATTTATGGAACCAATCCATACACAAAATTATATCAAAGTCAAGCATGGTTAATTCTATTAGGTCAGTATAGGTAACTCTATTTTGAACATGTATTGGGCAATCTGTATATACTCTTTTAGATCTAATGATGTCTTTTATCGGAGTACTAACTAGAAAAGGTTCATGCAAGATCTCATGAAGCAAGTCAAATTTACTAGCTACTAAAAGAGTAACAAAAGACAAGATGGATCCTGGATCTAACAATGCATACACAAGAAAAGAAAAGACATGCAAGGTACCTGTGACCACATCAGTTGACTTCTCCTGCTCCTCTCTACCTTTCAAAGCATACAACTTGTTCCTATTGGGAGGCTCGGATGCAGCAGTAGGATTAGGCTGAGGCTGAGTATCTTCCTTGGCCTGATTCTTCACATGTAGGCAGTCCCTGACCATATGCCCACTCTTTCCGCACCCATAGCAGTCATTAGAACTTACCATGCACTCACATTCATGAAAACGGCCACACTTACCACATGACTTTCTGACACGCTGGGCATTTCTATCATTGCCCTTCCTGGGGACAGACTTGCCCCATTTGGTATTAGTGTTCCTGGAATAAGTAGGATTACCTGAGTGTTGGTGCCCCTTCTTGAACTTGGGCATGTCCTAGACTCCAAACGAACTCCTACAAGTGCTAGAACCAGCCTGATCGAGGGCCTAGGCTTCTCGCCTTCTCGGCCTCTCTTCCTCCGACGACTCTTCTCCACATGTTATGCATGTACCATCACATAGAAAGGTCCATGTTATTATGCAACATGGCTGTCCGACATTCCTCCTCAGATCCTTCGATACACTATTCACATACTGCTCATCTCATCCCTGCTACTAGACACCAGAAAGAAGCACATTTGGAAAGTTTAACAAACTTCAAGGAGTATTCCTTGACTGACATACCTCCCTGATTGTAGCTTGATTAACTCCTCAACTTTAGCCTCTCTATACTCTTAACGTCTCCAGGAATGCAGTCTTGAGAATGTCCCAAGTGATAGGGACTTCTCCTAGTGCTCGGCCATCTACCCACATCTTGTACCATACCTGAGCCACACCCTTGAGCTTGTATGCAGCTAACTCAGCCTTCTCTTTTTTATTAACAGCCATAGCACAGAGAATCATGTGGACCTCGTCCACAAACTATTGGGGATCCTCATTGGTTTTGGAACCGAAGTAGACTGGATGATTCATCTTGGTGAAATCTCTCAGTCTGCTAGCCATGGTGCTAGCATGTGGGTTCTCCCTGGGAGCACCCTCTCTAGTGGCCTGGGTTGTGATAGCCTGTGCCTAAGTAGTGATGGCTTGGACCATCTGAACGAGTGTTGCTCTCACTTCTCCATCCGTCAAAGCAGCTGGGTTGACAGGCACTTGCACTCCAGCAGCTGGGGCTTGAGGAGGAGCTTGGTTTCCCCCAGCAACTGCTTGTCCAACTCTCGTGCCTGCGTTTCTTCTTGTGTTCATTTTTCTACAAACACTCACAAGAAGAAAGTTAGATGCTAGAATAACACAAAATGTCAAAACTCTACACACCACGATAAAGAGTAGAAGAAGGGAAGATTTGTAACATCACTAAGTCTCTAAGTTATGGTTGTGGTGCACTTCACAACCATAAGATAGAAACTACGGAACGTGGTTGTTTTGAGCCTTAGTTCCTAGGTAATTTAATCTCATGCTCTGATACCAAGTTTGTCACACTCGGGTCCTAGACCCTAGATGAGACCGACGTCGTTAATCTCTCGGAGGTCGCAGACAAGCCTCTTTTTAACTTTCATCACAATCATACAGTTAAATTTAGTGAAAATCTAAAACTTTTTAAATTTACTGAAGTGTACTTAGACTTCATATAATTGTTGCATAAGAGTGATATACTAACAGCTCAAAATAAACAACCATCTATTACAGATTGAACAAATGAAATGAAGAATTCATAACATAATTAATAGTTGCCAAACCGGCCTTAATGCAAAAGCTTGAACAAATGTTTGGAATGAAATGCTGGGGACAACATCCACTAGCTATGTCTAATCTACTAAAGCTAGAAGATAAAGCGTAGGCAACCTCGAAATCAAGAGGACCTACAACTCTGGAGGTACTAGTCCAAATAGCTTCAACTGATCTTCAATCTTCTTCAAGGACCTTCACCTATAAAAATAGTAATTGTATATGGGTTAGTACACACTTGTACTAAGTATGGGTGTATGCACATAAAAACATAAGGACTATGCATGATCAAGGAAAGCTCTTTCTATAGCAACATGCTATTTTTTGGAAAGTGAAGTCACTTCACTTTCCTAATTCGTTATTTATGAATCATGCTATGAATATGACATATTTGAATGCATTTAAAGCTCACAACTCATTTTCTATATGAACATAATACCTTGGAATCATGAACATAATTTTAGAACAACTCAAGCAAAAATTAATATTTTTGTTCCCCTTAGGCCGAGAGCTCCCTCTCCCAGCCTTAGTTTATTTTTCAGTCTTTTCTTCTTTTTGTTGTGTAGTTCAATGATCTCCTTTGATCTTATGTTTTACTTACGAGTTCAATGATTCATTGTAGTCCCATACCTACAATGAATCAAGTAAGTAATCCAAAAGACTAAGGAAATGATTTGACTACCCTCTTACAAGTTATGATTTCCATTCTTGTTAAATTGGGCATGAAGTCTTTATAAGCCAATCTTTATTGTATATGCCCATTCTTTGATTATTGCATAATATGTAGATGTTGTGGCATATATTCATACTCCAATTGATGAGTCATTATGTTTTGCTCCCTTTATTGGCATAAGCCAATAACTGTTAAAACTTCATTCTTATCAAACACTGATGGTTTGACATTCTCATGCTTTGCTTACTTAGTTCACCTTGAACTTACATTTCTTCTTCTTTGATCTACTTTTCACTTTGAACATGCTAGGTTGGCTTAGGATATCCTTTTAAGACTTCCATTGGGATCTTTCTGTGCAATGACTAAGAATGACTTATACCATTACTTAGTCTAACCTCACCCTTTGGTCATCCTATTCGAACACCTCTCATCTTCCTAGTTCTTTCTTTCTTTCTTTCTTTCTTTCTTTCTTACTTTCTTAAAGAAATCTTGAGCATTTAAGCGACATAGATTATGTGAGCTAACATGAAATCCATTCTCTTCCCCACACTGAAAAGATGTGGTTCACCGGCAAAATTGAAACTGAATACTTCCTACCATTCTTAGGTGGATCCACTAGCTAGTAACCTATGATGGCGACATAGTTCAAAGACTAGGAGAATTTGGAGACCCTTATACACCTTGGTGGTAGTCTCATCTCATGAGGCTTACATGTGCTTGCACTAGCTAATCACTAATCTATCGGTGCTTAGCTCAATTTATTATACTTTGTAACTTTTAGAGTTGACTCATACATTGTGGAAGCTTGCTTCTAGTATGAGGTATGCTAAGCTCAATGGATGACTTGTAATCCCTTTCTATACTTGATGAATGTGAACTAAGTCTTACATTATCATCATGGATTTAATGAGACTCGTCTCATGATTTTTAACACCCACTTATGTGAGTACCTTTAACATAATTGTTTAGGTGCAAGTGAGACTTGTCTCGCTTCCTTAACACCCGATTCTAGGTCAATTTCATAACTCATAAGCTTTTAGTTATTTCATTACTCACATTATCTTGTTCAATGTTATTTGGTAATCTTGTACCATTCTTTATGAAATTTATAAGGACTTATTCAATGTTATACTATGTTCACAAGTTCATTTAGATTGGGTATGTTGGGACTTGTCCCAATCATTGGCATACCCTAGGTTATGAGTTCATTGAGTTACATCTTGTCAAGTCAATTATTAACATGTATTTGTCCTTACAAGAAACATTATAATTTACATTGGCCATTTAAGATTGCTATGACTTAGTCATTGGCCAATTCTATTATATATTTTGGAAATAATATTGCTGGCCAATTTATCGGCATAAACCAAACTTTCACTAAACATTTTTCATGATATTATCACTAGACAAGTCAATTAACTTCATGTATATACTATAGTAATCTCATCATTTTGAGCAGCCAATTTTTAGCATTTGATTAACTTATAAGAATAATTCAGTGTTTAGTTTGGCCAACCTATAAAGTTGATTTGGCGTTGAAGATTCATTAACTAGCTTTGATTCTCATTCTTATTTCTTCTTGAAAACATCGCATTCCAAACACTTACAAACATATCTACTGTAAACACACACAGTAATCGAAACCTTCATTCCTTTCGATAGTAAACTGAATTTCATAAATGACTTATAACAATTTCATCTTCTCGAACACAATTAGGCATTAAAACATTCCTTATCTCATGTAAATGATACTCTAATCATACGGATCTAACCTATAGGTCTCATTAGACAGTATCAAAATCACATAAACCTACACATAATGATCAATTACCACCACACACCAACAAATGCTCGAGATTTGTATTATACATACTACTAGAATCGGAAATATGGAGAACTAGGGAGATGAACATTCGAAACCCTAGTTTCGGTTTTCTTGAATTCAAAACGTTTCAAAAGCCTCCTGGGGAAAGGAATCCAAGAGATAAGACCCATACCTTACTGTAGAATTGAATCTACGAAGATCACCCTGTACTTTGCAAGAAAAACCTTGAAGAATTGCCTTGAAATCGCCTAAGGAGAACAGTGAGTATTTTTCTGTTTTTCTCACATTTGTTCACTGTTTTTAGTCGTGAGTTTCAACGTGAGTCTAAGTCTTAGGAACTGAATATTGACTAATTAAACTTAGGCTAAATAACTTAATGAAATAATTCAATTAGATAATTACCAAAACGCCCCTCCTAAATTAACTAAAAATAGGTGAGCATTTGACATAGCCAAATTCTGAAAATTTGCTAAGGGTCTCGGGTTTGACCATGAAATTTAATTTAATTAATTAAGTTGATAATTTAATTAATTAAGTGACCTACGGTAATTTCTAAAGTACCCCTAAGTCACTAGGACCATAACAAACCCTTTTGGACCATCCTAGGTTAGGTACTAGGATGTTTCTTTAGTTAGCTACTCGGCTAGTGTCACCCGGTTAGGTCTTAAGATTTCGGGCACAATAGTTAGTTTATTTTAGATAATCCTTGGTTAGTTAGATAGTTAGGTAATTTAGTTAGAGCCTAGTATTGGTTAGGAAGCTTGGCCCCACGTGGCTTGACCCAACGCGTGCCGGCCCCCTAACCGCCCTAACCGAATTGGTTGGGCTTGGTCGCTTGGTCTCTCGGATGGTAGCACATGTGCTTGCACATGTGTTGCCGTGCACTTTCCTAACCATGCACTCTGTAGTTGCACTTGGAAAGTTGACTTCTTGTCCCAAGAATCCTCACTATGTCCTTGGGCACTGCTTAATCTACATGATCATTTTAATTGATCATGTGCTATGGTACCTAGGCTTGATCCTTGGATGCCTCGTACCTAATGTGTGTAAGCGATGACATTAAAAAATTTAGATTAGGGTCTTCATTGTAGGTACAATTCCTAAACAAGCTTGGGTTGGAGCATTTGAACATCATAGTGTATTTTAAGTTAATTGTTAATACATAGAAATTGTCTAACACCCTTAAGCCAATATTCTCTAACATGCCCAATATTACTCAATATTGGGCATTGGGATGCCTATGTACCCCAATACATATTCTTAAAACCTAAAAGACTCTTCACTAGACATGTACATTTTCTGGAATGTTACATTATCCCCCCCCCCCTTTGGAACATTCGTCCCCGAATGACACTACACATCATTTTGAATCAAAGAGGGTATTTTCAAAAAGCACATCATCATACTTGAAACTTTACTCTTTGTGAATATATTATTCACAACTTACTCTGGATGATGCACATCACTCAAAGATTATCTGAAGCTTCATATCTAAGATTGAGGAACTTCCTTCTCACTCTCACTGTAACTCAATGCATATCACAACTCATGCGACACAAAAATCAAGTCAACGTTATACAAAAACAACAGCATGAATGCAATCATGAACTCATATAAACTCATATAGTGCAAGTATAAAACACATAGTCATGGACTTAAAACACCAAAACTGACTAATGCACTAAAATTTAGAGTTTCATAAACAAAATCAGACTTAGGAAGAGTATATCTAACCTCAAGAACTGAACAAGTGAGGGTAATGGGATCTCATGTCGTCCTCGGTCTCCCATGTTGCTCCCTTAACAAGGTGGTTCCTCCATAACACCTTTATGGTTGCAACCTCCTTGTTCCTCAGCTGCTTCACTTGGCGATCTAAATATTCAACTAGAACCTCTTCATAAGAAACATTCTCCTCGACTCGTAACCCCTCAACAGGCAAGATGGATGCTGAATCACCTAGACACTTTTTAAGCATCGAAACATGAAACACTAGATGAACAGAAGCTAAGTCATTTGGTAACGTTAGTTCATAGGTGACATTCCCTACTCGCTATTAGACCTCACAAGGACCTATATACCTCAGACTCAACTTCCCTTTCTTAACAAACCTCATCACCCCTTTCATGGGTGATATCTTCATATAGACTTGATCACCTACCTCGAATTCAAGAGCCCTCTTCCTATTATCAGCATAGGATTTTTTACGACTATAAGTAGTAGCCAATCTATCCCTGATCATACTCACCTTTTCCATGGCCTCATGTATGATCTCAGGGCCAAGGATGGAAGACTTTCCTACTTAAAACCACCCAACTGGGGACCTACATTTTCTGCCGTACAATGCTTCAAAATGTGCTATCCCAATACTGGAATGGTAGCTATTATTATAAGATAACTTAATTAGTGGCAAGTGATCATCCGAACTCCCCTTAAAGTCAATAACACATGATCTCAGCATGTCTTCAAGGGTTTGAATGGTAAGCTCTACTTTCCATCCATGTGAGGATGAAAAGCAGTACTGAGCTTCACTTGTGTACCCAAGCTCTTTTGGAAAGATCTCCAAAAGTGAGAAGTGAACTGGGCTCCCCTATCCGAAATGATAGATAAAGGGATCCCATGCCACCTAACTATCTCATCAATATACAGATTGACATAATCTTCATCCCTGTAAATAGACTTCACAAGAATGAAGTGAGTAGACTCAGTCATCCTGTCAACAATGACCCAAATGGAATCATGTAGTTTTCTGTTCCTGGGCAGACCAACCACAAAGTCCATATTAATTGCCTCCAACTTCCATGTTTGGATGTCAATCGACTGGGTAAGACCTCCAGGCTTATGGTGTTCAGCCTTAACTTGTTGGCAATTGGGGCACTCCTCCACAAACTTAAAAATATCTCACTTCATACCTTCCCACCAATAGGTCTCCCTTGAGATCATGATACATCTTGGTAGAACCTGGATTAAAGGAATTCCTGGAGCCATGAGCCTCTGAAACAATATTAGGTCTCAGATTATCAATATTTGGCACACACAATCTGCCCTGGTATCTAACCACACCATCCCCCCAAGGAAGAATGATTCATTCATCTTACTCAACACTCAGTCTTTCAACTCCATGAGTACTGGGTCGAGATGCTTCTTAGCTTTTACATCTACAACAAATGAGGATTCAGATCTGGAATGAATTTAAACACCCCCACCTTCTGTATCTACAAGTCGTACACCTAACCTAGCCAATTGGTGTACCTCTTTAACCAGCTCTTTCTTCTCATCATCAATATGAGACACACTGCCCATGCTCAGTCATCTCAAGGCATCATCCACTACATTGGTTTTACCTAGGTGATAATGGACACTCACGTCATAATCGTTGAGCAGCTCTAGCCATATTCTCTGACGAAGATTCAATTCTCTCTGTGTAAAAACATACTGAAGACTTTTATGGTCAGTAAATACATCAACATGTACACTATATAAGTAATGCCTCCAAAGTTTTAACGCAAATACCATAGCAGCTAACTCAAGATCATGTGTAGGGTAATTCTTCTTGTGGATTTTCAATTGTCTTGATGCATATGCAATCACCTTGCCATCATGAATAAGAACACATCCCAACCTTATTCGGGAAGCATCACAGTACACCACATACCCTTCATCACTCCTCGGAAATATGAGAACTGGGGCTGAAGTGAGTCGGTCTTTGAGATATTGAAAGCTCTTTTCACAAGTTTCAGACCACTCAAACTCCGCCTTCTTCTTTGTAAAAGTTGTCAATGGAGCAACAATGGCGGAAAAGCCCTTAACAAACCTGCGATAGTAACCAGCCAAACCCAAGAAACTCTGGATGTCTGTAGGAGTGAAGGCCCTCAGCCAGTTCTTTAGTGACTCAATCTTTTTCGGATCAACCTCTACACCCTGGTCGGACACAACATGACTAAGGAAGGTCACTGATCTCAGCCAAACCTTTTACTGAATTTTGCATAAAACTCATGCTCCCTGAGTACTTGCAATTCCATTCTCAAATGTTGTTCATGCTCTTCTCTAGTCTTAGAGTATATGAGGATGTCATCTATGAACACTATGACAAAAGACTGAAGTTATTCACGGAAGACCCAATTCATAAGGTCTATAAACGCGGCTGGTGCGTTAGTGAGACCAAATGACATGAGAAGAAACTTGTAATGACCATACCTAGTACGGAAGGAAGTCTTAGGAATGTCCTCTTGTCTCACTCTACGCTGGTGATACCCTGACCGAAGATCTATTTTAGAAAAGAAACTTGAACCTTGGAGCTGATCAAATAGATCATCAATTCTGGGAGGAGGGTATTTGTTCTTTATAGTGACTTTGTTGAGTTGCCGATAATCTATACACATTCTAAGGGTTCCATCCTTTTTCTTAACGAACAACACTGGAGCACCCCATGGGGATATGCTCGGCTGGATGAAGCCCTTATCAAGTAGATCTTTTAACTGCAACTTCAACTCTTTGAGTTCAGCTGGAGAAATTATATAGGGAGGAATGGAAATTGGTTTGGTGTTGGGATCTAAGTCAACATCAATGTCAATTTCGAGTTCAGAAGGGATTCCTGGTAAATCCTCCGGAAAGACATCTTGAAACTCATTCACTATGGACACAGAGTCTATGGAAGGAACTTCATGTTATAAGTCATTGACTCTGACTAAGTTGTATAAATACCCCTTAGATAACATCTTATTGGATTTAAGATTGGAAACTATTTGGCCTGTTGGATTTGAACTACGCCCTTCCCATTCCAGCTCTAACTCATTAGGAAACTGAAACCTTACTACCATGTTTCGACAGTCTATTGTAGCATAGCATTTATGGAACCAATCCATACACAAAATTATATCAAAGTCAAGTATGGTTAATTATATTAGGTCAGCATAGGTAACTCTATTCAGAACAGTTATTGGGCAATCTCTATATACTCTTTCAGCTCTAATATTGTCTCCTATGGGAGTACTAACTAGAAAAAGTTCATGCAAGATCTCAGGAAGCAAGTCAAATTTACTAGCTACTAAAGAAGTAACAAAAGACAAGGTAGATCCTTGATGTAACAATGCATACACAGGAAAAGAAAAGACATGCAACGTACCTGTGACCACATCAGTTGACTTCTCCTGCTCCTCTCTACCTTTCAAATCATAGAACTTGTTCCTCTTGGGAGGCTCGATTGCAGCAGTAGGATTAGGCCGAGGCTGAGTATCTACCTTATCCTGATTCTTCACATGTGGGCAGTCCCTGACCATATACCCACTCTTGCGCACCAATATCAGACATTAGAACCTACCATGCACTCACATCCATGCAAACGTCCATACTTACCACACGGCTTTCTGTCACGCTGGGCATTTCTATCATTGTCCTTCCTGGGGCCAGACTTTCCCCCTTAGGAATTAGTGTTTATGGAAGGAGTACCTGAGTGATGGTGCCCCTTCTTAAACTAGGGCCTGTACTGGACTTCAAACGAACTCCTATCACTGCTAGAAGTAGCCTGATCTGAGGGCCTAGGTTTCTTGCTTTCTCGGCCTCTCTTCCTCTAACGACTCTCCTCCACCTACTGTTCATGTACCATCAACCTAGAAAGGTCCATGTTATCATGAAACATGGCTGCCTGACATTCCTCCTCCAGATCCTTCGATACACCATTCACAAACCCGCTCATCTCATCCCTGCTACTGGACACCAAGGAAGAAGCATATTTGGAAATTTTAACAAACTTCAAGAAGTATTTCTTAACTGACATACCTCCCTGATGTAGGTTGATTAACTCCTCAACCTTAGACTCTCTCTGTTCTCTGGGAAATAAACTCTCCAGGAATGCAGTCTTGAGAATGTCCTAAGTGGTGGGGACTTCTCCTGGTGCTCGGCCATCTACCTACATCTTGTACCATACATGAGCCACACCCTTGAGCTGGTATGCAGCCAACTCAGCCTTCTCTTTTTCATTAACACCCATAGCACAAAGAATCTTGTGGACCTCGTCTACACACTCCTGGGGATCCTCATTGGTTTTGGACCCGAAGTAGACTCGAGGATTCATCCTGGTGAAATCTCTCAGTCTGCTTCTAGCATGTGGGTTCTCCCTGTGAGCACCCTCTCTAGTGGCCTGGATTGTAATACCCGTGCCTGAATAAAGATGGCTTGGACCATCTGAACCAGTGCTGCTCTCACTTCTCCATTCGTCAACGCAGCAGGGTTGACAGGCATTTGCACTCCAGCAGCTGGGGCTTGAGGAGGAGCTTGGTTTCCCCAGCAGCTGCTTCTCCAACTCTCCTGCCTGCGTTTCTTCTTGTGTTAATTTTTCTACACGCATACACAAGATAGATGCTAGAATGACACAAAATGTCAAAACTCTACACAGCACGATAAAGATTAGAAGAAGGGAAGATTTTAACATCACTAAGTCTCTAAGTTATTGTTGTGGTGCACTTCACAACCATAAGCAAGAAACTAGGCAACGTGGTTGTTTTGAGCCTTAGTTCTTAGGTAATTTAACCTCATGCTCTGATACCAACTTTGTCACACCCTGGTCCTAGACCCTAGATGAGACCGACGTCGTTAACCTCTCGGAGGTCGCAGACAAGCCTCTTCTTAGCTTTCATCACAATCATACAGTTAAATATAGCAAAAATCTAAAACTTTTTAAATTTGCTGAAGTGTACTTAGACTTCATATAATTCTTGCATCAGAGTGATATACTAACAGCTCAAAATAAACAACTATCTATTAACAGATTGAACAAATGAAATGAAGAATTCATAATATCATTAATAGTTGCCAAACCGGCCTTAATGCAAAAGCTTGAACAAATATTTGGAAGGAAACGCTAAGGACAAAATCCACTAGCTATGTCTAATCTACTAAAGCTAGAAGATAATGCGTAGGCATCCTCGAACTCAAGAGGACCTACCAAAGTCTGGAGGTACTAGTCCAAAAACTTTAACTGATCTTCAATATTCTTCAAGGACCTGCACCTATAAAAATAGTAATTGTATATGGGTTAGTACACACTTGTACTAAGTATGGGTGTAATAAGGACTATGCATGATCAAGGAAAGCTCTTTCTATAGCAACATGCCATTTTTTGGAATGTGAAGTCACTTCACTTTCCTAATTCGTTATATATGAATCATGCTATGAATATGACATATTTTCATGCATTTAAAGCACACAACTCATTTTCTATATGAACATAAGACCTTGGAAACATGAACATAATTTAGAACAACTCAAGCAAAAATTAATATTTTTTCTCCCCTTAGGCCGAGATCTCCCTCTCCCAGCCTTACTTTATTTTTCAGTCTTTTCTTCTTTTTGTTGTGCAGTTCAATGATCTCCTTTGATCCTATGTTTTACTTACGAGTGCAATGATTCATTGTAGTCCCTTGCCTACAATGAATCATGAAGTAATCCAAAAGACTAAGTAAATGATTTGACTACCCTACTTACAAGTTATTATTTCCATTCTTGTTAAATTGGGCATGAAGTTTTTATAAGACAATCTTTATTGGCTATGCCCATTATTTGATTATTTGCGTAATATATAGATGTTAGGGCATATATTCATACTCAATTGATGAGTCATTATGTTTTCTTCCCTTTATTGGCATAAGCCAATAACTATTAAAACTTCATTCATATCGAACATTGATGATTTGATATACTTATGCTTTTGCTTACTTAGTTCACTCTGAACTTACATTTATTCTTATTTGATCTCATGTTCACTTTAAATTGGGCATGAAGTCTTTATAAGTCAATCTTTATTGGCTATGCCCATTCTTTGATTATTTGCATAATATATAGTTCTTGGGGCATATATTCATATTCCACTATTGGCATAAACCAATAACTGTTAAAACTTCATTCTTATCAAACACTGATGGTTTGACATTCTCATGCTTTGCTTACTTAGTTCACCTTGAACTTACATTTCTTCTTGTTTGATCTACTTTTCACTTTGAACATGCTAGGTTGGCTTAGGATATCCTTTTAAGACTTCCATTGGGATCTTTCTGTGCAATGACTAAGAATGACTTACATCATTACTTAGTCTAACCTCACCCTTTGGTCATCCTATCCGAACACCCCTCATCTTCCTAGTTCTTTCTGTCTTTCTTTCTTACTTTCTTAAAGAAATCTTGAGCATTTAACCGACATATGATCTAACATGAAATCCAGTGTCTTCCCCACACTGAACAGAGGTGGTTCACCGGCCAAAGTGAAACCGAATATTTCCTAGCTTTCTTTGGTGGATTTACTAGCTAGTAACCTATGCTGACGACATAGTTCAAAGACAAGGAGAATTTGGAGACCCTTATCCACCTTGGTGGTAGTCTCATCTCATGAGGATTACATGTGCTTGCACAAGGTCATTACTAGTCTATTAGTGCTTAGCTCAATTTATTATACTTTACAACTTTTAGAGTTGACTCATACATTATGGAAGCTTGCTTCTAGTATCAGGTATGCTTAGCTCAATGGATGACTTGTCATCCCTTTCTATACTTGATGAATGTGAACTTAAATCTTACATTATCATCATGGTGTTAATGAGACTTGTCTCACGATTTTTAACACCCTCTTATGTGAGTATCTTTAACATAATTGCTTAGGTGCAAGTGAGACTTGTCTCACTTCCTTTAACACCCCATTCTAGGTCAATTTAATAACTCATAAGCTATTAGTTATTTCATTACTCACCTTATCTTGTTCAATATTATTTGGTAGTCTTGTACCATTCTTTATGAAAGTTATAAGGACTTATTCAATGTGCTACTATGTTCACAAGTTCATTTAGATAGGGTATATTGGGACTTGTACCAATCATTGGCATACCCTAGGTTATGAGTTCATAGAGTTACATCTTGTCAGTCAATTCTTAACATGTATTTGTCCTTATAAGAAACATTATAATTTACATTGGCCATATAAGATTGGTATGATTTAGTCATTGGCCAATTCTGTTACATATTTTGGGAATAATTTGCTGGCCAATTTATTGGCATAAACCAAACTTTCACTAAACATTTTTCATGATATTATCACTACCCAAGTCAATTAACTTAATGTATATACTATAGTAATCTCATCATTTAGAGCAGCCAATTTTTAGCATTTGATTAACTTATCAGAACAATCCAATGCTTAGTTTGGCCTAGCTATAAAGTTGATTTGGCATTGAAGATTCATTAATTAGCTTTGATTCTAATTGTTATTTCTTCTTGGAAACATTGCTCCAAACACTTACAAACATATCTACTGTAAACACACACAGTAATTGAAACCTTCATTTCTTTCAACAGTAAACTAAATTTCATAAACGACTTATAACAATTTCATCTTCTCGAACACAATTAGGCATTACGACATCCATTATCTCATGTAAATGATACTCTAACCATACGGATCTAACCTATAGGTCTCATTCGACATTATCAAAATCACATAAACCTACACATAATGATCAATTAGAACCACCTACCAACAAAATGCTCGAGATTTGCATTATACATACTACAAGAATCGGAAATAGGGAGAAGTAGGGAGATGAACATTCAAAATCGTAGTTTCGGTTTTCTTGAACTCAAAACGTTTGAAAAGCCTCCTGGGAAAAATAATCCAAGAGAGAAAAACATACCTTACAATAGAATTGAATCTACGAAGATCACCCTGTACTTTGCACGAAAAACCTTGAAGAAGTGCCTTGAAATCGCCTAAGGAGAACCGTGAGTATTTTTCTATTTTTCTCACGTTTGTTCACTGTTTTTAGTCGTGAGTTTCAACATGAGTCTAAGTCTTAGGAACTGAATATGAATAACTCAACTTAGGCTAAATAACTTAATTAAATAATTCAATTAGCTAATTACCAAAACGCCCCTCCTAAATTGACTAAAAATAGGTGAGCATTTTACTTAGCCAAATTCTGAAAATTTGCTAAGGGTCTTGGGTTTGACCATGAAATTTAAATTAATTAATTAAGTTGCTAATTTAATTAATTAAGTGACCTAGGGTAATTACTAAAGTACCCCTAACTCACTTGGACCATAACAAACCCTTTTGGACCATCCTAGGTTAGGTACTAGGATGTTTCTTTAGTTAGCTACTCGACTAGTGTCACCCGGTTAGGTCTTAGGATTTCGGGCACACTAGTTAGTTTATTTTAGTTAGTCCTAGGTTAGTTAGATAGTTAGGTAAGTTAGTTAGAGCCTAGTATTGGTTAGGAAGCTTGGCCCCACGTGGCTTGACCCAACGCGTGTCGGCCCCCTCACCGCCCTAACCGAATCGGTTGGACTTGGTCACTTGGTCTCTCGACCGGTAACACATGTGCTTGCAAATGTGTTTCCGTGCACTTTCCTAACCATGCACTCTGTAGTTTAACTTGTAAAGTTCACTTCTTGTCCCAAGAATCCTCACTATGTCCTTGGGCACTGCTTAATCTACATGATCATTTTAATTGATCATGTGCTATGGTACCTAGGCTTGATCCTTGGATGCCTCGTACCTAATGTGTGTAAGCGATGACATTAAAAAATTTAGATTAGGGTCTTCATTGCAGGTACAATTCCTAAACAAGCTTGGGTTGGAGTATTTGAACATCAAAGTGTATTTTAAGTTACTTGTTAATACATAGAAATTGGCTAACACCCTCAAGCCAATATTCTCTAACATGCCCAATATTACTCAATATTGGGCATTGGGATGCCTATGTACCCCAATACATATTCTTAAAACCTAAAAGACTTTTCACTAGACAAGTACATTTTTTGGATTGTTACAGACTTCACCTCGACCACTAAAGACGATTTGGAGTTATGATGGACATAAAGCCACCATTAGGAGAATCTTCTAGCCGAACAGCCAATCGAGCCAGCCTATGAACATATTTCACTAGGTATTTCTTGTCTTCTTCTACATGAGACACACTACCCATAGTCATACAACTTAAAGCATCCGCAACCACATTGGCCTTGTCGAGGTAGTAGAGAACAGTCATGCCGTAATCCTTCAATAATTCCAACCATTTTCTTTGTTAGAGATTCAACTACTTTTGAGTAAAAACATATTGAAGACTCTTGTGGTTGGTAAATACATGAACATATACCCTATAGAGATAATGCCTCCATATTTTCAAGGCAAACACTACGACCGCTAAATCAAGATCATGAGTTGGGTAGTTCTTCTCATGCACCTTGAGTTGCCTCGGGAAGCGTCACAATATACAACAAAAACCTTGGTACCCTCCGGTAAGGTCAACACCGGAACGGAGGTTAGCTTATCTTTCAACTCTTGGAAGCTTCTTTCACAAGCCTCCGACCAATCAAACTTCACCTTCTTAAGACCTAATATTGTCAAATGAGATGCAATTTTCACGACCGGGGAGCACCCCCTAGAAGTAACATGACGTACTTGAACTTTCGGAGGTCTTATACAAGCCCATAGTTATCATTCATCGCATTATCATAGGTAAATTTAGCGGAAATTTAAAACTTCAATAGCACATGATATGCTAGATACATCATTTCCGTTACATATAAAATATCACAAGTACATAGTTAGACTCTAAGTCTCTTTTCCATCTTAGACTCAACATCATTAGAGTACATTAAAGACACAACCCTTATAACATAATACATAACTAAATTATTACATGACTTTAACATAAACTTGACATAGGACATCCTTGAATCTTAAGGATTCCTTTCTTTTAGTTTGGGAAACACATATCAAGCCCTTCACCTTAGAGACATCCTTTAAGTATCTATACCCTACACTTTGTGTAAAAAGTAAAGAAGAATGGTGTTAGTACCAGAATGCACTAAGTATGGCAACCATGCAAAAACATGCATTTAAAAGAGATATTTACTTTGAAATCATGCACCATGCCTTTTTGTGAAAACTTCATAAAACCTTGATACCATAAGGATTATACAATTTATATACTTCATTTAGGCATATACAATAGTCACAACATTTCATAAAACCATACATTGCATTTAAGGCACAATTAGAAACACATTACAGTAACCTCATTTTTCTTACAGTAAGCTTATTTCCCTTTTACAGTAGACTCTCTTTATTCTTAATTCTTTAACTCCCCAAGTAACCCTCTAGTGATAATTTGTGCAATGTATACATAATGTCCCATTACACTATCCACACTCAAACATCACCTTAAGGCCACTAGGTAAACATGCATACAACCTTCATTATTCACCAAACATATATATATCTACATAGAGGTTTAGCATATCATGACAATATAAGGTTCACATATAACTCAGCCTAATGCATGAACTTCATATAATACTTCTTCCAAGATAACATACAAGTCCACACTACCAATAAATTCATAAGAGACATTAGTCAACAATACATACTTAGACTTCACTTCATAAGACATCTTAAGACCTTACTCATAATCCCAATCTAAGATTACTAGTGCAATGTACATGTAAAGTCTCATAACCTTACACCTACTTAGTAACCTCATCAAGAGACTACAAGCATATCATTTACTTCATACATTAACAAGGCTGGTAAAGACAACTTCATACATGCTAAACAAGACCTTCTTCATATAGTCAATAAGACCCACATTATGCATATAAGGTAAGAACACATCATATAGTACCATGAATATCATCACAACAAGTAGACTACACTACAATGTCATGCATACGGACATAAACATAATCATATCATTAGAATACCTTCCTTGAACTCCCTTCAAGAGCTACTTGTGCAATGCATAGGTAAAGTAACATTACCCTCACCTACACTAAGAAACTTCCCATTGGTTATCCTAGTTAGGGTCCTTACTTTACTTCTATTGTCCATTTTACTTTAGGGAAACTATAGCCTTAACCTAAACTAACACCATGGGTGCTAAACATGGAATTCGGTGTTGTATATCCTTACACAAAGAGAAGGTGCCCTACCTTGCCAAAGTAGAACATTAACATCATGCTAGCATATTAGGTGATTACTTGCTAGATCCAATGGGCAAAACATAGTTTAATGAACTTGTAGGCATATATGGAAATCCTCTTTATGCCAAATGGAGAATTGTAGTCATCCACCTCTTGAGGACTATGGTGGACAAGCCTTCCCACATTGGGAAGGGGCAGCCTCATCTAAGTTCACTCGGTTCTAAGCTATGTTCCCTTTATTGAAAGTCCTTTTTAAAATTACATTATAAAATTAGGCTTTAAGAGATTGACTCCTCATATTCTTAGATCATCGGTCATAGATGCGAGTTCATCAACCTAAACTATGTGAGAAATTCTTTCACATATTCAAGCACCGTCTAGTTTAGGATACCCTTGAGAAAACCTTTCAAGAGACCCTCTATTGACTAGCTTATCATATAAGTATCATAGGCATGTTTTCATTTGTGTGTGTATACATATATGTGAGCAAACCTTTCACATAAACACCCTTAGGTGACACATGTTCATACTTGTACTTCATTTATGATAAGTGTATAGGTGTAGCTATATGAGCAATCCTTCATACAAACACATTTAGACACTATGCATATTCATACTTCATCATACCATATACTTGACACCATAGCATACAAGTCATATTCATAACATGCTCATGTATTCATATTCATGTACATAGATCACAAACCTAGGAGCTATCCTATCAAAGAACAAATGTGCAATGCATATAAAAGGTACCATACCCTTGTCAATACTATTACACCTACCAATTCATCCTGGTTTAGGTACACATAGCATACCTCATAGACATATACATTATATTCATAGTAGTAAACAAAAGTGCATATGAGAATACCCTTCCATCAAACACCATGAACATGTACACTCACATGACCAACACATAGGGAAGACAAAGGAAAGACAGCATAGACAAGGCTTTTAGGCACGATTAGATGAATGAAGAAGTGAAACTTTTCCTAGCATTTAATATCCTCCTATTTATAATGTGGCGCGCTTTACATTATAAAAAATATTCTATTTGATGTGGTTCATGACACAACCACGACACTCCCAAACATTATGCTCTGATACCAAGCTTGTCACGACCCACAAGTACACCCTAGAAGTTAGAGTATTCGTCACACGGCAAATGAGACTTCAAGAAGTCTCATCTAAGCCTCTCGTAACATTCATTGCATAATAACATACTAAAATGAGTAAGAATTTAAAACTTTCTTCACACACGAAGAACTCTTTTCATAAATATTAAACAAGCAGAAGAATTTTATTAAAACATTTAAACCTTTACAACCCTTGAACCATATAAGCTTTAGAGTATACAATACTTGGGACTAATACCATACAAGACATAAAGTAAAGACTTAAGACGTAAACGAACGTGTGGATATTGTCCTCCAATCGATGAGGACTCACCAATAATTCACTTTCAGCCCTTAGAAACCTATCCATCCTCCATGGCACACCAAGACTTCCAATTCCCTACACTTTAGTCAAAAAAGGAAAAGAAGATGTTAGCACATTAGATGTACTAAGTATGGAAGCCATGCAAAACCCATGAAAAAGGATATTGAGTAAATAACATGCTTTTCATGAATTTTTATTAAACCATCATAGTATAAACATAAGAATAACACTTATCACATTAAAAATTACTTAAGAAAATCATTTAAGCAATTATCACAATTTAAGAAATATTACAGTGACTACTTCACTGTTACAGTGAACAGTGATGTTCCCTAGCTTCACATATGACATCCTTTGGCATGTCGTCTCCTTACTAAAGCTATCCTGAGATTCACTTAAGTCACACAAAGAGAGACCTCCCATACACCCTCTCTAGATGTGCATGAACGATCCTTAAGATTACTCATAATGATACACATACACACCTACAAACATCAACATACAAAATATAAGATCCTCCTACCAAAGGTGATTCCAAGGTTCACTTGGATCAGTGTGGATCGACCGCCCATACAATCCCTAACACACAAACACAAGGGATCCTATAGACTACCTGGGATAGAATCATTCTGACTTAATACAATAGTATACATCAAACATGACATTTTCCTTTCAAAGATTATCCAAAGACCTACTCAAGTAACTCAAGAAGATAACGTTCATGATTGACCTCTTCAAGATTACCCAAATAGTCCTTAAGACTTACCTAAGTTAGGATCATGTCCACACAGTTAAATCATATTCACTAAATAGAATCTTTATTAAGACTCATCTAAGTAAGAGATGAAGTGACCATTCCCTTGCCCCCTTCACACATTAACTAAACAACCCTTAATTACTCTATAAAGGAACATATTCAATTAACATGATTTTCTATCTTAAGTCATTACATTACTTAGTTCATTTAAGACACATTCATCACATAAGGACATTCACATAATGGTCTTAAAGAAGACCTAGGTACTCTCACTAACATCTTCAAAGTCTATTGTCCAATGTCTAAGTAGCGTCTCATACCACCACCTAAACTTCATAAACTTCTCTAATGCTAGTGGGTATCCCATATTATGAGAATAGGCAATAACGGACATAGACCATGGTAGCAAAGCATGGAATCCGGAGTTCTATCCTACTCCGATGAGGTGTTCTACTTGCTAATGGTAGAACATAGACACATCCCATGTAGGCACATGGTTAAGAAATATGAAAGGCATACTTTGTATTCTAGTCTCATACTTAACTAGAACTACTTCCCCTTACCATACTCACTCGGTGCTAGCCTTAGTTCTCATAGATCAATTCACATTAAGTTTCATATAAATGGGTCCCATATCTTGTTCATGACCCAATTACATTTACCCTACCAAAGCAAAGTCCACTAGGTCTATCTCACTATGGCGACAAGAAGCTCATCATGACTTTCCTAAGGTATGATATGATGCCGTTCCTGCCAATCAAACTTAAGTCCATCATTCGTTACATGAAGGATACAATTACGGCTCACTACTTCACGATTCATAACCTTACCACTTTGTTCAAGGTTCCACATAAAGGACCTTCTTATCGTTATTCAAGGTCTCACTTAACATACATTTATTAAAGACTAAGACCATTTAGGTTCCTAAGTCAAGACATCACATATTCACATAAGCATCAAGTAAGGGACACAAGTCTACCTAAACAAGACACAACATACTTCTAGTTAACACATATAGCCTATCTTTATTTAGACTCTTAGGAATGACCCTTAACATCATTTAGCCAACCTATTCATTACCTTATAATCATCAATATAATCATTATAGACTCATATAACCAAGTTAGGAACAACCACGTATCAACTCTAAGAATACACACTTAACATATAGCCTTTAGCCTAACATGATCACCTAAATAACATAAATAGAAGAACACATACTTTCACATTATTTCACATTTAGGTAGATATAGTCATAATTCACATAATCGTCTATACTAATCAACATATTACTTCAAGTAGTGCCGACAAGTCCATGATCATCAATATACTTAAAATAACACCGACAAGGCCACATCAATTCACATAACACCGCCACCATTAGTGGACCATACCAATCACATATAATCCAAAAGCTAAATTACAATAACTATACACAAATAATAAAAGAGTTAGGGAAGCATACCACCCACTTGATCTCATCACTTCAATCCAAAGCCAAACCATTCAATTTGATACCATTAGAACCTTACCCATGGCCATGATCATCAATTCAAAACATAAATCATAATAATCAATGAATCTAAGCCAATTCAATGTAGAATTATCAATCTAAAACCAATTAGATATCAATTGAATACTATTCTTATATCATTAAAAAGCCCATAAGAAACTATAATAGAATCTACAAGCATCAAGTTCATATCAATTCAATTAGCCTAATAGTCAATAGATCTAAGAATATTCATTACTCAATTAATCAGATTGAAATAGACTATACATCATTCATACATAATCTATACATCATTCAAAAGCCCACATCAATCTACACATGAATTCATCAATCTCAAAACATAGTCAATTCACCCATATTTTAGTGAAAATTAAGATAATTCAGAAGATCATGGGTTCATGGAGAATTTCATTGGACAACATCAATT
Source organism: Solanum lycopersicoides (assembly GCA_022817965.1). NCBI lineage: Eukaryota > Viridiplantae > Streptophyta > Magnoliopsida > Solanales > Solanaceae > Solanum > Solanum lycopersicoides. The sequence continues at coordinate 34,169,089 of CM040627.1, forward strand.
TAACATTAATAACATCATATCTTAACGTTTGAAAACATTTCATGCAAGAACCCATGATTTAGAGTAGAAATTGGACTTTTCATTCTTTTTGAAATCCTTTGAAAACATCTTTGAAATTGGCTCTAAGGTGATAGCAAACCTTAGATGAAGAACTCTCATACCTTATTTGAAGAACCCAATTCCAATTGAAGAAGAAACTCCATTGAAGACCCATCTTCAAGCTTCATCTTCACCTTGACTCTCATGGAGGTTTTTGGAAGAACTTTTTCGAGGGAATATGTTTTGACCTTAGTGTTAGGGTTTAACAGAGTGTTTGATGACTTATACACACTTAAAATAACCACACAAACTCAAAACAAACGTCCAAAGACTTATAGGGGCTTGGGGGTGAATTTACGACATCACCTCTTCAACTTAACAAAATCTGGCAGCAAAGACTTAGGACAATCGACGTGACCATCGACGATTTGTCATCAAGCTTATGTCCCGTCGGTGGGGTCTTGTTAGTTGGTTTAGAGACTCCACAACATGTAGGAAAGTTGTATCCATCGATGAGACCCATCAACGGACCTTTGCCTGGTCGACGGGCCGTCAATTGGTCCGTCGTTTGGCCACTGCCTGGCAGTGTTGGTCTCCAAGTTGGGGTCCTTTCTTAGGGCCCCTTTGAGGGTCCTATGTGGAGTCGTATCCGGACGTTTCCAACAAAACATGCACTTATATCAGTTTAAAATCTACCACATAAGTTTCATCCAAAACGAACACGTAAAACTCAACGAAACATTCTTAGACATACAAGGTCATTTCTAGACACAACTTCCGAATGTCAAGGACGTTCTTGAATGTTTGACCTCCAAACTTCACGAAAATTATCATTATGAATTTATACACCATATAAACTCAATCACATAGAATCACATACGAGGCATTTAGGTGACTTAGTCGTCGAACGTCTTAGTCGACCCTTGACGTTTGACTTCCAATGCACCTAAACTATTAGCTACTTTCTCAACCACAATTTATAGACTATATTATGGCCTAATACCACCATGACAACCACGTTAGGATCTAGCTTCACCTATGTCATTTTTGAGGTCTTACAACTATTTATCCAATGCAAAAGTAGACATTCCGAAAGGGGAGTCTTGGTGTGTTTTATATGAAGTGTATGAATGAGTTATCATGTGTTGTAAATAAATTTATATGACTTAAGATCTAATGTTAAAAAAGCATTTTAAAGTTAGGTCTTATATTATGGAGTTAGGAATGATGAATGTAGTGTGCTTGATCCAAGGGAATCCTTAAAGAGTACTAAGTGGGAGTAGTAGTATGGGATGCTACTTTCACATTGCACTTAGTGTATTTTACAATTCCCATTGGAGTAGGTCACTCGTGTGAAGTCCTTAATGCATGAATGTTCTTTTAATGTCTAGTTATAGAGTGTGGACTTGTTTCCCGTGCAAGGTAAGCCTATGATTGGTAGTCTTAAGAATCACTTAGGAGTGTATTGAAGGGGGTGTATGGGCGGTTCTTTCATATGTTACCTTAGTTAGTCTTAGGATAACTTGGTTAGGGAAACCTCAAAGGAAATGAGTTCACTGTGTTTTGTATGAACGTGTTCACTGTAATGTCACTTGTGTTCACTGTAAAGTCACTTTGGTTTACTGAAATATTATGTTTTGGTTCTAAAATCATGGGAGTCCTATTTTATGTGATAAATTATCATTCTTATGCTATTTTGATTCTACATTCAAGAAGGTTTTACTTATTTGGCATGAAATTTCTATTTATACTAAAGTGTCCCCTTTTGTATGTTTTGCATATGTCATACTCAGTACATTGCTAGTACTAACCCCATACTTTTATACTCTATAAGTATAGGTTGGAGGCAAGAAGAAGTCTAGAAGGCAAAGCTTTGGAATCTACTCTCTCAAGACTTTGTATGTTCTCATATATTCGAGGACATAGTCTGTGTTTCTTAGTTTCTATTATAAAGACTAATTATGTATTTCTTCCAATGTAAAGGGCCTTGTCCCTAAGATATTTATTTCGTGTCTTTACGTTGACTTGTGATGATGAGACTATTCTTATTATTTATGGAATAAGTTTCCTTTTTATTATAAATGTTGTGAAAGGTTATAATTCTGCACTACTTTTCATATCTTATGTAATGAACGATAGTTAAGAGTCTTGTACAAGACCCCAAAGGGTCAAGTACGCCTTGTTCCGACGTAAGGGTGCCCCTTTATTCTAGGGGGTACTTGCGGGTCATTACAAACTTGGTATCAGAGCATAAGGTCTTGGGAAATGGTTTAGGGTCCAAAATCTCACAAGCCACGTCTAGTAGAGTCTTGTTCATCGGTGTGAGACGCGACACACCCATAAGCAAGAGGATATAAGATGATAGAAGTTTCACATCCTTCATTATTCTAGTGTCGTGCCATTGAGTTGAGTTCTATAATATGTATTTTCTTAACCTCTTCTCTTTGTGTTTATAGGACGTGAATATAAGGAGGACAACCGCTAGAAGGAGGACGGAGGTGTATCTAATGAGAGGATCCCTCCCCGTGGTTACCAAGTCCCTATAGTTGTCCAAGAAAATGTAGATGAGGCGGTTACCACTCCGGAACCTCAAAATCCTTAAGTGCCCTAAATGCCTGCAATGCCCCAAGATCCTCAAGTTTCCTTTGTTGAAGGAGATATGACTAATGCGGAGTTAACGACTGACCGTATGAATTTGATTGAACTTATGACGAATCAAGCTCATGTCATCACTAATCATTTCGTTGCCCAAGCTAACCAAGGAGGTGGACCTCAACCTAATGCAAATACTCCCGCTTCTAGAATTTGTGATTTTATTAGAATGAACCCTCCTACTTTTCATGGAACTAAGGTGGATGAATATCCACAATGTATCATTGATGAGGTGTTCAAGGTGGTGGATGCTATGGGTGTGACCCCTAGAGAGAGAGCGGAGCTAGCCGCTTACTAACTCAAAGATGTAGATCAAGTGTTGTTTGAGCAATGGAGGTATGAGAGACCCTTAAGGGATGGTCTGGTAGATTGAGAAGTGTTGAAAGAGGCTTTTCTAGATAAGTTATTTCCCGTGGAGTGGAGGGAGAAGAAGATGTTTGAATTGATGAATCTTCGTCAAGGGGAATTGAGTGTGAAAGAGTACTCTCTCAAATCCACCCAACTCTTTAAGTGTGCCCCGACCATGGTAGCCAACCCTAGGGCTAGAATGAATAAATTTTTGATGGAGTGTCTAGCTTGGTGGAAAAAGAGTGTTGTACGGCAATGCTCATTAATAACATGGATATCTCTAGGCTCATGGTGTATGCACAACAAATTGAGAAGTCCAAAATTAGGGAGATAAGGCAAGAGAGGAAGAGGCCTAGGTTTGATGAATCAAGTTAAACAAGGCCTAAGAAGAGGTTCTCATCAAGAGTCTTCCATGGGGAACAAGGATATAACTTCCAACCGAAATTCCCAAGGAGGTGGTCATACTGTTGAGAGGTCTAGGTGTGATGCTTATGGGAAGCAACACTTGGGTAAGTGTCTTGGCGGAACGTATGTTTGCTTTTCATGTGGTAGTAAGAATCACAAGATGAGGGACTTCCTTAACATCAAGTCAAAAGGGAAGGAGGTCAGTCAAGCTCCACAAGGTGGTGTAGACCCTAATGCTCCAAAAAAGAATCAAATATATGGGATGGGGACTACGAGAGAGAACTAATCCGGATTGAAAGTCCCGGTAAGTCTTAACCCTTTATGGGTCTTGTGTTTATGTTGTAAGATGAGTTTATATGGTTTTGTATTTCATATGTTCATGCCTTCTTGATAAATTGCTTAAAGGATAGATTGGTGAAATTTCATGCATATTTCACTATGTGAGTTTTTGGTACTCATTGTAAAAATTTCAATGTTTGAAAAAAATTGCATTTTCATGAATAATGGTTTCAATGTGTGTAAAAATGATGTTTATGAGCATTTATAATGTTGGAGAATGTAGTTCCTCCATAAATAAAGAACTAAGTGTGTGCTTGAATTTGGAAATTTCCTTTCAAAAGTTGCCTCTGATGCGAAATTGTTTATAAATGTGTAGTTGTATTCATTGTTAGTTTGGTGCATTGACCATGAATATTTTGATCATTATGTGATGTGTTATGTGCTTATAATTGAGTCCTTTATGTCCTTAAAAGTGTTTAGTGTCATTCGAGGACGAACTTTTATTCCAAGTGTGGGAGAATGTAACGTCCCTAGTACAAGTTAAGGTGAACTAGAGATTCGCTTGTGTCTCATGAGGTAATTTTATGTTAAAATGGTTAACAATGATATTTATAAGTAGTTCCTAACGTTTGGTGATTTTTGTAGGTCAAACGTCCGAGAACGTCCATGACGTTCGGAAGGTGTGCCTTAGAAAGTGTTTGTGCATCCTTATGAGTTTAGCGAGTTATATGCATTTGTTTTGATTGAAATTTATGTGGATGTTCCTAATACCTAGATGACTATGTTTATGGGTTTAACTTCGTGGTACGACTCAACCTAGGACCCATAAGGGGCCTTAGAAGAGGACACCAAACGTCTAGGCAGAATCTGTCAAGACTGCCCAAAATCAGCCTCAAACGACGGAGGAAGTCGACGCCCCGTCGTATAGGGGCGTCGGCTGGGAGTTGGTATTAGAGCTCAACCCTCCACTTTTCCTGCTGCAGACCCAAACGACGCCCAGCATCACGGGCCGTCGTTCAGTCGATGCCCCGTTGCTTGGGTCCGTCGATGGTGGTCCTGCAAAAGCTGTTGGACGCACTGCCTTGGCTTGGGTGTTTTGTAAATTCACCCCAATTATTTTATGAACCTAGGATGATGTTTTAGGGTTTTTAAATTATACAAAATTAATTTTAAGTGCTAGACCTAGACAAGACCCCTCATTTCAAATATTCAAACTCTATCTCTCAAGAAAGACTCTCTCAAAACTCCACAGAAGCTAAAACTAAAGGAAGGGCTAGGAGTCCTGGTTGTGAGATTTTCTTCATTAAATTTCTTTGGTTTCCTTCTATTTTGGTATGGTATTCATCTTTGAACTCCCTTCCATTCAAGAAGTCATTTCTAAAAGATTTCGAAAAGGGTTTTCAAATTCTATCTTCATCTATCTTTGACTCTAAGCATGGGTCTTCATATAAAAGTGTTTTAGTGATTCAAATATGTTGTTTTTAGTATTAATTGATGATTTTAATATCAAAATCCTAATTAACCCATGCTTATGCATATTTCCAACTTTAAGTTTAAGAAATGGGATAAATGAACGTGGTTATGTAATGTTTGAACTAGGGTTTCCTTATTATGATATTGTGATTTAGCTTCTTCCCTAAGGTCTATTTTATGATGAATTATTGGAGAAATAGTAAATAGGTGGATAAGGCTTGGATGAATGGTAAGTTGATCATATTGTTTAACTCTTATTGTAAAATGCTCTTGAGTGGTATGGTCCACCTTTGGTGGCGGTGTTTACTTGAAGTTCTTGGGTACGATGTATTTGTATGTGTATTGTGAGTATGACCTTGAAGGCTTGATATATGAAGTAAACTATAAATGATGATGTTCCTGTTGATATGCCTTGTGAAACTTGAATTGTATGGCTTGTTTAGATTATGTCTAAATAAAGTATGTGTATATGTTGAGCATGCTAGTGTGATATATGACGAATGAAGGTGTAAGAATGTTTACAGTGTTAATAAAATAATGATAATGTGAAAGGTGTGTTCACATGTACACTCACACTTGAATGAATGAATGAAGTTAATGAACGTGAATAAGGGGAGTTTTTGGGTGAACACTCTTTGTGAGTTGAGATGAAGTGTTTAGTAGCAACCTCAATATCCCACAAGAGCTCTCTAAGATAGGTCAAAGGATGGATACCCTTCGTGAGTTAAGATGTGGTGTACACTAGTTATCCTTAACCTTTATTATAAATGTTTAAGACTCTCTGGGGAAGTTATGCTTAGAACCGAGAGGATATGAAGAAGTGGTGGTTATACTTCGTGAGTTGAGATGTTGTATTCCAATGTACCTATTGAGATGAGTACTCATCGTTAGTAGAATATGAGTTACTTAGTAGCAATCTTCTTATCTCTTAACTATGCGCCCACATAGGTGTAGCTATTGGAGAAGCCATGTAAAAGCTAAAAAATGACCCTACTCTGTGAAAGTGGGGATCTCTCATTCGATAAGGGCTAATATCGGGATTCATGTCAAGCTATCATAGTCTATGTCGGTTAATATATATCTCCACAAAAGAATGAATCAACTAATTCTTCTAAAAGAGTGTACTACTTAGGGTACGTGGTGGTATGGGACGCTATTTATCCATTGCACAAGTAGAAATTCCGAAAGGGGAGTGTTGGTGTGTTTTATATGAAGTGTATGAATAAGTTATCATGTGCTGTAAATAAAGTTATATGACTTAGACCAGTTATCATGTGCTGTAAATAAATTTATATGACTTAAGGTCTAATGTTAAGGAAGCATGTTAAAGTTAGGTCTTATATGATGGAGTTAGGAATGAAAAATGTGGTGTTCTTGATCCAAGGGAATCCTTAAGGAGCACTAAGTGGGAGTAGTAGTGTGGGATGCTACTTTCACATTGCACTTAGTGTAACTTACAAGTCCCATTGGAGTAAAGCACTCATGTGAAGTCCTTAATGAATGAATGTTCTTGTAATGTCTAGTTATAGAGTGTGGACTTATTTCCGATGCGCGGTAAGCCTATGGTTGGTAGTCTTAAGGATCACTTAAGTGTGTATTGAATGGAGTGTATGGATGGTTCCTTCATTTCTTACCTTAGTGAGTCATAGGATAACTTGGTTAGGGAAACCTTAAAGGAAATGAGTTCACTGTGTTTGGTATGAATGTGGTCACTGTAATGTCACTTGTGTTGACTGTAAAGTGAATTTGGTTTACTGTAAAATTATATTTTGGTTCTAAAATCATGGGAGTCCTATTTTATGTGATAAATGATGATTCTTATGCTATTTTACTGCTATATTCACAAAGGTCTTACTTATTTGGCACGAAAGTTCTATTTATACTAAAACGTCCCTTTTTGCATGTTTTTGCATATGTCATACTTAGTACATTGTTTGTACTAACCCCATATTTTTCTGTACTTTATAAGTATAGGTTGGAGGCAAGAAGAAGTCTAGAAGGCAAAGCTTGGGAATCAACTATCTCAAGACTTGGTATGTACTCATATATTCGAGGACATAGTCTATGTTTCTTAGTTTCTATTATTAAGACTTATTATGTATTTTTTTCAATGTAAAGGGCCACGTGCCTATGATATTTATTTCATGTCTTTAAGTTGGCTTGTGACGATGAGACTAATCTTAGTATTTATGAAATACGTTCCCTTTTTATTATAAATGTTGTGAAAAGTTTTAATTCTGCACTACTTTTCATATATTATGCAATGAATGATGGTTAAGAGGCTTGTGCAAGACCCCAAAGGGTCAAGTACGCCTTGTTCCGACCTAAGGGTGCCCCCTTCTTTTAGGGGGTACTTGCGGGTCGTTACACATTCGTCCTCGAATGACACTTGGAACACTTTAAGCACAACAAGGACTTCAATGAACCATAGAGCAGCTCACAACATTCATATCATCTTCACATAGACTTCAATGCACCAAACTTACAAGGAACACAAACATTCAAACCATTTAGCACTCAATGCAACACAAGCAGGCAAAAACCTTATTCACTCACTGCTTAATGCATCAAACACATAGGATCTTGTCATGTTCATAGGAGGAACATCCTTCTACTAGTCCTAACATGAGATTTACATTTCAAATCATTAAGAGCTCATTACGCAACAACATTTAAGTCACACTTAGGCAGATTCAATAACACTCAAGAAGCAATTTGGCACCCACACTTCCATACACATTAACTTAAGGCAAGTAGGTCAACAATAAATTCTTATTAGTTAGGCATAACGCCATGAGGACCATACATAACCATACCATGCATAGTTATGTTTAGGGAAGAATTTCCTTCTCCTCAACACACTTACAAGTCTCATGAATTCACAACCAAGCAAGCACAAAGGTCAATTCATTTTAAATGAGAAGTTCTCAACTTTTTACCAAAGCAAGCTCATACTTCCTTCCTAGTGAAGTCAAAATGGTAAATCACACCACACACATTACAACAATACGAAGTCATTTCACATAGTTTCAATTCCTAGCATACCGCTAGCTTTCATAAACATGCATCATTGCTGAAAATTCTTAAAATTTGTAGGCACACAGAAGGACACAAGCTAAACATGCCTTCATTTTTCAAGAGTGAGCCGACATTCTTACTTCCCAAATCATAAAAGTCACATAATTTTCAATAGACTCTCATTTTTTTTATTTTAAGGAAACTCAATTTCTCATTGATGGCATAGAACACCACATATAAAAGTGACATCAAACATGCTTCTTACATCTTCTCATTGAGTTACATGTACAATTAACAAAAGATGCACAATCAACATGAGAAAATATGAATTTTATCACAATTCCTTTTTCATGCAATTTAGAATCTCAACAACATGCTTAACAAAGTTAATTAAGGCATGCATAACATATTAAGAATATGCAACTCATACTTCTACGCAATACTCCTATCATGAACAAGCTTCTAGGAACTCTTTAGTTTCAAGCTAAAGTAAGAACAGAAGGACAAGATAGAAATATATATAATCCTTATTACTTACATCACAATCCACAACTTAGCGTAAACCCCCTTAAGATCAATTTAACTCAACCCCAAGAGGATCTTAGCTTATCAACCTTCATCACCATCACCTAAAGGTGATTCCCAACCTAAAGAGGGTTTACAGTAACTCAACATACGGACATCAAGGGCCCATAAAATCTTACCACATAGGCACACTATCCCCCACTTGTGTTATGCCTAATCACATCATTCCCTTAAAAACCAAGGTCAAGGCAAGTCAAAACCAACATCTCATACTCTTAACTCATGAAGACTACACATCATTGAGGGTTCTTACTCCTAATCTCACATCAAGGAGCTTACCAACTCAAACATCAAAGAATAATACCTCAAACATCATCATTCCTCTAAGTTCAACACCTAAAGGGAATCCATAATATCCGAGTTAGGTCATACTACTCAATCACATAAGGTCTCAACTATACCATAAAAGCCAAGGTTCATAAAACCTTAGGGAAACAATAGAGGAGACTTATCCATAAGGCCTCTTTCTTTCAATACTAAAGTAAGGTAACATCTAAGTCATTCCAACCCACATCATCACCCTACAAGATAAGTACACTACCTTTACTTCTAGGATCAAGTCAATATAAAGGACTCCAATCCATGCAAGGCAACTGTGAGACATTACACATATAAGGCAACATGCATCTTTAGATATTTACCACACTTTTTCAAAGCATTTCAAGTCTAAACCATATCATAAGACTATCATAATGCAAAATCATAAAGCAACTTATAATCCAAAAAGGAAGCTCAATTCAACTATAACAACTTATTTAATAAGCAATAACCTTATCATAACATAATTCATCACATACCATGTCATATCTCATAAATCACATATATAGCAATAAATGACATCACATCATCAAACCATGCCAAAATTCACTTTCACTTTTACTCATCAAAACATAAAACAAGATAAGCATCAAAACTCACCTTTTCTCCCTCAAGCATAGAGATACCATCTCATCCAAGCAATCACATCTAAAAGTCCACCGGACAAGAAAAAATAATAGATACATCTTATAGAGTTAAGTTCTATGGCACTCCATGAGAATAGTGAAGAAGGGAAACTCTATCTTCCTATAGCCTCTCGCTTATATATGTATCGCAACTTACCACCGATGAACGAGACTCTACTAGACCTGGCAATATGAGACTTTGGACCCTAAAACAACTTTTATAAACCTCATGCCCTAATACCACGTTTGTCACGACCGGGGAGCACCCCCTAAAAGTAACATGGCGCACTTGACCTCTCGGAGGTCTTATACAAGCCCATAGTTATCATTCATCGCATTATCATAGGTAAATTTAGGGGAAAATTTAAAACTTTCAGAGCACATCATATGCTAGAAACATAACTTCCATTATATATAAAATATCATAAGAACATAATTAGACTCTAAGTCTCTTTTCCATCTTACACTCAACATCATTAGAGTACATTAGTGACACAACCCTTATAACATAATACATTACTAAACTATTACATGAGTTTAACATACACTTGACATAGGAGATCCTTGAATCTTAAGGATTCCTTTCTTTGAGCTTGGGAAACATATATCAAGCCCTTCACCTTAGAGACATACTTTAAGCATACATAACTCAAACTTTGTGTAAAAAGTAAAGGAGAATGGTGTTAGTACAAAAATGCACTATGTATGGACACCATGCAAAAACATGCATTTAAAAGGCACATTTACTTTGAAACCGTGCACCATGCCTTTTTGTGAAAACTTCATAAAACCTTGATACCATAGCATTATAAAATTCATATACTGCATTTAAGGCACAACTGGAGACACATTACAGTAACCTCATTTTTCTTACAGTAAGCTTATTTCTCTTTTACAGTAAACTCTCTTTATTCTTAATTCCTTAATTCCCCAAGTAACCCTCTATTGATAATTGGTGCAATGTATAGATAATGTCTCATTACACTATCCACACTCAAACATCACCTTAAGGCTACTAGGTAAACATCCATACAACCTTCATTATTCACCAAACATATATACATCTACATAGAAGCTTAGCATAGCATGACAATACAAGTTACACATATAACTCAAACTAATGCATGAACTTAATATATGCCTTATTCCAAGATAAAAAACAAGTCCACACTACCAATAACTTCATAAGAGACATTAGTCAACAATACATACGTAGAGTTCACTTCATAAGACATCTTAGGACCTTACTCATAATCACAATCTAAGCTTACTAGTGCAATATACATGTGAAGTACCATAACCTTACACCTACTTAGTAACCTCATCAAGAGACTACAAGCATATCATTTACTTCATACATTAACAAGGCAGGTAAAGACAACTTCATACATGCCAAACAAGACCTTCTTCATATAGTCAATAAGGCCCACATTATGCATATAAGGTAAGAACACATCATATAATAACATGCATATCATCACAACAAGTAGACAACACTACAATGTAATGCAAAAGGATATAAACATAATCATATTCATTAGAACACCTTCCTAGAACTTCCTTCAAGAGCTACTTGTGCAATGCATAGGCAAAATCACATACCCTCACCTACACTAAGCAAATTCCATTAGGTTATACTAGTTAGGGTCCTTACTTACTTCCATTGTCCATTTTACTTTAGGTAAACTATAGCCTTAGCTGCCACTAAGATCATGGGTGCTAAACATGGAATTTGGTGTTGTAGAGCCTTACACCAAGGGAAGGTGCCCTACCTTGCCAATGTAGAACATTAACATCATGATAGCATATTAGGTGATATCACTTGCTAGATCCTATGGGTCAAATATAGTTTATTGAAATTGAAGGCATATATGAAACAATTTCTATGCAAAATGGGACATTGTACGTATTCACCTCGTGAGGACTATGGTCAACAAACTTTCCCACATTGGGAAGGGGCACCACTCATCTAAGTTCACTCGGTGCTAATCTAAGTTCCCTTTATTGAAAGCCTTTATTAACATTACTTTATAAAATTAGGCTTTAGGATATTGACTCTTCATATGATTATCTCATAGTTCATAGATGATAGTTCATCAACCTAAATTATGTGAGAAACCCTTCCATATGGACATAGCATATTCAAGCACCATCTAGTTTAGGATACCCTTGAGAACACCTTTAAAGAGCCCCTATATTGACTAGATTATCATAAAAGTATCATAGGAATGTTTTCATGTATGTGTATACATATATGTGAGCAAACCTTTCACATAAACACTCTTAGGCCACACATGGTCATACTTGTACTTTATTCATGCATAAGAGTATCGGTGTAAGTATATGAGCAATCCTTTCATACATCTCCTTTAGACACTATGCATATTCATACTTCATCATCGCATATACTTGACACCATAGCATACAAGTCATATTCATAACATGCTCATGCATTCATATTCATGTACATATATCACAAATCTAGGAACTATCCTATCAAGTCACACATGTGCACTGCATAGACAAGGTCCCATACCGTTGTCCATACTAGTACACCTATCAAGTCATCCTAGTTGAAGAATTCATAGTAGTAGACACAAGTGCATATGAGAATACCCTTTCATTAGACACCATGAACCTATAATACTTGTAAGCATGCATGATGTGCATGTGTGTGTACATTGGTCAACATGATTACAAATTGGCTATCAAAAACATATTGAGGCAGCCACCCTCTTAAAAACACAATGCATCTTCAAGCATAGACCACACATCACAATTTAGCATAGGAAACAAGAATGACTTCACATTACATTCAAGACTCCTAACCTTATCTAATAACACATTCATATGGTGGTACATAGGTAAGGGTCATAATCATCAAAGTCAGCACCTATACCTAACCCTAACATACTCATTCACGTGCTTATAACAGTAGTAACACAACCTAGATCATAGCTAGAATGGAAACTAGGCATATGTTTACCAAATAGAGGATAGAAGAACATAGGTCAATCCTTACCAAATCTTCAAACCTTGATACAAATTGATCAAGTACACATAATTAACCATCAATATACATATTAGGCAGTAGATACAAGTAATTTAACATGCTAGAATCATAATTCAATCAACATAAAGTCAAGATCAAAATGCCCATAATATAGGGAAATTTAAGAATTTTAGAGAACATGGATTCATCATGAAATTGGATTAAATTTAACATGAAAATCAGTATACAATCATCAATTCATCCTAAACATGCTTTTGAAAACGTTTTGAGAAAGAACCTATGGCTAGATTGAAAGATAAGCAAGTTGATGATGAACTTTCATTGATAACATAGGAAAGATCTCTTTAGATGGAAGATTATCTAAGGACAAAGGATCACCATACCTAATTGTAGGAGTGAACCACGAAATCTGCAAGAAAAATCCATGGGAATCCGAGCTCCAAGTTGTTCTTGAGCTTCATCTCCAATGGAGGTTTCTAGAGATATTTCTTTTTTTAGAAAGGAGGGTCTAATTTGAAGAATGAATTTGGGGATGGGTTTCTCATTTTATAAACCAACTTAATAGACCGCCTAGGGTAAGGTTAGGGCGTGGGGTGAATGGAATAAAAGAGTGCGCCTGGAAGCTTGTTGCAAGTTGAATCGACGCCTCAATCGACGGCCAGTAGACCCATTGAAGGGTCGTACAGACAATTTTGGGTATGAGGCTTGTCATTTTGGGGATTCAGATCCCAAGCTAGGTGTGGGATGACGCCTGCCCATTGACAGGGCGTAGATGCTTTGACGGGGCATCGTTCTGCGTTGTCGTTTGACACTACCAAGGCAGTGGCTCGACAGTATTTGGGGTCCTTCTTGAGTGCCTTTTGTGGGGCCCTTGGGGAGTCGTACCTGTATGTTTCCAATGTAAATACACTGATTAACATGTTAGGAACCTTCCATATCAGTTTCAACCAAAATGAACACGTAAAACATGTCAAGACACACATGCACGTCTGAAGGATAACTTTCAAACGTCATCGGATGTTCTTGGACGTTTGACCTCCAAATGACATCAAAGTAAGTATGCATACTGTAAAATACATATTTAACATATTTTAAACCTTTTTAGGTACATATGAGGCTCTAAGAATCTTAATTCATTTTGCGGATCCTTACCACAATAGACATAAACCCATCGACAAACCTTTTGTAATACTCGACTAGACCCAAGAAACTTCTAATATCGGTTGGAGCCAAAGGTCTAGGTCAATGCTTAACCACTTCCTTATTTCTTGGATCGACCTCTATACCCTAACTAGAGACTATATGACCAAGAAACACAACTGATGTCAACAAAAATTTACACTTGTTATACTTAGCAAAGAGTTGGTGTTCCTTAAGGACTTGCAATACCACCCTCAAATGTACCATATGCTCATCCTATCTCTTAGAATATAACAAGATGTCATCAATGAAGACAATCACAAATGCATAGGTAATTCAATGAACACTCTAATCATTAGGTCTTTGAAAGCCGCAGGGGCATTGGTTAACTAAAATGACATAACTAGGAACTCATAGTGATCATACCTAGTTCGAAAAGCCATTTTGGGAATATCTTCACCTCTCACCCTTAGTTGGTGATATGCCGACCTTAAGTCAATTTTAAAAAGTATCATTCCCCTTGGATTTGATCAAATAATCATCAATCCTAGGGAGAGGATACTTTTTCTCGAAGGTTACCTTATTGAGTTGACGGTAATCAATGCATATCCTAAGGGACTCATCCTTCTTCTTCACAAACAACACCACAGCACCCCATGGAGAAATACTTGGTTGAATGAAGTCTTGGTCTAGTAAATCTTTGAGTTGGGCCTTCAACTCTTTCAATTCGGTCGGATCCTTCCGATAAGAGGATTTAAAATGGGGTGCGTATCCGGTAATAAGTCAATACCAAAATAAAATTCCTATTCAGGAGGAATTCTAGGCAAGTCATCGGGAATGACTTCCGGAAAGTCTTTAACTACTGGGACCGACCCTAGAGGAAGAGTTTCAAAGTCTTGGTCCTTTACCCTTATAATATGGTATAGACACCATTTAGATATCATCTTACAAAACTTTAGACAAGAAATGATACGACCTCCAGGAATTGAATTCCCCCATTTCATTCTAGCACGGGTTCATTTGGATTGTACTTGACCACTCTTGTTCTACAATCTATGGAAGTAAAAAAAGCATGCAACTAATCCAGTCCCAAAATAACATCAAAATCAACCATGTCAAGTTTTACGAAGTCTACCATAGTAACTCAATTGGGCAACATTATAGGACGATTCATATAGACTCTTTTAGTTAAATCGAGCCACCCACATAGGTAGTAACCGAAAATGGTTCAATTAAGATATCGGGTTATATACAAAATTTCATGGCTACTAAAAGAGTCACAAATGATAATGTAGCACCTGGATCAAGTAAAGCATAAACATTTATAGAAAAGACTTGTAACATACATATGGCAACATGGGGAGATTCTTCTTGGTCACCCCTAGAACGGACAACATAGAAGCGGTTCTTTCTTGGAACATCGAATTAGAACAACTTGCTTGAGTTTTACCACTCCCAATTTCTTGACCCCTTACATTTGGACAATCCCTCACCTTGTGGCCACTCTTACCGCATCCAAAGCAATTATCCGTTAAAACTTAGCATTCACCTACATGCTTCTTACCACAGTTGGTACAAGTAGGTTTCTTGCTTGGTGATTACCAGCTCTTACCTTTTGGGACTTAGGTTTCATGACCCGAGAGTACCCCCTAGAAGTTAGGGCATTCTCGAATTGAAACACGGCGTACTCGACATCTCGGAGGTCTTGTACAAGCCCTTTCATACCATGCATTGCATACATGTATGAAAAGTAGTGCGAAATTAAAACTTTTCACATGAAATAATAATACTTCAAAATATATTTTTTATGAAAGGCTAAGTCTCAAAGTCTCCATCTTAGACATACTAATATATTGGGAGACCCATACTTCATCGTATAGGAAATAGCTATTTCTATTACAATACTTTCAATAAGGAAATCTAAACATCAAGATGTCCTCGAATCTAGTGAGGACATACCAACTCTTTACTTGAATGAACACAAATCCAAGTTTCCAGTTCGAGACTCCTCTCAAATGTCACCTACACCTTTAGAGATAGACAAAATGTATGGAATTAGTACAAACACTTGGACTAAGTATGGCATAATGCATAAAATCATAAGAAATGGACAATTGTATAAAACATGCTCTTTTTCAGTAAAACATCATAGTATATCATAAGAACAACATTTGACAGCTTAGAAACATATAAGATATGACATAGGCATTTTATCAAATATTGAAGAATATTAGAGTGAACTATGTCACTTTAGAGTGAACTAAGTTCAACTTCACAGTAACCACTTTTAGCTTGCAACCCTCTCACCAAAGATTATCCTAAGACTCACTTAAGTGAGACGAAGAGAGACCGCCCATACACCCTCTCTAAGCACACCTAAATGATCCTTAAGACTACCTAAGATAAGATCATTCTTTATTTCTTAAAATCTCTACCTAGAATTACTCTAAGACTCACCTAAGTAAGACATGAAGAGACCACCCATACACCATCATCAAGCCTACCTAAGCAATCCTCAAAGCTACTCCAGATAAGTACTTTTTAATTAACATTCCTTTACTAAATTCATTATATTCATTAATTCATTTAGACAACATTCATCACTTATGGACATTCACATAATGGTCTTTAAGAAGACCTAGGTCACTCACACACTAACATCTCCAAAGCCTGATCGTGCAATGTCTAGATAGCGTCTTATTCCACTACCTAAACTTCATAGTACTTATCCAACACTAGCATATATCCCACATGATGAGAATAGGCAATAACCTATATAGACCATACTAGCTAGGCATGGAATCCGGAGTCATAGACCTACTCCGATAGAGGGTGTTCTACTTGCCAAGGGTAGAACTAGGACACATCCCATGTAGACACATGGTTAAGGAATATCAAGGTCTTTTATGCACTCTAGTCTCATTCTCAAGTAGAGATACATTGTACTCTAGTGTCCTTTTTAAGTAGAGCTACAAACCATAACATATTCACTCGGTGCTAGCATTTGTTCTCATAGAGTAAGTTCAATAAAAAAGGGGCATATGAAAAGGTACCATCTCTTAGTCATTACCTAGTCATAATGCACCTACCAAATATGGGTCCACTAGGGATGCCACTCAATTGTCTATAAGGATAGCTCATTCTTAGCCTTCTTTCTATATAGAAGGTTCCACATATTAGTCATGCTTAGAAGGGCACCATCTTAGGTCTACCGATCCTAGACATTCATTCAACATTCATGCATACACATACAATACAAAGTTGAATAAGCCTACTAAGTCAAGATGTTCATATTCATAAAGTACATGTATCAAGTAAGGAACACAAGTCTACCAAGACAAGACATACTTTACTTTATTACATATACATATCTTTTTTTCAAGCACTTAGGAATGACCCTTATCATCTTTATGTCATCCTATACATTACTATAATATCATCAATATAACCATTATATACTCATATAGTCAAATAGGAACAATCATGCATCAACTCTAAGACTACACACATAAACACATGGTCATAGTCTAACATGATCACCTAACAATATCAAATTTTCACATTACTATCATGTAGATAGATATGATCATACTTCACATAATCAACTACACAAATCATCATAATACTTCAAGTAGTGCCGACAAGGCCATGATCATCCTCATACATAAAGTACGTCGACAAGGCCATATCAATTGCACGTAAAGCACATAGAACCGCCACCGTAATTGGACCATACCAATCACAACATAATCCATAGCTAAATCATCCAATTCAATACCATAAGGACCTTACCCATGGCCATGAACATCAATTCAATACAAAAACTATAATACTCAATTAATCTAAGTGAATTCAATATAGATTTATCAAACTAAGACCAATTAGACATCAATTGAATACAATTCTTACATCATTCAATAGCCATAGAAAACTACGTTATATTCATAAGTATAGAGACAAGATCACTTAACCCATAAAATAGTCAAAATTAGAATTGCATGGTTTTCATGGGTTCGTAGGAATTATTGCTTTAAAACATTGCATTAACATCAATTCAATCCTAACACATTGATTCAAAACCTTTTATGCAAGAACCATGGCTAGATCACAAAATTCGACAATGCATGTTTTTGATCATCTTTGAAAATCATTGGAATTGACTCCTTGAAGAAAGATATTTCAAGGATGAATAACAATACCTTAATTGTGATGAAAATCCAACAAGTTTGATGGAGAAAAACTTGAGAAACCTATCTTCTTCCTTTGAGCTTCAAAGCTTCAACAATTATGTTTTGGAGAGAGTGAATGGAGAGGTTTTGTTTTGAGTTGAGGGTTTTGGTTTGATTGGTGAGGTTAGGATTTGAATAGGTCCTATAACCGTCCATAATGCACCCATAAATTATTCAAAAGACCCCTACATTTACTGGGAAAATTAACCAACACAAATTTGACTTAAAAATGACGCAATGAAATCTGGGACTTTACTATGCGTCGCGGGGACACTTCCAAATTTTATTTTTTGAAAATTCTTAGACAGAATGGTTTGTGACAGCCTCGCGTCTCAAGTCAAAACTTTTCCCTACTGAGTGACAGTTGCGCGTCGCGCACCAGCATGCCAATTCTTGGCTGCTTGGCAGCATCGCTGGCCTATGTTTGGGTCCTTCTCTAGGACCCATTTGATGGTCCCCGGGATGTCGTTCTCAGACGTTTAGACCCTTTGTATATCAATCTACGCGTAGGAACTCTCATTACTTAATTTCACCTAAAAATCATCCCCAAAACATCACTACAAATCACTAAGACACACTAGTTCAACTTCGACTAGTTTCCGAACGTCTTGGACGTTCTTGGAAGTTTGACCTCCAAACACTTCCAAACTTTTTATACTGCCTATGAACACTATTATTAACAATTTTATGAGTTTAAAACATCATGACACAAGTGTTAGTCTCTAGTTCAACCTAGCTCATTTGGAGGGACGTTACATTAGGGTTAGACACCCTATCATCACGTCCCTTGGGTGACTTAAAAGGGACTTGATTGGAGAACCTCTTCTTGAATTTATGCTTGTATTGAATTTCCAATCTACCTTAGAAGAACCACCTTCATAAGACTTTGCCTCTTGGCATCCTTAATATTTCTCCTAAGCCTACTCTCTTCCACTTGTTGAGCATGCACCATCAAATGACAAATATCGATGTTGTCATGTAGCATCGACGAACGACACTCTTTAACCAAATAATCAGAAATTTTTGTAACAAAGTTGTTCATTTCATCTTTGGGTTTGCAACCAAAGAAGAAGAATACTTAGGGAACTTAGTGAACTTTAAAGAATACTCAAGTATACTCATACCTCATTGAAGAAGGTAGATGTATTCTTCAACTTTAGCCTCCCTTTTCTCCCTTGGGAAGAACCTAACAATAAAATCTCTTCTAAAAACCTCTTAACTAATGGGACCCACTCTCGAAGTCCTATTGTCCCTCCATTGAGTACACAAAATTTGAGCCACATCCTTCAGTTGATAAGCGGCCTTCTCATTTGAATTCAACCCCGTAGCAGACAAGATCTTGTAGATCTCATCAAGAAAGTCTTTGGGGTCTTCATCCACCTTTGATCCAAAGAACATAGGAGGGTTCATCATAGTCAAGTTCCTGAAGCAAGAAGTGATGGTACTAGAAATTTGATTCACACGGGGTCCAACTTACCAGTTTGCTTGAGCCGTCATGGCTTGAACTTGAGTAGCTACGACTTGGGTTTGAGTAGTCATAACTTGAGCCGCAGTTACAAAAGATGACCTTATCTCTCCATCCGTCATAGACGGAGGAATGACCGGAGCTTGACACCCAAAGGAAGTTGTTCTTGAGGAGGAGCTTGATTGCTTTGTGGAGGAGCTTGGTTGTCTTCGGGAGGAGCTCCCGCATTAGCAATATCTTCTTCGACTCTTCTTGCGGCTGCGCTTCTAGTAGTCATAGCCTATAACCACAATAAAAGGGTTAGATGAAAAAGGACACATAGAGTTAAGACTCTTGCGGCACACCATAGGATTACCAAGAACATGAGATTTTTCTAAGCATCACATAGCCTCTCATTCATAAGTGTAACGCGCTTCACAATTATTAATAAGAATCTACATAGACGTTGTTTAGTGAGACATCAATCCTAGGGTTACTTAATCTCATTCTCTGATATCAAGTTTGTCACGACCGGGGAGCACCCTTAGACGTAACCAGCATCTTCATCCTCGGAGAGGACTTACACTAGCCCTTAGCATTCGTCATTACATGTCATAGGTAAAAAATGCAGAAAATTTAATACTTTTATATAGTGAAGCGTACTTAATCTTCTCACATATCATATATGGAGTTTACATAGACTCCTCGTTTAAAAAGTATCCATAGACTTCCCGTTTAGCATAAAAGAATCATATATGAGACTAATATCTTGTCTCACTTATAAACCATCTAAAAGGAGTACAAGATTTTAACATAGCCATTACAAATACAATATGCCATTATAGGATTACATTAATATTCTCAAATGATAAAGGAAGGAACAAATATATTTAAACATAACAATCCTACTAGGATAGATAGCAGGCAGCATCCTCGGATAATTAAGGACTCACCAATAACTTGGGAAAGATGTTCAAGTCTTCTTAAAAATGACCACAAATCACTTCAACGGCCCAAACCTACATATTTGTAGAAATATAAAGAATATGTGTTAGTACAACCACTTGTACTAAGTATGGAAACATATGCACATAAAACCATTTGAAGACATGCATGAAAAGGAGCATTTCTTTAGAAACATGCTGGGTCATTTTTAAAATCCTTTATGCACACACAAGAGCATATACAAGTCAATAAGACTCATATAAGTTAAGACAAGTTCATATCCCAAGCAAGACTTGTAACACTCCGAAAGTCCAAAACCTAATCTAGAGCCTCACATGAGTGTTTAAGGTTTCTAACACTGTTTTAAGGTGAAAACTAATTTTATAAGTCATTTAGGGAGTTTTAGAGTCAAAACATCAAGGAACGTCCATGACGTTTGGATGCTAGTGAAGGAGGTGCTAGTGTGCCTTAGCGTATTTCACAGTGTTTAGGAGTCGGAATTTGATGAAATTTGGTTGAAAGGTGTTAAACAAGTATTAGGATATGTTTAGGTTAGAAACGTCCGGGTACGAATCCCCAAGGACCACCCTAAGGGTCATTGAGAAGGACCCTTCTATTTTGGCTAAAAAGTTGTCACTAGGTAGTACCTACCTACAGTTGCAGGCGACGAGGCATCAATGCCGCCGTCGTTGAGGACTTAGACACTTTTAGAAAAGTGGCCAAAAATATGGTCTCTTACAAAGACTACAGATGTGCAGTACGGGGGCAAGGGTGGCCGTCGACTGACCTACGACCCATAGGTCGGGGTCTCGTAGGTCAGGCATGCATTTCACTATTTTTTTAAGTGACTTAAATTAATTAATTAATTAGTTAATTGGTAATCAGGGGTTAAGGGGTGGTTAATTAAATTAGTTAAGTGACTATATAAACTATCCTAAGTCTAAACCCAACTTAACACATCACTTTTCCCAAACACAAATTACTCTTCCTTCTCTCTACTCTCTACTCTCTTTCCCAAAGAAAACTCCATAGAAGACCGAGGGCTAAGGGCTATAGAGAAGCAATAAGTAAGCTTTTCTCCATAAATCTTAAAGTAATATCAAGTTATGGGAACCTTTCACCTTTGGTATTCCTTTCCCCAAAGGGTTCTTTCAAAATTGGTTTCAAAAAGATGATTTTCATATAGGTTTGTTTCTAATCAGAATTTGATCTTCTAAATTGCATTGTTTATGGTTTCCTTTTATTTTTATGATTAAATTATGTTGTATTATTGTTAAATTATGTTAGTTATTGATGATTTAACCTAGTATGTGGAATAGATCATGAATTTACCCCAATTCCCTAGCCCTAGGTTATGAACTACTGTAGAATTGATTAGTGTTGATGTAATGGACTTAGTTATTTTGTTAATACAAATGTATGATGTTATTACACCTATTATTGGATTATATTTTTGGTTGATGGTAAGAACATGGATGATGGCTTTTGAAGGAGAATTAGTAAGACTTTGTTATCCTAAACCTTTACTTCAATTGTGATGGCTTGTACTTGGTGATGATGTGCAATTGAAGTATATCTTGTAATTGGATTAAGTAGGTTTTGGTATGATGATGCAATTTAAATGTCTTGATTATGTGGATAGTGAAATTATAATTAAGATGTAATGATATAAGGTTGGTTATGAAGTACTGATGTGCCTTACTATTATATGATGATATTAATGTGTTAATATCACATATGAGGGTTGTATTGAAAAGATATTCTCATGAAATTCCTATTGAGCTAATGACTATGACTATAAAAGGAGTTAGTCTCCTATGACCTAAACTAAGTTATGATTGTTAAAGGAAGACTTAAAGATATTTCAAAAGGGACTCTAGCTTAGCACCGAGTAAACTAGTAGTGAGGAGTGTCCCTTCCCAAGTAGGGAAGGTAGGTTCACTATTGTACTCATGAGATAGAGATTACAATGACAATGGCATAAAGAGGATCTCAAACATGTCTTCTAGTTCTTGAACTATGTTGCCCATAGAAAAATACTAGCTAGTGGATCCACCTAGATGCTATGTTTATGTTTTGGTACTACCTTGGCAAGTAGGCCACCTTCTTTCGGTGTAGGGTTTCATGACAGCAGATTCCACATTAGCTCATGTGGTCTATGTCGGTTAAGGCAAGTGTTCTGTAAAGTAAAATGAAGTAATAAAGTGAACTCTAACTAGGAGGACTTAAAGGGTTTGACTTAGTCTCGGAAGGGGTATGGGACTCTACCTATACATTGCACTAGTTTTCCTTGAGGGAAGTCCTAGGTGGTTGTTCTTATGTACTTATAAAGTAAATGATATGCATTTGTTGAGTTTACATGTTCATAATCCTATATGATGTTGGTTCCACTTATGAACATGTTGCTTGTCTATATTGCTAAATATGATTATGAGTACTTATGATCCTATGCTATATGAAGTTAGACATTATTTATGATCATTTGGTTGGTTTTTTGGTGGAGTAAGGTTATGGGGATTCAATTGGCCATTACACTAGTAAACTTGGTAAGGGGTTATGAGTAAGGGTTTTGCTTGTGTTGTAATGTTATGAATGTAGCACCTTTAAAATGACTTTGGTGAAACTAGGGCCTAACACTTGTGTCTTTATAATTTGAAGGCTTAAATAAGGTTAAAATTATATTAGGAGTCATTGTTTGAAGTTTCGTGATGTTTGGAGGTCAAATGTCCAAGAACGTCCATGATGTTCGAAAGGTTTGTCTTGAAACGTTCTTGTGTGTCTTAGTGTGTTTCTTCGAGTTTTACGTGTTAGTTTTGGGTGAAATTGATGTGAGAATTTCTAAACATGTATAAAAGAATATTCAGGTTGGAAACGTCCAGGAAAAATTCCCCAAGGACCAACAAAGGATCCTTGAATAAGGACCCATCCTATGCCAAAACTGCCAAAAAGCAGTCTCACCTACGGAAGGCAACCTACACCCCATAGGTGGAATGACGCCCCGTCGATGGAATGTAGGTAGGGACATAGTCGAGGGATCTTGAGATCCCAAATGATGAGCCTCTGATCCAATCAATGGCTTGCAGGACGGCAAGTCGATGGACCTACGCCCCATCGTTTGAGTGGCCATCAATGGGCCTGCAACTCCCTGCGGTGTCTCGTCCAATGCTAGGGGTATTTAGGTAAGTCCTATAGCATTCAAAAAACTATTTGGGCGGTTTCCTAGGGGTATTTTGGGTATTTCAAGTGGGTTTATAAGTTGTAAACACTTAGAGGAATTCATTATTTTAAAATCAAACCCAAATCCCTAAACAAACTTTCTAGAACTCCATTGGAGCCAAAACTCAAGATAGAGCTTGGATTGAAGATTCTTGGTGATTTTTCAATCAAATATTAATCAAATTCTTGGTCTAGCATAATTTGAGGTATGGTCTTCATCCTTTAATCTTTTTTCTTCAAGGAGGCAAACTTCAAAGTGATTTCCAAAGTCTTTCAAAGATGAAATTGTCCTATTTTGATATCTAGCCATGGGTTCTTGCATGAAACGTTTTGAATCATTAAATATTGATTGAATTAATGTTATTTGATGATTGTAACCTAAAAACTCTATGAACCCATGTAATGAATGAAACCCTAGTTTTGACTATTTTTTGGGTGACTTGAGTATATCTTAATGCTATTGAATTATTGTGTAGTTTGATTGGGGCTATTGAATTATGAAAGAATAATGTTAAAATTGTAAGTAGTCTTCCCTAAATTCATAAATTATAGTTGTCTTATCTTTGATTCATTGTATATTGAAATTGTTGGGTTGAATTGTAAACTATGACTATTGGTAAGAGCCATGGTATATTGTGTTGGATGAGTTGGATATGGATTGAGTTGTGAGATTGGATTGATGGTATGTTGACCTAATCTTCTCTCCATATTGTGCTTCATAGGTTTTAGATGATAATGATGTTTTGTATGTTTGACTTATGGTGGCGGTGCTTATGTGTTATACTTGTGAATTATGTGTCCTTGTTGGCATTACATTATGAATTATGAACCAATGTGGCCTCGTCGGGATTACATTATGTATTTCTCACATCCAGAGAGTATACCCTAGAGGATATGACACTCTCAGAGTGCGACCGGCATACTTGATCTCTCGGAGGTGTTGCACAAGCCCTTCCGCAACATTCATCGCATAAACATCTATGAAAAGTTGTGCAGGATTAAAACTTTTCACAAACACTCGAATAGTCTTTCATAATATCTTTCATATAAACCAAAGGAAATACTAAGTCTCATGTCATCAAATCATTGACTCGAAATAACTTGAGACACGGCCAATACAATCGAAATATAGTACTATCAAGTCTATTACAATGCTTTAAGAAAAGAAACTTCAAAGACATCTATTCCCTCGAGTGAAATAAGGACATACTTCAAACTTGCTTGAAAGATCTTATAATCCAAGCTTCGCTCCGAAAAGCACCTTCACCTATGAATCACTTTAGAGATAGATAAAAGCATGGAATTAGTACAAACACATGAACTACGTATGACTTAATGCAAAAAAATCATGATAATGGACATTTAATGGAAATATGCTCTTTTTGATTAAAACATCATAGTATAAACATAAGAACAACATTTAACACCGTAGAAACACATAAGAAAGCACATAAGCATTTTCTTATACTTTAAGAAATATTACAGTAAGCTAAGCCAATGTTACTGTGAACTACTTCAATGTTACAGTGAACCCAATTAGCATGTACTTCTCTAACTAAAAGCTATCCTAAGACTCACTTAAGTAAGACAAAGAGAGACCACCTATACACCTTCTCTAGTCACACATAAATGGTCTTTGGGACTACCTATAATGAGATACACACACTTAAGTACACCCAAACAAATAACACATAATATGACATTCTCCTCACTAAGGTTATCAAAGGACTTACTTAAGTAATTCTAGAAGAGAACGCTCATACACCCTCTTCAAGATTACCTAAATAATCCTAAAGACTTCCTAAGATTAGATCATGACTAACTTATCAACAAACTTTCCTAACTAGGGTCATTCTTAAGATTTTCCTAGATAAGACATGAAGATATAATCCCTTATGCCCCCTTCACACTTTAGATATGGGTGTTCTACTTGCCAATTGTAGAACTTGGACACATCCCATGTAGGCATATGGTTCAGGAATATGTAGGGTTTCTTTGCACTCTAGACTCATTCTTAACTAGATCTACTTCCCTAACCATACTCACTCGGTTCTAGCGTTTGTTCTCATAGAATAATTCACATAAAAGATCACATGAATAGGTTCCATATCTAGTTCATAACCCAATCACATTCACCTTACCACAGAGGTCCCCTAGGGTTGCCTTTCAATGGCTAAGAGGATAGCTTAATAAATTTCCTAAGGATGATTTCATGCCGTTCCAGCCAACCAACCTTAAGTCCACCATTCACCCAAGAAGGATACCATGACGGCTTTCGACTTCAAGGATATCATAACCTCTCAACTAGGTTGACGACTCCACATAATTTGACCTTCTAACTATGTTCAAGGCCACATGTCATTCATACATACATTAATAAGAGTCTTTAGAATCCTAAGTCAAGACATCTCATATTCACAATGTACATGTATCAAGTAAGGGACACAAGTCTACCAAACAAGACATATCAATACTTCACTTCATCACATATAGCGTATCATATCGAGAAGCACATAGGCACAACCAAGTCAACTATAGGTCATCCTATATAATACTATAGACTCATATATATAGCCATCATAAGAATCTATAACCAAGTAGGAAGAATCATGCATCGACTCTAAGACTACACATATAAGGACATAGTCATAGTCTAACATGATCACCTAACAACCTCAATAGAAGAACACATGTTATCACCTTAATCACAATTATATAGATATGATCATACTCCAAATAAATAAACTATACCAATCATCATAATATATCAATTAATACCGACAAGACCATGATCATCATAATATAGAAAGTAACGCCGACTAGGCCACATAATTCACAATTATAACACATAGCATCGCCACCATAAGTGTACCATTCCAATCACAACATAATTCAAACCTAATTTACATAAAATAAAGATAATTATGGCAGCGTACCACCAATCCATTCTCACCACTTCAATCCATAGCTAAATCATCCAATACAATACAAACATGCCCTTACCCATGGCCATGATCATCAATTCAATACAAAAATAACAATACTCAATGAATCTAAGTCAATTCAATATATATTTATTTATCTAAGAAATACTATACATCAATTAAATACAATTCTTACATTATTCAATAGCCCATACAAAACTACACTAGAATTCATCACAATTATAACACATAGCATCGCCACCATAAGTGTACCATTCCAATCACAACATAATTCAAACCTAATTTACATAAAATAAAGATAATTATGGCAGCGTACCACCAATCCATTCTCACCACTTCAATCCATAGCTAAATCATCCAATACAATACAAACATGCCCTTACCATGGCCATGATCATCAATTCAATACAAAAATAACAATACTCAATGAATCTAAGTCAATTCAATATATATTTATTTATCTAAGAAATACTATACATCAATTAAATACAATTCTTACATATTCAATAGCCCATACAAAACTACACTAGAATGCATAAGCATTGAGACAAGATCATAACAATCCAAAATATAGACAATTTGGAGAGATCATGTTTTGCATGTGTCCATGAATATTATAGGTTATAATTACCTAATTAACATTAATTCAATAAATATTCAATGATCCAAAACATTTTATGCAATAACCCATGGCTAGATCACAAAATTGGATAAGTTCATCATTAGAAGACTTTAGAAAATTACTTTGAAGTTGACTCCTTGATGAAGAGAGCTTCAAGGATGAAGAATTCATACCTCACTTATGTTAATCCAAAAAATTGATGAAGAATCACAAATCCAAACTCCAATCCAAGCTCTTCCTTAAGTTTTGGCTCCAATGGAGTTCTAAAGAATTTATTAGAGAATTTGGGTTTTGATTTTGAAGAATGAATTCATCTAGGTGTTTAGGACTTATAAACCCACTTAAAAAAACTAAAATACCCCTATTTAACCTCCCAAACCATTATTTGGACGTTGGGTGAATTTACCAATTGACCCTTGCATTTAACAGTGAGTTGTGCATGTGACCAGACACATCGACGCCTGACCAACGATGGGCCGTCCTGGCTTGCCGTTGTTTGTATCAGATACTGTACATTGGGAGATTGATCTCCCTAGTCTAAGTCTTTACCCACGCCCTCCAATGACGGGGCGTCGACCAGCCTACTGTTCGTCGATTGCCTCAGTCGTTTGGGCTGGTCTAGACAGCTTTGGCTCTAGTGAAGGGTCCTTCCTCACAGACCCTTGGTTGGTCCTTGGGGATGTTTGGCCGGACGTTTCCAACCCAAATATGATTTTATACGTGTTTAGGACCTCCCATATACATTTCATCCAAAACGAGCACGTAAAACTCAACGAAACATGCTAAGACAGACAAGGTCATTTTAAGGCAAACCTTTCAAACGTCATGGACGTTCTTGGACGTTTGACCTCCAAACTTCATGAAACTTAACACAATGACTATATACACTATTATAACTCATATGAGGACCTCATAATATCATTACACACACATATAAGCACATAAACACACATGAGGCACATAGGTGACTAGTCATCAAACGTCTTGGTCGTCCCTTGACGTTTGACTTCCAATTCACCTAAATCTTTAGACACTGCCTCATAACCACATTATAAATTATGTTAGGACCTTAGAACCTCATGAAAAACACATTAGGCTCTATATTAACCTAAGTGGTTTTAGAGGTGTCACAGTATTATGGCTTTATCATGTTATAACTTGAATAAGTGAATATTATGAAGGTCTTGATGATTTATGTGTATATGTGGAGTCAAAGCATGAGTTCTCTTAGTTGATGATGTATGTCTCTATTAGGCTGTAATGAATTCATTATGTGTATTACTTAATGTTGAAGTATAAAGTTTCTTGTTGAATTATAGGAGACTTGTGATGGTTTATATTGATGATGCTATAGTAATGAGTATGGTGACCTATAGTTGAATTGGTTGTTCCTATGTGCTTCTAGAATGGTATACTATATGTGATATGGTAAAGTATGTGTGTGTCTTGTTTCGGTAGACTTGTTCCCTTGCTTGATGCATGTACACTATGAATATTACTTTTGACTTAGTATGCTAAAATGAATTCATTATGTGTATTACTTATATGTTGAAGTATAAAGTTTCTTGTTGAATTATAGGAGACTTGTGATGGTTTATATTGATGATGCTATAGTAATGAGTATGGTGACCTATAGTTGAATTGGTTGTTCCTATGTGCTTCTAGAATGGTATACTATATGTGATATGGTAAAGTATGTGTGTGTCTTGTTTCGGTAGACTTGTGTCCCTTGCTTGATGCATGTACACTATGAATATTACTTTTTGACTTAGTATGCTAAAGCTTCTTGGTATTGTATGTGTGATTGACATGTGACCTTGAAAATTGTAAAGAAGGTCCTTTTTGTGGAACCTTCAACCTAGTTGGAAGGTTATGATATCGTTGAAGTTTAAAGTCGTAATGGTATCCTTCTTGTGTGAATGGTGGACTTTAAGGTTGGTTGGCTGGAACGACTTGAAATCATCCCTAGGAAATTCATTGAGGTATCCTCTTGACCATTTTAGCTTAGTGGACCCTTTTGGTAAGGTGTAATTGTCACATCCAATGAGCACCCCCTAGACGTAATCGGCGTTGTCGTCCTCTTTGAGGACTAAGACTAGCCTCTTATCATACATCATTACATTCATAGGTTAAATATACGGAAAAATTTAAAACTTTTACATTGAGGTTTACATAGACCTCTACATACACATAAAATATTCATATCGAATATACATAGACCCTTTGTATAGGAAGATTACATAGTCTTCTACTTTTATTGCACATAAGTATATATATATAAGATAGAACATAGTCTTAAAAGATTGTATCATCTCATAACCATCTAACAAGATTAGCAATTTGGGCATATCACATACCTGA
This sequence comes from Solanum lycopersicoides, assembly GCA_022817965.1. NCBI lineage: Eukaryota > Viridiplantae > Streptophyta > Magnoliopsida > Solanales > Solanaceae > Solanum > Solanum lycopersicoides. The sequence goes on from CM040627.1 coordinate 34,198,747, forward strand.
ATGTGAAAGAGACACATATAGGCTTATACAATTCGTACTCAAATGAAAATAGAAGGAACATAAGAGTCTTAAAAGTAAAAAAACTCCGTAAGCCTTATATTGGAATCGCCCTCGAAAAGTGAGGACCTACCCACTTAGATGAATGAGAAATTCAAAGTCTTCTCAAAGAGTCCTCAACGACCAGAACCTAAAATGTTGGGGAAAAGGGAGAAAATGGGGTTAGTACACCACTTGTACTAAGTATGAGACCATATGCTCATATAAGATCAAATCATGCTAAAAAGGACTTTTCATTAAAATCGTGCTACTTTGTCTTTTGAAAGCCTTATGCACAATCAAGCAAACCATACCAATCAACAAGACATATTATTTAAATCAAACAAGTAAAGTGCATATCAACATACCTGAACTCATAATATAATACAACTTTATCATCAAGTAATAACAACACAAGCATGCATAAGAGTTCATCATATCATAATAAAACAAGACAACTACTCATGAATCCTCATAAAGTCAACAAGTGCAATGACCAAGCAAAGCCCCATAACCTTACTCAATCAAATAACCCAACAAGAACCATGACTAATATCCAACATCACATAATATAACCTTTAAGGATACATAACATCATATTTTAACAATATAGACCAAATACATGTTCATATGAATATCAATTACCATATAAATATCATTTGCATGTAAAGTCATCTAATTATCATCATCGGTATTCATTATCATATACATGCATAATATCAACCTCCTAAAGCTTCCATCAAGGCAAACTAGTGCAAGGCATAGGTAGAGTCTCATACACCTACCTAGGCTAAGTCAAACCTCTCAAGTCACCTTAGTTAGTTTATGCTTCATTACTTCACTTTAGTTTAGGGAACACTTGGTTTAACCGACATAGACCACAAGAGCTAAATGTTGAATCCGGCATCATGGAACCCTACACCGAAAGAAAGTGGAATACTTGCCAAAGTAGTACCTAAACATGAACATAGCAACTATGTGGATCCACTAGCTAGTATTCCTATGAGGGCACCATAGTTAAAGAACTAGGAGATATAATTGGGACCCTCTTTATGCTACATGCATTATTGTCTCCAATCTCAAGAGTACATTAGTGATCCTACCTTCCCCATGTGGGAAGGGACACTCTTCAATATAGTTCACTCGGTGCTAAGCTAGAGTCCCTTTTTGAAATTCTTTAAGCCTTTATTAACAATCATAACTTAGTTGAGGTCATATTGTCTAGCTCTTGTATAATCATCACCATCATATCTCAAAAGTAATTGCATGAGTATAGTCCTTTCATTACAATTCATATAAGTGAGTTTAGCACATTTACACATCACTTCATAATAAGGCACATTTGTAGTCATCACCATCCTCATAACATTTACATCTTAATCAACCTCACAAACATAGTCAATACATTTCAATTCAACACCATACCACCCTATCAATCCTAATAGAAGGCATACTCCAACACAACATCATGATTTAATCACAATTAACCACAAATTTAAGTAAAGAATAGTGATCATAAGACTTACCAAGTCTCCTTCATAAATCATCATCAAGGTCTTACCATAAACCCTTGATTCAACCCAATTAGGTAATAACATCATCATAATTCAATGACCAACATTATAACAAGGCTAGAAGAATCACTACATAACAATTCAATACTAGATAAAAGCTTAACACAAGATATTTAGGTCAATTCAAATAAACTAGATCACTTCTAAAGAACTAGCATGAAATAATTCAATTCACCCTAATTATTCATTATTAACAAAACAACATCACCTAGTATTAATTCAACCAATAACAAAGTCAATTGAACCAATATAACTCAATTCATATCAAGATCATCATCTAGGGTGAAGGGGTGAAGGTCATCTTCTACAAACTAGACAAAACATCAAGATATATCATAATTAAGTTAGAATACATGTTAATCTATTCAATATATCCATAATAAATCATAAACAAATCAATTCATAACATAAATTTTGAGATTGGATGAAACCCACTTGAAAACTCAACTTTTGAAAATACTTTGAAGGAACCGTTTGAGGAAAAGGGTCTCAAAGGTGAATTATATCCCATACCTTAACGTTTGATGAAGAATTGATGGTGAAATAGTCCCTTTACAGCCCCAAAACCCTCCCCTATCTTGGTCTTCAATGGAGTTCTACACTAGAGAGAGAAAGAAGAGAGAAGGAAGAGAGTTTTGTTTTTTGAGTTGTGATAGTTTGTGTTAGTCTTAATTAGGTTCGGTATTTATATAGGGTGTTAATCAACTTAATTAACCTTCCCCTAACACCTAATTAAACTCCAAACTAAGTTAACTAATTAAATGACCTAAGTGAAAACGTGCAGCAAAATTCCAGTGTCATAGACGACACCACGATCGACAGATCGTGGGTCAAACGACGAACCATACCTCTTCCCTGTTGCACATCCGTAGTCTTGGTCAGAGACTATGCAGATGAGGACCTCCCATGGTTTGGCTAAGTGTTGGTAGAAGGATTGCATCGATGCCCCGTTGATCCACACATGCCTTGTCGATGCACTATCGTGGGTGGACACTGCCTAAGCAGTGTTTGACTCCACGTGCAAGGGACCTCCTCAACGTCCCTTGGTTGGTACTTGGGGATTCGTACACAGACGTTTCGACCATGAATTTACTTAAACACATGGGGGTGTCCTAGTTCTACCATTTGTAAGTAGAACACCCTCTATCCGATTTGGTTCATGACTCCGGAATCCATGCATAGATAGTATGGTCTGTGTCGGTTATTGACTATTCTCATCATATGGGATACCTACTAGTGTTGGAGAAGTACTATAAAGTTTAGGTGGTGGTATGGGACGCTATCTAGACATTGCACGATTAGGCTTTGAGGATGTTAGTGAGTGAGTCCCTAGGTCTTCTCCAAGACCATTACTTGAATGTCCTTATATTTTGAATGTCTCTTAAGTGAAAGAATTAAGATAATGACTTAAACTAGAAAGCATGTTAATGAATAAGTACTAGTCTAGAGTACTCTAAGGATTGCCTAGTTAAGTGTGAAGGGGGCATAGGAATGGTCTCTTCATGTCATACCTAGGGAAGTCTTAAGAATAACTCTAGATAGGAAATATTGATAATGAAGTGAGAATGATCTTATCATAGACAATCTAAAGAATCTCTTAGGTTTGTGTGAAGGGATTGTATGGGCGGTCGTTTCATAACTCACTTAAGTGAGCCTTAGAATCACCTTTGGTAGGAGGATCTCATGGTTATGTATTTTGATATATTGTGATTGTGAGTTTCATATGACTTGTAATGTGTTCTAAATGTGATGTTTGGTGTTTAAATGTGATTTTTATACTTTTATTATGATGTTTTAATAAAAAAGAGCATGTTTCTCATAAATGTCCATTTCTCATGATTTTATGCATTATACCATACTTAGTACATGCATTGTACTAATTCCATACATTTTGTTATATCTAAATGTGTAGGTGGAAGGTGAGAGGTGTCTTGAAGCAAAGCTTGGAAACTAGGACTCTTCCAAGCAAGTTTGAAGTATGTCATCACTTGAATCGAGGGGATAACTATATTTAGACTTCTTTTACTTGAGTATTGTAATAGACTAAGTAATTCAATATTTCGTATTGTATTGGCCGATTCTAAGTATTATTCTTGAGTCTATGATTGAGATAGGTTGAGACATAGTATTTTCCTATGGATTTATATAAAAGATATCTTAAGATATTTCGTGTGAAAATTTTAATTCCACATTTATTTTCATACATGTATGCAATGAATGATGTCAAAGGGCTTGTACAAGACCTCCGAGAGGTCATGTACGCCATGTTGTACTCCGAGAGTGCCATATCTTCTAGGGTGTACTCTAGGGATGTGACAAATTTGGTATCAGAGCATAGGTTATGAAAGTACTTTTAGGAATCAAATAGTCTCATAAAGCCATGTCTAGTAGAGTCTTGTTCATCGGTGTGAGTCGTGACACATCTATGAGCGAGAGACTATAGGGCGATAGAGTTTCTCTCTTTCTCTACTCTTGTTTCGGTACGTAGAGTAAAAAGTTATGAGGGTCCTTCTTAATGCTTTTCATTGTGTTTTTAGGAATATGAATACTAGAAGGATGGCCTATATAAGGTTGGAAAAGGATGGGTGAAAGAGTAAATTCCCCCTCAAGTTGAACAAGTTGAGCTAGTTCTTCAAGGTTCTAAAGGTGCTCAAGGCGTTCAAGTCTATATTGGAGGTCAAGGTAATGATGTTCCGGTGGTTCCCCCGGACATGAAAAATGGGGAGATTAGATAGGCTCTACTTTCTTTAGCCCGAGCCATGACTACTCCTGTGAATTGGGGTATTGATCCTAGAATAAATGCTATAGAGAACACTATGACCTCTAGATTGAGAGACTTTGTGAGGATGAATCCTCCTATCTTTCTTGGCTCTAAGCTGGGAGAGGATCCCCAAGAGTTTCATGATGGTGTGTACAAGGTGTTGATTGTCATGGGGGTGACTTCTAAGGAGAAGGCGGAGTTAGCTTCGTACCAATTGAGGGAGGTTTCTCAAGTGTGGTAAACTCAATGGAAAGATAATAGGCCGGTTGAGTCGGGTCCTAAAGAGTGGGAGGATTTTAAGGTGACTTTCTTAGTAAAGTACTTTCCCCATGCGATGAGGGAGGTGAAAATTGAAGAGTTCATTAATCTCAAGAAAGGCAATATGAGTGTTGAGGAGTTTTACTTGAAATTCACTATGTTGTCTAGATATTCTCCATCTTTAATTTGGTGTCTAACCCAAGGGATAAGATGAGTAGATTTGTGATCGGTGCTGCCGACCTTGTGAAAGAAGAGTGTCGTAAGGCCATGCTCCACAATGACATGAACATGTCTAAGCTTACAGTGTATGATAAATACACTGAAGAGTCCAAGCTTAGTAGAATTTTTAGAAATCTGAAGAGGGGTGGATCTAATGATTAAAACCAACCTAGGTTTAAGAAGAAGGCTCCAATTCAAGATGAATATAGGGATCCTAAGGTCAAACTTGAGATGGGTAAGGGTATTGGTTCCCAAGGTGGTAACTTACTTGTGTTACTTGTGGGAAGAAGCACTATGACAAATGTTAAATGGGTACCCGGAATTGCTTCGATTGTGGTAAGGATGGACGCAAGGTGAGGGATTTCCTACTATTGCGGCTAGAGAAAAGGAAGGCAAGCAAGTTCCTCCAAGTGTTCCGGGTGATGATGTTCCAAGTAAGGATCGTTTATATGTAATACGGGCTAGGGGATCAAAGCCGGATGATGATGATGATGTTGGTAAGTTATAGCTTCTCTCATTAGATTGTTATGACTTCCTTCTATGAGGGGGAGTATGGTGAGTAGTGAAGTTTTGGTTGATGGTATCTTCTCTTCTATTAAACTCAAGCTTGAGAGTTACAATGTCATAGTAGCATGTTGCATTTTTGCATTGTGTTTAAGAGTCTTGTTGGAATTCAATTTGTTTGATTAGTTGCATTGATATGCATTTCATGAATTTATGTTTATGTTCTAAATTGAGTTTATATGGTTTTGTCTCTCATATTGTCATGCTCTCATCATGAATTGTTTAATAGTTGCATTTTTGGAAAATTGAGCATAGTTCAATGTGTTGCCTTGACAGTTCACTGTAAAGATTTCAAATTTTGGTTAAATTGTGTTTTTGTTGAAAATTGTTGTAATGTGCATACGGTTTATGTATATAATCATGATAATGAATGTAGAAGGAGTTCTTGTTATTTGAAATGAAGCATGTGAGTCTTATTGCATAATGAGTTGTAGATTAGTTTATATCCTCTTGTTGTGTTTTGAGTTTCTAAAAGTATGTGAAATTGGTGTTCTTCCTAATTTTGTATTGAGTATGGTGTTGTATGGTTGTGTGCTGATAGTCTTGTTTTTATAATCTTTTAAAAGTGTTGAAAATGAAGGAAGAGGCATTCGAGTACGAATGTTGTCCAAGTGGGGGAGAATGTAGCACCTCTAAAACGACTTAGGTGAAACTAGAGCCTAACACTTGTGTATTGATGATTTGAAGTCTTAAATAAAGTTAAAGTGATGTTAGGAGGCAATGTTTAATTTTACGTGAAGTTTAGAGGTCAAACATCAAAGAACGTCCATGATGTTCAAAGGTTTGCCTTGAAAAGTTTTATGTGTTCTTTTTGAGTGAAATTGATGTAAGAGGTTGTAAACATGTATACGAGCATATTCGAGTTGAAAACATACAGGCAAAACTCCCCAAGGACCAACCAAGGGTCCTTGAGGGAGGACCCATCGTGTGAGCCAAAACTGCCAAAAAAGTCTCACCTACGGAGGGAAACCTACGCCCCGTCGATGGACGCGTAGGTAGGGACTTAGGCTATGGATATTGATCTCCCAAATTAGGAGCCTCTGATCCCATCGACGTCTTGCCGAGATGGCCATTCGATAGACCTACGCCCCGTCGTTTGAGTGGCCGTCGATGGGCTTGCAATTCCATGAAGTGTCTTGGCCAATCCTAGGGGTTTTAAGGTATATCCTAGCATTCAAAAAATTAATTGGGCGGTTTCCTAAGGGTATTTAAAGTGGATTTATAAGTCCTAATGACTTAGAGGAATTCATTATTTTAAAATCAAACCCAAATCCCTAAAGAAACTCTCTAGAACTCCATTGGAGCCAAAACTCAAATAGAGCTTTGATTGAAGATTCTTGGAGATTTCACCATCAAATCTTCATCAAATTCGGGGTCTAGAATCAATTGAGGTATGTTGTTCATCCTTGAATATCTTTTCTTCAAGGAGACAAACATTAAAGTGATTTCCAAAGTCTTCCAAATATGAAGTTGTCCTATTTTGGTATATAGCCATAGGTTCTTGCATGAACCATTTTGAATCATTATATATTGATTTAATTGATGTTAATTTGATTATTTTAACCTAAAAACTCTATGAACTGATGTAATTCATGAAACCCTAGTTTTGCCTATTTTGTGGGTGACTTGAGTATGTCTTAATACTATTGAATTATTATGTAGTTTTATTAGGGCTATTGAATTATGAAAGAATCATGACAAAATTGTGAGCAGGCTGCCCTATATTCATAAATTTATGTTGTATTACCCTTGATTCATTGTATATTGAAATTGTTGGGTTGAATTGTAAACTATGGCTATTGGTAAGAGCCTTAACATATTGTGTTGGATGAATTGGCTATGGATTGGAGTTGTGAGGTTGGATTGATGGTATTTTGACCTAATCTTCTCTTCATATTGTGTAGTATAAGTTTTAGATGATAATGATGTTTGGCATGGTTCACTTATAGTGGCGGTGCTTATGTGCTATACTTGTGAATTATGTGCCTTTTCGATATTACTTTATGAATTGTGAACCAATGTGGCCTCGTCGTCATTAACTTATGTATATTGGCTTTATCCATTACACAAATATATATTCCGAAAAAATAGTGTTGGTGTGTTTTATATGAAGTGTATGAATGAATTATCATGTGTTGTAAATGAAGTTATATGACTTAATGGTTAATGTTAAGGAAGCATGTTAAAGTTAGGTCTTATATGATGGAGTTAGGAATGATGAATGTGGTGTGCTTGATCCAAGGGAATCGTTAAGGAGCACTAAGTGAGAGTAGTAGTATGGGATGCTACTTTCACATTGCACTTAGTGTTACTTACAAGTCCCATTGGAGTAGGGCACTCATGTGAAGTCCTTAATGCATGAATGTTCTTTTAATGTCTAGTTATAGAGTGTGGACTTGTTTCCCATGCGAGGTAAGCCTATGGTTGGTCATCTTTAGGATCACATAGGTGTGTATTGAAGGGGGTGTATGGTCGGTTCCTTCATATCTTACCTTGGTGAATCTTAAGACAACTTGGTTAGGGAAACCTTAAAGGAAATGAGTTCACTGTGTTCGGTATGAATGTGGTCACTGTAATGTCACTTGTGTTCACCGTAAAGTCAATTTGGTTTACTGTAAAACCATATTTTTGTTCTAAAATCATGGGAGTCCTATTTTATGTGATAAATGATGATTCTTGTGCTATTTTACTTTTACATTCATGAAGGTTTTACTTATTTGGCACGAAAGTTCTATTTATACTAAAACATCCCTTTTGCATGTTTTTGCATATGCCATACATAGTACATTATTTGTACTAACCCCATACTTTTCTATACTATTATAAGTATAGGTTGGAGGCAAAAAGAATCCTAGAAGTCAAAGCTTGGGAATCGACTCTCTCAAGACTTGGTATGTCCTCATATATTTGAGGACATAGTCTATGTTTCTTAGTTTCTATTATTAAGACTTATTATGTATTTCTTTCAATATAAAGGGCATGTGCCTATGATATTTATTTCATTTTTTTCAGTTGGCTTGTGATGATGAGACTAATCTTAGTATTTATGAAAGAAGTTTTCTTTTTATTATAAACGTTGTGAAATTTTTAATTCTGCACTACTTTACATATCTTATGTAATTAGCGATAGTTAAGAGGCTTGTACAAGACCCCAAAGGGTCAAGTACGCCTTGTTCCGACCTAAGGGTGCCCCCTTCTTCTAGGGGTACTTGTGGGTCGTTACACATTCGTCCTCGAATGACACTTGGAACACTTTAAACACAACAAGTACTTCAATGACCCATAGAGAAGCTCACAACATTTATATAATCTTCAAATAGAAGTCAATGCACCAAACTTACAAGGAACACAAACTTCAAACCATTTAGCACTAAATGCAACACAACCAAGCAAAAACCTTATTCACTCACTGCTTAATGCATCAAACACATAGGCTCTTGTCATGTTCATACGAGGAACATCCTTCTCCTAGTCCTAACATGACCTTTACATTTCAATTCATTAAGAGTTCATTATGCAACAACATTTAAGTCACACATAGGCAGATTCAACAACATCAAGAAGCAATTTGGCACCCACACTTCCATACACATTAACTTAATGCAAGTTGGTCAACAATAAATTCTTATTAGTTAGGAATAATGCCATGAGGACCATACTCAACCATACCATGTATAGTTATGTTTAGGGAGGAATTTCTTTCTCCTCAACACACTTACAAGTCTCATGAGTTCACACCTAAGCAAACACAAAGGTCAATTCATTTTAAATGAGAAGTTCTCAACTTTTTACCAAAGCAAGCTCATACTTCCTTCCTAGTGAAGTCAAAATGGTAAATCATACCACACACATTACAACAATAGGAAGTCATTTCACATAGCTTCAATTCCTAACATAACACTAGCTTTCATAAACATGCATCATTGCGGAAAATTCTTACAATTTGTAGGCACACACAAGAACACTAGCTAGACATGCCTTCATTTTTCAAGAGTGAGCCTACATTCTTACTTCCCAAATCATAAAAGTCACATAATTTTCAAAAGACTCATCATTATTTTTATTTTAAGTAAACTCAATTTCTCATTGATGGCTTAGAAAACCACACATAAAAGTGACATCAAACATGCTTCTTACATCTTCTCATGGAGTTACATGTTCAATTAACACAAGATGCACAATCAACATGAGAAAATATGAATTTGATCACACTTCCTTTTTCATGCAATTTAGAATCTCCAAAACATGTTTAACATAGTGTTAATTAAGACATGCATAACATATTGAGAATATGCAACTCATACTTCTACGCAATACTCCTATCATGAACAAGCTTCTAGGAACTCTTTAGTTTCACGGTAAAGTAAGAATAGAAGGACAAGATAGAAATATCTATAATCCTTACTAGTTACATCATAATCCCCCACTTAGGGTAAACCCCCTTAAGAGAAACTTAACTCAACCCCAAGAGAATCTTATCTTATCAACCTTCATCATCATCACCTAAAGGTGATTCGCAACCTAAAAAGGGTTACAGTAACTCAACATAGGGACATCAAGGGAACATAAAGTCTTACTACTTAGGCACACTATCCCCCACTTGTGGTATTCCTAATCACATCATCCCGTTAAACATAGCGAGGATCCTTGGGGACAAGAAGTGAACCTTCCAGAGTGCACGGTTAGGAAAGTGCACAGTAACACATGTTCAAGCACATGTGCTACCGGCCAAGGGACCAAGTGACAAGCCCAACCGATTCGGTTAGGGCGGTTAAGGGGCAGGCGCGCGTCGGGTCAAGACACGTGGGGCCAAGCTTCCTAACCAATCCTAGGCTCTAACTAACTTACCTAACTAGCTAACTAACCTAGGATTAACTAAAATGAACTAACTAGTGTGCCCGACATCCTAAGACCTAACCGGGTGACACTAGCCGAGTATCTAACTAAAGAAACATCTTAGTACCTAACCTAGGGTTGTCCAAAGGGGTTAGTTATGGTCCTAGCGACTTAGGGGTACTTTATTAATTACCCTAGGTCACTTAATTAATTAAATTAGCAACATAATTAATTAATTTAAATTCATGGCACCCCGATACCCTTAGCAATTTTCAGAATTTGGCTAAGTCAAATGCTCTCCTATTTTTAGTCAATTTAGGAGGGTGTTTTGGTAATTAGCTAATTGATTTATTTAATTAAGTTATTTATCCTAAGCTGAATTAATCAATATTCAGTTCCTAAGACATAGACTCACATTTAACCAGTAGAAACCTACGACTGAAAAACAGTGAGCAAACGTAAGAACAACCTTAGGCGATTTCAAGGCAGTTCTTCAAGATTTTCGTGCAAAGTAAAGGGTGATCTTCGTAGATTCAATTCTACAGTAAGTTATGGGTTTTATCTCTTGGATTCCTTTCCCAAAGAGGCTTTTCAAATGTTTTGAATTTAAGAAAATCGAAACTAGGGTTGTTCCCAATGAAATTGTCGAATGTTCATCTCCCTAGTTCTCCCTTTTTCCGATTCTAGTAGTATGTATAATGTAAATCTCGAGCATGTTGTTGGTATGTGGTGCTAACTGATCATTATGTGTAGGTTTTTGTGATTTATAATGTCTAATGAGACCTATAGGTTAGATCTGTATGATTAGAGCATTATTTACTTGAGATAAGATATGTTGTAATGCCTAATTGTGTCCGAGAAGATGATATTGTTATAAGTCATTTATGAAATTCAGTTTATTGTTGAAAGGTATGAAGGTTTCGATTGCTGTGTGTTTACAGTAGATATGTTTGAAAATGTTTGGAATTCAATATTTCCAAAAAGAAATAAGAATGAGAACCAAAGCTAGTAAATGAATCTTCAATGCCTAATCAACGTACCGAATTGTTCTTATAGGCTAATCAAAGGCTAAAAGTTGGCTTGCTTAAAATGATAAGATTACTGTAGTATATACATGAAGTTAATTGACTTGGCTAGTGATAATATCAAAGTTTGATTTATGCCAATAAATTGGCCAACAATATTATTTCCAAAAATATGTAATACAATTGGCCAATGATTAAGTAATACCAATCTTAATTCAATGAACTCATAACATAGCGTATGCCAATGATTGGTACTAGTCCCAACATACCCTATCTAAATGAACTTGTGAATATAGTAGCACATTGAATAAATCCTTATAACTTTCACAAAGAATTGTACAAGACTATGAATTAACGTTGAACAAGATAAGGTGAGTAATGAAATAACTAAAAGCTTATGAGTTATGAAATTGACCTAATATAGGGTGTTCAAGGAAGTGAGACAAGTCTCACTTACACATAAACGATTATGTCAAAGAAACTCACATAAGAGGGTGTGAGAAATCGTGAGACAAGTCTCACTCACACCATGATGATAATGTAAGATTTAAGTTCACATTCATCAAGCAAAGAAAGGGATGACAAGTCATCCATTCAGCTAAGTATACCTCATACTAGAAGCAAGCTTCTACAATGTATGAGTCAACTCTAAAAGTTGTAAAGTATAATAAATCTGAGCTAAGCACCGATAGACTAGCAATGAGCTTGTGCAAGCACATGTAAGCCTCATGAGATGAGACTACCACCAAGGTGGATAAGGGTCTCCAAAGTCTCCTACTCTTTGAACTATATCGCCAGCATAGGTTACTAGCTAGTGGATCCACCTAAGAAAGCTAGACAATATTCCATTTCACTTTGGCCGATGAACCACCTCTTTTCGATGTGGGAAAGACACTGGATTTCATGCTAGCTCACATGATCTATGTCAGTTAAAGGCTCAAGAAAGTATTCCATTTCACTTTAGCGTGTGAACCACCTCTTTTCGATGTGGGGAAGACACTGGATTTAATGTTAGCTCACATGATATATGTCAGTTAATGCTAAAGATTTCAGTAAGAAAGTAAGAAAGAAAGAAAGAAAGAAAGAAAGAAAGAAGTAGGAAGATGAGGGGTGTTCGGATAGGATGACCAAAGGGTGAGGTTAGACTAAGTAATGATGTGAGTCATTCTTAGTCATTGCACAGAAAGATCCCAATGGAAGTCTTAAAAGAATATCCTAAGTCAACCTAGCATGTTCAAAGTGAACGTGAGATCCAAGAAGAAGAAATTTTCACGACCGGAATCTAGACCCCAGACGAGACCGGCGTCGTTGACCTCTCAGGGGTCACAGACAAGCCTACTTACGTCATTCTTACTTCATCTAGGTTAATTTTAGCGGAAAATTTGAAACTTTTTGTTTCTTAACATACTTATTTAAACATTCTCATTAATACATAATTGTTCACCATCAACCATCTAATATTAAGATCATCAAATGAAAGAAATAGTATAATATAGTATTAAAGATGTACTTGCCAAAATGGCACCAATACAATGTCTGAATAAAACATGAAAGAAACGCTAGTGGAACATGCTCCACTAGCTCAACTCTAAAACTAAGCTAGAATATAAATGGCAGCATCCTCGAAAGCATGAGGGCCTACCAAGTCCGGATGAATGCTCGACGTCCGGATAGCTTCAGCGTCAACCTGTAGCTCTAGCGTCCACCTGTGCCTGCACCTAAAATTGTAGAGTTGTATAGGGTTAGTACACACTTGTACTAAGTATGGGTATATGCAATCACACACCAAGGACATGCATGAGAAAGGATAGATCTTTCCTAACAACATGATTATAGAAAGTCAAGTCAGTGGACTTGCCAAAATGGGATTAGGAAAGTTAGTGAACTTTCCAAATTTGGATTAGGAAAGTCATGCCATGAGAGTAACATGCATCATCATACTTATCATATTGTACACAGCACATAACATCTCACACATAGCACATATCATATAGCATACAACACATAACATCTTTCATAACATTCTTTCATATGCCTTGAGACCTTGGAATCATGGACTTGACATTAAGACTTTCTAAAATAAGGGCTCAACATATGGGACCTCAACTAGGGAATCTTCATTAGCAAATACAGACTCTGCTTCATTCGTTCATACGTTCTTCATTTCATTTCGTTCATAGGCTAGTGTGAACATCAGTTATACCTAGGATGCAGTTTAAGACTTTCATTGGGTTTGTTGTGCAATGATCAAGAATAACCTAGTGTCATTACTTGAGTCTAGATCACCTCTTGATTATCCTATCCTAACACCTTTGGTATCATTCATTTCATTATGTGCTTCATTTGAGGCTGGCTCATTCATTCATTGGGAACTTTAACTGTAACCGACATAGATCATGTGAGCATCATGAAATCCAGTGTCTCCCCCACACCGAAAAAATATGGAATCACCGGCCAAAGTGACCCAAAACATGCTAGCGTACATGGGAATTTAACCCCGCCAGATCCCTATATTGGTAGTATAGGTTCGAAGACCAGGAGATATAGGGAGACCCATACCCGGCAAGCCGGACAGTCTCATCTCATAAGAGTTACGTGAACCTCCGCCCTTCCCGAAAGAAGGCATCACCACTCATAGCTAGTCTATCGGTGCTCAGTATAAAGTTCCATTACATTCAACTCATACGTCATGGAAGCTGGCTTCTAGTATGAGGACATCATAGCTCATTAGATGATTTCTCATCTCATCATTAGTATTAAGTGTATTAATCTCAATACTTTCATTAGAGTGTTCATAGAGACTGGTCTCTTCATTATCTTACACTCTCATAGGTGAGTACGTTTTGGTAATATTTACTTAGGCTCATTTGAGATTGTTCTCATCTTTTACATTAGCCTCATATCATGTTGTCACCACATTCATTAACATTAGCACATTTGCTCTTCATAATTACTCACCCCTTTTTACGTGAATGTTCATTTCCTCATATGCCAATATACTTGGCCATTTGTGTATTTCATACCCTTACTTAACCCCTCTAGGTTTTCATCATTTCATTACATAATAATCATTTCATCTTTTGCCAATGCATTTGGCCATTTAGTGTGTTTTACACTCGTACTGAACCCTTCTAGGGTTACATCATTTCATTACATACATCTTAGGTTCACTTCTTTTAAACGTATGCTAGACTTATGGGTCTATACACACAAGCCATGAGGCTTCATTCATAGTTCGTTAAGTGATTCATACATTCCTAAGATTATGCAGTACAATACTTATGTATCTTGTATATATGCCAAGATCTTGATTTCGATCTAATTAGGTGGTATTGTTCTTGGATATTTAATTCACGTATGACTTATGTATCAATACGGAAGTTTGGGCAAGGAAACCCAAGTTCGAATCACTTGGACAACATTTACATTTTACATTGATTTTATTTTCAATCTTCATGACATTGGGACTCTAGATCGAACCCCAACATTAGTATTGTATCTTTAGTTTTCTACTTGGTCTTCCTCTTAATTTGGCCGAAGGGTTGTGGGTACGAACCCCCACAACCCTTTTTATTTTTCATTATCATCTTGTTGCCCAATTTTGCCTAAACCAAGAGGTTGTGGGATCAAACCCCCAGAGCCTCTTTTATTTTGTTCTTTATTTTTCGCTGCGCATTGGGAGGTTGTGGGTTCGAACCCCCACAACTTCCTTATTTCAATCTTAAATTCACTAAGGCTGTGAGGTTGTGGGTTCGAACCCCCACAACCTCCTATTTTTATTTTTAATTAAAACTCCCTAAGCTAGGCGTTTGACAGTGAGGTTGTGGGATCGAGCCCCCACAGCCTCACTTTGTATTCTTAATTAATTTCGCCTTTCTCCCTTCTATCCCTGAGGTCGTGGGTTTGATTCCCATGCCTCACATTTTCTTTTTCTTTGATTTCTCTTTTCTCATTAGCAGCCTGGAGGTCGTGGGTTCGATTCCCACGCCTCCCATTTATTTACTTAAATTATTTGTTCTCTTCTTACCCAACCAGTAGGATCCAATTTCGATTCCCCTAGCCCCGTTTTTCTTTTCTTTTATCGTGAAATACCATTGTCACTAGGGGAGGTCACGGGTTCGAATCCTAGTGACCTCATCCCTTTAACTTTTACTTAAATTTCCAGATTTTGTTCATCAACATTTTACCTAAATTAAACTTACAAGATGCTGGAAATTCTAGCCATTTTTCAGCTCATATTCATCAATATTTTTGCTTGATTCGTAGGGTACGTTTATAGACCCTTTAAACACATTTTTAGGTGCATTTTTCATAGATTCAATTGGCTACAAGATTGTTACTCAATCAGCCACATTTCCTTAAATGAACATCACGATTTTTTTTATAAATTTATGTACTTAAAATAACAACTACAACCTTATCAAATTTTGAGCTTCAAGTCGAGACCCTTGTCACAGTAACATGCTTGCACACACTTGCACATAATTTCGATCACACATTGGTTGTCATTTTCGTGATTTCACGTACATAAACATATTCACATTTAGTTCAAAAACATCACACATACCTAAATCTACCAGCAAACAAACCCAACCTACGAATCATTGGGAGCTAGTGACAGGGACATGCAACGGGGAAAACAACCCTAGTTTTCGGACTGAATAACTGAATCTTAAGGGGTCTCTTGGGAAAGGGACCAAGACAGAAGAAACCCATACCTTATTTGATGTTCAAACGTTGAAGTTGCTGCCCAAAACCTCCTCCAAAACCATGTCCAACTCACCGAAAATCTTACCACCAACTCGACAGAAATCTCCCCTTGCCTTAACGTTTTTTATTAGCTTGATTTCTTAGATTTTTTTGGTAGTTCTTCAAGTGTGAAGAACTTTTGTTATATTTTCTGTTCTTCACGTTAATTGGCAGAGAGAAAACAAGAGAGTTTTGAACGTGAGGATGTGATAGACGTGAGAGAGTGAAACGTGTGAAGTTGTTTAGGATTAGATGATGACTTAGTCAATTTAGGACTTTCCTTAATACTTAAAATCTGATTTAGTTAATTACATATGAAAGGACCATTTTTCCCTTACAAAAATCAGATTTTAAATTATAAATAAATCACCAATTTGTTGCTTCCATTGGGGCTCGAACTCGGGTGGAGTGACCACCACGAAACGGGCTGTTTTGGGTCGACCCAACCCTAACCGGTTCTTTAATTAAATTAATTAATTAATTAATTTCTTAGGGTAATTACAATATTACCCTTGGCCTTGAAAAGACCATTTTACCTTTGGATCCTCAAAACTTAAGATTTCCTCTTTTTAAGTCCGGTAAAAACTCCTTCGATTAAATCTTCATTTTCGAGAGCCCCACATGGTTGGTTCCAACCTTTCCAAGCTCAACTAACTCCCCAAGTTAGTTGGATTGGCCGTAGTAAGGGTTCTGAGGTCTGGTTCTACGCGTATCAATCCGTGTGAACGTTGGTCTAATCGCAAGCATTCTTGACACCTTAAGTATTTATCTTATTCATTTTTAGGGTTGTTATATTATCCCCCCCTTAGGAACATTCATCCCCAAATGACACTACCACTACATATCGTAATGCCAGTCAGATCAAAACATAATCACTATGCACAGTCAAGCAATAGCAACAAAATATGGAGAGATAAGGAAACATAGACTTAAGAATAGGAAGTCTAACCGCAAGAGCTAAAAAGATGAGGGTAGCGGGATCTCATGTCGACCTCAGCCTCCCACGTAGCATCCTCAACAAGATGATTTCTCCACAATACCTTCACTGTGGCAATCTCCTTGTTCCTCAACCGCTTGACCTGTCTGTCTAAGATCTCAACAGGTACCTCCTCATAAGACAAGTCTTCATCAACCCCCAAACCTTCAACAGGTAGAATCGATGCTGGATCACCTAGGCACTTCTTCAACATAGAGACATGAAAGACTAGATGAGCAGAAGCTAGCTCTGCAGGCAATGCTAACTCATAGGCCACCTCACCCACACGCTGTAGGATCTCATATGGCTTAACATACCTCGGACTCAGCTTCCCTTTTCTACCAAATCTCATCACCCCTTTCATAGGTGATATCTTCAAGTAAACCTGGTCACCAACATCAAATTCTAAGGGCCGCTTTCTGTTGTCTGCATATGACTTCTGTCGGCTGTAAGCAGTAGCCAACCTGTCCCTAATCACTCTGACCTTCTCTAAGGCCTCATGAATGATCTCTGGACCCAAAATGGATGACTCTCCAACCTCGAACCACCCAACTGGAGATCTACACCTCCTACCATACAGTGCCTCAAACGGTGCCATCCCAATGCTGGAGTGATAGCTATTATTATACGAGAACTCTATCAAAGGCAGATGGTCATCCCAGCTACCTCTGAAGTCAATCACACACGCTCTCAACATGTCCTCCAATGTCTGAATGGTGCGCTCTGCCTGCCCATCAGTGAGGATGAAAGGCAGTACTAAGCTTTACCTGCGTGCCCAAGCTTTCTGGAAAGATCTCCAGAAATGTGAAGTAAACTGGCTCCTCTATCTGAAATGATAGACAAAGGAATCCCATGCCATCTCACAATCTCATCAATGTAGAGTCTCGCATAATCCTGGCTCTGTAAGTAGACTTCACAGGGATAAAGTGGGCAGACTTAGTCAATCTGTCCACAATAACCCATATGGAGTCATGCTGCCTCCTAGTCCTCGGAAGACCAACCACGAAGTCCATATTAATGGCCTCCCACTTCCAAGTCGGAACCTCAATAATCTGAGTCAGACCGCCAGGCTTAAGATGCTCTGCCTTAACCTGCTGACAATTAGGACACTTGGCCACATATTCTGCAATGTCCTTCTTCATGCCATCCCACCAATAAATCTGCTTAAGATCATGATACATCTTGGTGGAACCTGGATGTATGGAATATCTGGAACCATGGGCCTCTGCAACAATCCTGGTCCGCAAATCATCCACATCTGGTACACACAGCCTGTCCTGATACCTAAGTATGCCATCACCTCCCAAAGCAAAGACTCATTCATCTTCATCAGCACTGAGTCCTTCAGCTCCATCAACACAGGATCTAGATGCTGACCTGCTTGACTTCAACTACCAAGGATGATTCAGAACTAGGATGAACTGAAACATCCCCACTAGTAGAGTCAACCAATCGCACACCCAGTCTGGCCAGTCTGTGTACATCTTTCACCAACTCCTTTTCTCATCCTCAACGTGGGCTGTACTTCCCATGCTCATCCTGCTCAAAGCATCAGCTACAACATTAGCCTTACCTGGATGGTAGTGAACATTCATGTCATAATCCTTCAACAGCTCCAACCATCTCCGCTGACGTAGATTCAACTCCCTCTGTGTAACACGTACTGGAGACTCTTGTGGTCTGTGAACACATCCACATGCACTCCATACAAGTAGTGCCTCCACAGCTTCAGTGCAAACACCACAGCTGCCAACTCCAGGTCATGAGTGGGATAATTCTTCTCATGAACCTTGAGTTGTCTGGACGCATAGGCTATCACCTTACCAACCTGCATAAGAACACAACCCAAACCAACCCTAGATGCATCACAATAAACAGTGTAATTCTCACCACACTTAGGCAAAGTAAGCACCGGGGCTGAAGTGAGTCTGTCCTTGAGCTCCTGGAAACTCTCTCACAAGTCTCCGTCCATTCAAACTTGGCTTTCTTCTTAGTCAAAGCTGTCAATGGGGAGCAATGGAAGAAAAGCCCTCCACGAACCTGCGGTAGTAACCAGCCAATCCCAAAAAGCTACGGATGTCAGTGGGAGTAAGAGGCTTTGGCCAGTTCTTCACAGCCTCAGTCTTCCTGGGATCCACCTCCACGCCCTGATCGGACACAACATGACCCAGGAAGGTCACTGATCTAAGCCAAAATTCACACTTGCTGAATTTGGCATACAGCTGATGTTGTCTAAGTACTGCAAGGTTAGTCTCAAATGTTGTTCATGCTCTTCCTTGGTCCTAGAGTAGATGAGAATGTCATCAATGAATACTATGACGAAAGAGTCAAGGTATTCACGGAAGACTCGGTTCATGAGGTCCATAAATGCAGCAGGTGCATTCGTAAGACCAAATGACATGACTAAGAACTCATAGTGACCATAACGGGTACGAAAGGCTGTCTTTGGGATATCTCCATCCCTAACCCTAAGCTGATGATACCCTGAACGAAGATCAATCTTAGAGAAGAAACTAGACCCTTGGAGCTGATCGAACAAATCATCTATTCTGGGAAGTGGATACTTATTCTTTATAGTGACTTTGTTGAGCTGCCGATAATCGATACACATTCTAAGGGTTCCATCTTTCTTTTTCACAAACAACACTGGAGCGCCCCAAGGGGATATGCTCGGCTGAATGAAACCCTTATCAGTGAGATCTTTTAACTGCAGCTTCAACTCTTTGAGTTCAGCTGGAGCCATTCTGTAAGAAGGAATTGAAATTGGTTTAGTATCGGGTTCTAAGTCGATACCAAAATCAATCTCTCGAGGGGGAGGGACTCCAGGCAAATCATCAGGAAATACATCTAGGAACTCATTCACTACAGGCACTGAGTCTATGGAAGGAATGTCATGATCTAAATCATTAACACTCACAAGATGACACAATAACCCCTTGGACATCATTTTATTGGCCTTAAGGTTCAAAATCAAGGGGTTAGGATGACTCGAGTTGTACCCCTCCCAGACTAGCTCCTCTTCATCAGGGAAACGAAATCTCACCACTCTACTACGAAAGTCCAAACAAGCATAACAACTGTGAAGCCAGTCCATGCCAAGAATAACATCAAAATCATGCATGGGTAACTCAACCAAGTCTGCACACATAGTCTTACCACTTACAACTATTGGGCAATCCTTGTATACTCTATCAGTTCTTACATTTTCTCCTAAAGGTGTACTAACCACTATAGGATCATGCAGAACTTCAGGCAATATCTCAAAAGTGAGAGCAAGCAAAGGAGTTACAAAGGAAAGCGTAGACCCTGGATCAAGTAAAGCATAAACAGAAGTTGAGAATACTTGCAGCATACCTGTGACCACATCAGCGGACTTCTCCTGCTCCTCCCTGCCCTTCAGGGCATAGAACCTGTTCCTCTTAGGAGGCTCGGCTGCTGCTGCACCCTGTGGATTAGGCCTAGGCTGAGCATTACCTCCAGCCTGACCTCTGTTCTGTGGGCAGTCTCTAACCATGTGCCCACTCTTACCGCAACCGAAGCAGGCATTAGTGCCCTGTCTGCACTCTCCACTGTGAGCACGGCCACACTTAGCACAATTCTTTTGGGACGCTGCATCTCACCTCCATTGCCCTTCTTGGGCTCAGGTCTGCCTCTTAGGTGTGTACTCCTCTGAAAGTTAGAGTTCCCAGAACTCTGTTGCCCCTTTTGAACCTGGGCTGCTCACGGACGCCAAAATTTTCTGTGGCCTCCATGGCTGGACCTGCCTGATCTTGAGGCTTAGGCCTCCTAGCATCACGAATACCCCTCTTTTCCTGTCCTCTACCTGCTGGACATGCACCATCAACCTGGAGAGGTCCATATTATCATGGAGCATCGCAGACCGACACTCCTCCTCAGATCTCCATTGATTCCTGTGAGGAACCTGCTCATCTCATCCCTGCTGTTAGACACAAGGGAAGTAGCATACCTGGATAATTTAACAAACTTCAGTACTCATCTCATCCTTGCTGTTAGATACTAAGGAAAGTAGCATACCTGGATAGTTTAACAAACTTCAGGGAATACTCCCTGACTGTCATAGATCCCTGCTTAAGGTTGATAAACTCCTCAACCTTTGCTTCCCTCATCTCTCTGGGAAAGAATCTCTCCAGAAAGGCTGTCTTAAACAGCTCCCAAGTGACTGGAACTCCGCCCAAAGCTCGGCTATCCTGCCACATCTTGCACCAAGTCTGTGCAACATCCTTGAGCTGATAGGAAGCCAGCTCAGCCTTCTCAGTATCTGTGGCCCCCATAGCCACCAAAATCTTATGCACTTCGTCCACAAACTCCTGGGGTCCTCTGAAGTCTAGACCTGTGAAAATAGGAGGATTCATCCTTGTCAAGTCTCTCAGCCTGTCAGCCATGCTACGAACCGGTGGGTTCTCCCTCTTAACATCCTGTCGGTTGACCTGGGCAGTCATAGTCTGGGCCTGCATAGTAATGGCCTGTGCCATCTGGGCCAGAGATGCCCTCACCTCAGCATCAGTCAACCCAGCTGGGTTAACTGGCATATCCGTTCCTTCAGCTGGAGCCTGGGGTGGAACCTGATTGCCCCCAGCAGCTGCACCTCCTCTCCTCTGACCAATGGTTCTCCTAGTATTCATTCTCTGAAAACAACAAAGATTGATGTTAGACACGCTGATAACACCAAGAAATTAGACATTAGGAAAAGCACGATAAGATCATAAGAAGGGAAATTTTCCTACGCATTATGCAGTCTCTAATTCAGGATAGTGGTGCACTTCACTACCATGACTTAGAAACTACTCAATGTGGTTGATGTGAACTCATTATTCTCGAAACTTAACCTAGTGCTCTCATACCAACTTTGTCACGACTGGAATCTAGACCCCAAACGAGACTGGCGTCGTTGACCTCTGAGAGGTCGCAGACAAGCCTACTTACGTCATTCTTACTTCATCTAGGTTAATTTTAGCGGAAAATTTGAAACTTTTTGTTTTTTAACATACTTATTTAAACATTCTCATTAATACATAATTGTTCACCATCAACCATCTAATATTAAGATCATCAACTGAAAGAAATAGTATAATATAGTAATAAAGATGTACTTGCCAAAATGGCACCAATACAATGTCTGAATAAAACAGAAAAGAAACGCTAGTGGAACATGCTATACTAGCTCAACTCTAAAACTAAGCTAGAATATAAATGGCAGCATCCTCGAAAGCATGAGGGCCTACCAAGTCCGGATGAATGCTCGATGTCCGGATAGCTTCAGCGTTAACCTGTAGCTCTAGCGTCCACCTGTGCCTGCACCTAAAATTGTAGAGTTGTATAGGGTTAGTACACACTTGTACTAAGTATGGGTATATGCAATAACACACCAAGGACATGCATGAGAAAGGATAGCTCTTTCCTAACAACATGATTATAGAAAGTCAAGTCAGTGGACTTGCCAAAATGGGATTAGGAAAGTTAGTGAACTTTCCAAATTTGGATTAGGAAAGTCATGCCATGAGAGTAACATGCATCATCATACTTATCATATTGTACACAGCACATAACATCTCACACATAGCACATATCATATAGCATACAACACATAACATCTTTCATAACATTCATTCATATGCCATGAGACCTTGGAATCATGGACTTGACATTAAGACTTTCCAAAATGAGGGCTCAACATATGGGACCTCAACTAGGGAGTCTTCATTAGCAAACATAGAGTCTGTTTCATTCGTTCATACGTACTTTATTTCATTTCGTTCATAGGCTAGTGTGAACACCAGCTATACCTAGGATGCAGTATAAGACTTTCATCGGGTTTGCTGTGCAATGATCAAGAATAACCTAGTGTCATTACTTGAGTCTAGCTCACCTCTTGATTATCCTATCCTAACACCTTTGGTATCATTCATTTCATTATGTGCTTCATTTGAGTCTGGCCTTATTCATTCATTGGGAACTTTAACTTTAACCGACATAGATCATGTGAGCATCATGAAATCAAGTGTCTCCCCCACACCAAAAAGAGGTGGAATCACCGGCCAAAGTGACCCAAAACATGCTAGCGTACATGGGAATTTAACCCCGCCAGATCCCTATATTGGCAGTATAGGTGCGAAGACCAGGAGATAGAAGGAGACACATACCCGACAAGCCGGACAGTCTCATCTCATGAGAGTTACGTGAACCTCCGCCCTTCCCGAAAGAAGGCATCACCGTTCATAGCTAGTCTATCGGTGCTCAGTATAAAGTTCTATTACATTCAACTCATACGTCATGGAAGCTGGCTTCTAGTATGAGGACATCATAGCTCATTAGATGATTTCTCATCTCATCATTAGTATTTAGTGTATTAATCTCAATACTTTCATTAGAGAGTTCATAGAGACTGGTCTCTTCATTATCTTACACTCTCATAGGTGAGTACGTTTTGGTAACATTTAATTAGGCTCATTTGAGATTGTTCTCATCTTTTACATTAGCCTCGTATCATGTTGTCACCACATTCATTAACATTAGCATATTTGCTCTTCATAATTACTCACCCCTTTTTATGTGAATGTTCATTTCATCATATGCCAATATACTTGGCCATTTGTGTATTTCATACCCTTACTTAACCCCTCTAGGTTTTCATCATTTCATTACATAATAATCATTTCATCGTATGCCAATGCATTTGGCCATTTAGTGTGTTTTACACTCGTACTTAACCCTTCTAGGGTTACATCATTTCATTACATACATCTTAGGTTCACTTCTTTTAAACGTATGCTAGACTTATGAGTCTATACACACAAGCCATGAGGCTTCATTCATAGTTCGTTAAGTGATTCATACATTCCTAAGATTATGTAGTACAATACTTATGTATCTTGTATATATGCCAAGATCTTGATTTCGATCTAAGTAGGTGGCATTGTTCTTGGATATTTAATTCACGTATGACTTATGTATCAATACGGAAGTTTGGGCATGGAAACCCAAGTTCGAATCACTTGGACAATATTTACATTTTTCATTGATTATATTTTCAATCTTCATGACATTGGGACTCTAGATCAAACCCCAACATTAATATTGTATCTTTAGTTTTCTACTTGGTTTTCCTCTTAATTTGGCCGAAAGGTTGTGGGTTCGAACCCCCATAACCCCTTTTTATTTTTCATTATCATCTTGTTGCCCAATTTTGCCTAAACCAAGAGGTTGTGGGATCAAACCCCCACAGCCTCTTTTATTTTGTTCTTTATTTTTCGCTGGGCATTGAGAGGTTGTGGGTTCGAACCCCCACACCTCCTTATTTAAATCTTAAATTCGCTAAGGTTGTGAGGTTGTGGGATCGAACCCCCACAGCCTCCTATTTTTATTTTTAATTAAAACTCCCTAAGCTAGGCGTTTGGCAGTGATGTTGTGGGATCGAGCCCCCACAGCCTCACTTTGTATTCTTAATTAATTTTGCCTTTCTCTCTTCTATCCCTGAGGTCGTGGGTTCGATTCCCACACCTCACATTTTCTTTTTCTTTGATTTCTCTTTTCTCATTAGCAGCCTGGAGGTCGTGGGTTCGATTCCCACGCCTCCCATTTATTTACTTAAATTATTTGTTCTCTTCTTACCCAACCAGTAGGATCTGATTTCAATTCCCCTAGCCCACTTTTTCTTTTCTTTTTTCGCGAAATACCATTGTCACTAGGGGAGGTCACGGGTTCGAATCCTAGTGACCTCATCCCTTTAACTTTTACTAATATTTCCAGATTTTGTTCATCAACATTTTACCTAAATTAAACTTACAAGATGCTGGAAATTCTAGCCATTTTTCAGCTCATATTCATTGATATTTTTGCTTGATTCATAGGGTACGTTTATAGACCCTTTAAACACATTTTTAGGTGCATCTTTCATAGATTCAATTGGCTACAAGATTGTTACTCAATCAGCCAATTTTCTTAAATGAACATCACAATTTTTTTTATAAATTTATGTACTTAAATAACAACTACAACCTTATCAAATTTTGAGCATCAAGTCGAGACCCTTATCACAGTAACATGCTTGCACACACTTGCACATAATTTCGATCACACATTGGTTGTCATTTTCGTGATTTCACGTACATAAACATATTCACATTCAGTACAAAAACATCACACATACCTAAATCTACCAGCAAACAAACCCAACCTACGAATCATTGGGAGCTAGTGACAGGGACATGCAACGGGGAAAACAACCCTAGTTTTCGAACTGAATAACTGAATCTTAAGGGGTCTCTTGGGTAAGGGACCGAGAGAGAAGAAACTCATACCTTATTTGATTTTCAAACATTGAAGTTGCTGCCCAAAACTTCCTCCAAAACCACGTCCAACTCACCGAAAATCTCACCACTAACTCGACAGAAATCTCCCCTTGCCTTAACGTTTTTGATTAGCTTGCTTTCTTAGAACTTTTTGGTAGTTCTTCAAGTGTGAAGAACTTTTGTTATATTTTCTGTTCTTCACGTTAATTGGCAGAGAGAAAACAAGATAGTTTTGAACGTGAGGATGTGATAGACGTGAGAGAGTGAAACGTGTGAAGTTGTTTAGGATTAGATGATGACTTAGTCAATTTAGGACTCTACTTAATACTTAAAATCTGATTTAATTAATTATACACGAAAGGACCATTTTGCCCTTATAAAAATCAGATTTTAAATAATAAATAAATCACCAATTTGTTGCTTCCATTGGGGCTCGAACTCGGGTGGAGTGACCACCACGAAACGGGTTGTTTCGGGTCGACCCAACCCTAACCGGTTCTTTAAGTAAATTAATTAATTAAATTAATTAATTCCTTAGGGTAATTACAATATTAGCCTTGGCCTGGAAAAGACCATTTTACCCCTGGATCCTTAAAACTTAAGATTTCCTCTTTTTAAGTTCGGTAAAGACTCCTTCGATTAAATCTTTGTTTTCGAGAGCCCCACATGGTTGGTTCCAACCTTTCCAAGCTCAACTAACTCCCTAAGTTAGTTGGCTTGGCTGTAGTAAGGGTTCTGAGGTCTGGTTCTACGCGTATCAATCCGTGTGAACCTTGGTCTAATCGCAAGCATTCTTGACACCTTAAGCATTTATGTTATTCATTGTTAGGGTTGTTACATTAATGTAAGTTCAAAGTGAACTAAGTAAGCAAAAACATAAGAATATCAATCATCAATGTTTGATAAGAATGAAGTTTTAACAATTATTGGCTTATGCTAATAAAAGGAGCAAAACATAATGACTCATCAATTGGAGTATGAATATATGCCCCAACATCTATATATTATGCAAATAATAAAAAAAATAGCATAGACAATAAAGATTGGCTTATAAAGACTTCATGCCCAATTTAACAAGAATGAAAAGAATAACTTGTGAGTAGGGTAGTTAAATCACTTCCTTAGTCTTTTGGATTACTTACCTTATTCATTGTAGGTATGTGACTACAATGAATCATTGCACTTGTAAGTAAAACATAGGAGTCAAGGAGATCATTGAACTACACAACAGAAAGAACAAAAGACTGAAAAATAAAATAAGGCTGGGAGAGGGAGCTCTCGGCCTAAGGGGAGCAAAATTATTAACTTTTGTTTGAGTTGTTCTAAAATAATGTTCATGATTCCAAGGTCTTATGTTCATATAGAAAATGAGTTGTGTGCTTTAAATGCATGAAAATATGTCATATTCATAGCATGATTCATAAATAATGAATTAGGAAAGTAAAGTGAATTACTTTCCGAAAATGGCATGTTGCTATAGGAATATCTTTCCTTGATCATGAATATTCCTTATGTTGCTAACCCATATACAATTACTATTTTTATAGGTGCAGGTCCTTGAAGAAGATTGAACATCGTTCGAAGCTATTTGGACTAGTACCTCCAGACTTTGGTAGGTTCTCTTGAGTTCGAGGATGCCTACGCTTTACTTCTAGATTTAGTACATTAGACATAGCTAGTGGATGTTGTCCCTAGAGTTTATTTTCAAAACATTTTTTCAAGCTTTTGTATTAAGGCCGGTTTGGCAACTATTACTATTATTATGAATTCTTCGCTTCAATCGTTCAATCTGTTAATAGATGGTTGCTTAGTTTGAGTTGTTAGTATATCACTCTTATGCAGTTATATGAAGTCTAAGTACACTTCAGTAAAGTTTTAAATTTTCCGCTAAATTTAACTGTATGATTGTGATTAAAGCTAAGAAGAGGCTTGTCTACGACCTCTGAGAGGTTAACGACGCCGGTCTCATCTGGGATCTAGGATCCAGGTATGACAAACACAAAGGTCAAGGCAATTCAAAACCAACCTCTCAATAGACATCATTGAGGGTTCTTACTCCTAATCTCACATCAAGGAGCTTACAAACTCAAACATCAAGGAATAATACCTCAAACATCATTATTCCTCTAAGTTCAACATCTAATGGGAATCCATAACATTCGAGTTTCGTTATACTACTCAACCACATAACGTCTCAACTATACCATAAACACCAAAGGTCATAAAACCTTAGGGGGGAAATAGAGGAGACATAGCCATAACGCCTCTTTCTTTCAATACTAAACTAAGGTAACTTCTAGGTCATTCCAACCCACATCACCCTACAAGATAAGTACACTACGTTCACTTCTATGATCAAGTCAATATAAATGACTCCAATCCATGCAAGGCAACTATGAGACATTACACATATAAGGCAACATGCATCATTAGCTATTTACCACACGTCTTCAAAACATTTCAAGTCTAAACCATATCATAAGACTATCATCATGCAAAATCATAAAGCAACTTATAATCCAAAAAGGAAGCTCAATTCAACTATAACAACTTCTTTAAAAATCGATAAACTTATCATAAAATAATTCATCACATACCATGTCATATCTCATAAATCACATATATAGCCATAAATGGCATCACATCATCAAAAAATGCCAAAATTCACCTTCAGACATACTCATCAAACCATACAACCAAGATAAACATTAAAACTCACCTTTTCTTCCTCACGCAAAGAGATGCCATCTCCTGCAAGAAATCACATCTAAAAGACCACCGGACAAGAAAACATAAGAGAGAGATCTTATAGACTAAGTTATATGGAACGACATGAGCATTCTGAAGAAGAGAAACTATATCGTCCTATAGCCTCTCGCTCATAGATGTGTTGTGATTTACCACCAATGAACGAGACTCTACTAGACGTGGAAATATGAGACTTTGGACCCTAAAACCACTCTTATAAACCTCATGCTCTCATACCATGTTTGTCACAACCGGGAGCACCACCTAAAAGTAACATGGCGTACTTGAACTATCGGAGGTCTTATACGCCCATAGTTATCATTTCATCGCATTATCATATGTAAATTTAGCGAAAAATTTAAAACTTTCATAGCACATCATATTCTAGTAACCTCACTTCCATTATATATAAAATATCATAAGTACATAGTTAGACTCTAAGTCTCTTTTCCATATTAGACTCAAAATCATTCGAGTACATTAGGGACACAACCCTTATAACATAATACATAACTAAACAATTACATGACTTTAATATAAACTTGACATATGACATCATTGAATATTAAGGATTCCTTTCTTTGAGCTTGGGAAACACATATCAAGCTCTTCAGCTTAGAGACATACTTTAAGCATCCACAACCCACACTTTGTGTAAAAAGTAAAGGATAATGGTGTTAGTACAAAAATGCACTAAGTATGGCAACCATGCAAAAATATGCATTTAAAAGGGACATTTACTTTGAAACCATGCATCATGTCTCTTTGTAAAACTTCATAAAACCTTGATACCATAAGCATTATACAATTCATATACTTAATTTAGGCATATACAATAATCACAACATTTCATAAAACCATACATTGCATTTAAGGCACAACTGGAAACACATTACAGTAACCTCATTTTTCTTACAGTAAGCTTATTTCTCTTTTATAGTAAACTCTCTTTATTCTTAATTCCTTAACTCCCCAAGTAACCCTCTAGTGATAATTGGTGCAATGTATAGATAATGTCTAATTACACTATCCACACTCAAACATCACCTTAAGGCCACTAGGGAAACATGCATACAACCTTCATTATTCACCTAACATATATACATCTACATGGAAGCTTAGCATATCATGACAATATAAGTTACACATATAACTCAACCTAATGAATGAACTTCATATAAGACTTATTCCAAGATAACATAAAAGTCCACACTACCAATAACTTAATAAGAGACATTAGTCAACAATACATACTTAGACTTCAATTCATAAGACATCTTAAGACCTTACTGATAAGCTTACTAGTGCAATGTACATGTGAAGTTCCATAACCTTACACCTACTTATTAACCTCATCAAGAGACTACAAGCATATCATTTACTTCATACATTAACAAGGCAGGTAAAAGAAAACTTCATACATGCCAAACAAGACCTTCTTCATATAGTCAATAAGACCCACATTATGAATATAAGGTAAGAACACATCATATAATACCATGAATATCATCACAACAAGTAGACAACACTACAATGTCATGCATACGGATATAAACCTAATCATATTCATTAGAACACCTTACTAGAACTCTCTTCAAGATCTACTTGTGCCATGCATAGGTAAAATCCCATACCCTCACCTACATTAAGCAACTTCCCTTAGGTTATCCTAGTTAGGGTCCTTACTTTACTTCCATTGTCCATTTTACTTTAGGTAAACTATAGCCTTAGCCAACACTAAGACCATGGGTACTAAACATGGAATTTGGTGTTGTAGAGCCTTACACCAAGGGAAGGTGCCCTACCTTGCCAAAGTAGAACATTAACATCATGCTAGCATATTAGGTGATATCACTTGCTAGATCCTATGGGGCAAACATAGTTTATGGAACTTGGAGGCATATATGGAAACCATCTTTATGCCAAATGGGACATTGTACTTATCCACCTCGTGAGGATTATGGCTAACCAGCTTTCCCACATTGGGAAGGGGCACCGCTCATCTAAGTTCACTCGGTGATAAGCTAAGTTCCCTTTATTGAAAGCCTTTATTAACATTACTTTATAAAATTAGGCTTTAGGAAATTGACTACTCATATGTTTAGCTCATAGGTCATTTATGATAGTTCATCAACCTAAATCATGTGAGAAATTCTTTCACATAGACATAGCATATTCAAGCACCATCTAGTTTAGGATACCCTTGAGAACACCTTTCAAGAGCCCTTCTATTGACTAGATTATCATAAAAGTATCATAGGAATGTTTTCATGTGTGTGTATACATATATGTGAGCAAATCTTTCACATAAACCCTTAGGCCAAACATGTTCATACTTGTACTTTATTCATGCATAAGAGTATAGGTGTAACTATATGAGCAATCCTTTCATACACACATTTAGACACTATGCATATTCATAGTTCATCATCGCATATACTTGACACCATAGCATACAAGTCATATTCATAACATGATCATGCATTCATATTCATGTACATAGATCACAAATCTAGGAACTATCCAATCAAGGCACACATGTGCAATGCATAGACAAGGTCCCATACCCTTGTTTATACTAGTACACCTATCAAGTCATCCTAGTTGAGGAATACATATTAGTAGAGACAAGTGCATATGAGAATACCCTTTCATTAGACACCATGAACCTTTACTACTTGTAAGCATGCATGACGTGCATGTGAGTGTACATTGTCAACATGATCCCATAACGGATATCAACAACATATTGAGGCAGACACCCTCTTAAGAACAAAATGAATCTTCAAGCATAGACCACACATCACAATTTACATTGGAGACAATAATGACTTCACATTACATTCAGGACTCCTAACCTTAGCTAATCACACATTCATATGGGTGTACATAGGTAAGGGTCATTATACCAATATCACATCATCAAAGGCGGCACCTATACCTATCCCTAAAATAGTCATTCACATGCTTATAACATTATTAACACAACGTAGATCATAGCTAGAATGGAAACTAGGCATATGCTTACCAAATAGAGGGTAGAAGAACATAGGTCAGTCCTTACCAAATCTTCAAACCATGATCAACATTGATCAAATAAATATAATTAACCATCAATATACATATTAGGCAGCAGATATAAGCAATTTAACATGCTAGAATCATAATTCAATCAACATAAAGTCAAGATCACAATGCCTATAATATAGGCAAATTTGAGAATTGTAGGGAACATGGATTCATCCTAAACATGCTTTTGAAAACGTTTTGAGAAAGAACCTATGTCTAATTGAAAGATAAGCAAGTTGATGATGAACTTTCATTGAAAACATAGGAAATAGCTCTTTAGATGGAAGATTATCTAAAGATGAAGGATCACCATACCTCATTATAGGAGAGAACCACGAAATCTTCATGAAGAATCCACGGGAATCCAAGCTCCAAGTTGTTCTTGAGCTTCATCTCTATTGGAGGTTTCTACAGAGATTTCTTTTTGAGAGGGAAAGGTCTAATTTGAAGAATGAATTTGGGAATGAGTATCTCATGTTATAAACCAACTTAATATACCCAAAAATAACAAATTAACCACCTAGGGTTAGGTTAGGAAGTGGAGTGAATTTACCATTCACCCCTTAATAAAACAGTGTGCATGGCAGCTTGTTTCAAGCTGCATCGACGCCCTCAATTGACGGCCAGTAGAACCATCGACGGGCTGTACTAGCAATCGTCTTTTGGGTCTCAGGATTTTTCAATTTGGGGCTTAAGATCCCAAGATAAGTGTGGGACGCCGCCTTTCCATTGACAAGGCGTAGATTCTTTGACGGGGTGTCGTTCTAGGTCGTCGTTTGACACTACCAAGGCAGTGCCTCGGCAGTGTGTGGGATCCTCCTTGAGGGCCTTTTGCGGGGCTCTTGGGGAGTCGTACCCGGAAGTTTCCAATGTAAATACACTCAATAACATGTTAGCAACCTTCCATATCATTTTCAAACCAAAACTAACACCTAAAACATGTTAAGACACACAAAGACGTGCATGCACGTCTCAAGGCTAACTTTCGAACGTCATCGATGTTCTTGGACGTTTGACCTCCAAATGACATAAAATTAAGTATGCATACTGTAAAACACATATTTAACATATTTTAAACCTTTTTAGACACATGTGAGTCTCTAAGCACCTTAATTCATTTAAGGGTCCTTACAACAATAGACGTAAACCCATCGACAAACCTTCAATAATACTCGACTAGACCCAAGAAACTTCTAATATCGGTTGGAGCCAAAGGTCTAGGCTAATGCTTAACCGCTTATGTATTTCTTGGATTGACCTGAATACCCTCACTAGAGATGATATGACCAAGAAACACAACTGATGTCAACCAAAATTCACACTTATCATACTTCGAAAAGAGTTGGTGTTCCTTAAGTTTTTGCAATAACACCCTTAAATGGCCCGTATGCCCATCCTAACACTTAGAATATACCAAGATGTCATCAATGAAGACAATCACAAATGCATCAAGATAATTCCCTGAACACTCTAATTATTAGGTCTATGAAAGTCGTAGGGGCATTGATTAACCAAAATTACATAACTAGGAACTCATAGTGGCCATACCTAGTTCGGAAAGTCATTTAGGAGTTTTAAATCAAAACATCAAGGAACGTCCATGACGTCTGGACACTAGTTAAGGAAGTGCTAGTATGCCTTAGTGTATTTCACAGGGTTTAGGAGTCAAAATTTTATGAAATTTGGTGGACAGGTGTTAAACATGAATTAGGGTATGATTAGGGTCGAAACGTCCAGGTACGACTCCCTAAGGACCACCCTAAGGGTCCTTGAGGAGGACCCTTCTATTTTGGATGAAAAGTTGTCACTATGCAGTAGCTACCTACGGTTGCAAGCGACGAGGCGTAGACTAAATAACCGTGCGTCGATGCCGCCTTCGTTGATGACTTAGACACTTTCCCAAAAGTGGCCAATAACATGGTCTCTGACCAAGACTACAGATGTGCAGTACGGGGGCAAGGGTGTCTGTCGACTGATCTACGACCCGTAGGTCGGGGTCTCATAGGTGAGGCCTATGTTTCACTATTTTCTTTAAGTGACTTTAATTAATTAGTTAATTGGTTAATTAGGAGTTAAGCGGTGTTTAATTAAATTAGTTAAGTGAGTATATAAACTACCCTAAGCCTAAACCCAACATAACACATCACTTTTCTCAAACCCAAATTACTCTTCCTTCTCTCTACTCTTTCTCTCCCAAAGAAAAATCCATAGAAGATCAAGGTCTATGGGATATAGGCAAGAAAGAAGTAAACTTTTATCCATAAATCATAAAGGAATATCAAGGTATGGGAACCTATGCCCTTTGGGATTCCTTTCCCCAAAGGGTTCTTTCAAAATTGGTTTCAAAAAGATAATTTTCATATAGGTTTCTTCCAAATCCGAATTTGATCTTCTAAATTGTATTGTTTATTGTTTCCTTTGATTATTATGATTAGATTATAATGTATTATTGTTCAATTATGTTAGTTCTTGATGATTTCACCTAGTATGTTGAATAGATCATGAATTGACTCCAATTCCCTAACCCTAGGTTATGAACTAGTGTATAATTGATTAGTGTTGATGCAATTGACTTAGTTATTGTGTTAATTACTATTGTATGATGTTATTACACCTATTATTTTGATGATATTGGTTGGTTGATAGTAAGAATATGGATGATGGCTTTTGAAGGAGAATTAGTAAGACTTTGTTATCCTAAACCTTTACTTCAATTGTGATGGCTTGTAATTGGTGATGACGTTCAATTGAAGTATATCTTGTAATTGGATAAATTAGTTGTTGGTATGATTATGCAATTGAAATGTCTTGATTATGTGGATAGTTAAATTATAATTAAGATGTAATGATATAAGGTTGGTTATGAAGTACCTATGTGTCTTACTATGATATGATGATATTAATGTGTTAATCTCACATATGAGGGTTGTATTGAAAGGATGTTCTCATGCAATTCCTATTGAGGTAATGACTATGACTATACAAGGAGTTAGTCTCCTATGACCTAAACTAATTTATCGTAGTTAAAGGAAGACTTAAAGACATTTCAAAAGGGACTCTAACTTAGCACTGAGTGAACTAGTATTGAGAAGTGTACCTTCCCAAGTAAGGAAGGTAGTTAACTATTGTACTCATAAGATAGATATTACAATGCTAATGGCATAGAGAGGGTCTGAAACATGACTCCTAGTTCTTGAACTATGTTTCCCACAGAGGAATACTAGCTAGTGGATCCACTTAGATGCTATGTTTATGTTTTGGTACTACCTTGGAAAAAAGTCCACCTTCTTTCAGTGTAGGGTTTCATGAAACAAGATTCCACATTAGCTCATGTGGTCTGTATCGGTTAACGCAAGTGTTACCGAAAGTAAAATGACATTGAAAGTGAACTCTAACTAGGAGGACTTAAGGGGTTTGACTTAGTCTAGGTAGGGGTATGGACTCTACCTATACATTGCACTAGTTTGCCTTGAGGGAAGTCCTAGGTGGTTGTTCTGATGTACTTATAAAGTAAATGATATGCATATGTTGGGTTTACATGTTCATAATCATATATGATGTTGGTTTCACTTATGAACAATTTGTTGGTCTATATTTCTAGATATAATGATGAGTACTTATGTTCCTATGATATATGAAGTTAGACATTATTTATGATCATTTGGTTGGTTTGCTTTGTGGAGTGAGGTTATGGGTCTTCACTTAGCCTTTGCACTAGTAAGCTTGGTAAGGGGTTATGAGTAAGGGTTTTTCTTGTGTTGTAATGTTATGAATGTTGCACCTCTAAAATGACTTAGATGAAACTAGAGCCTAACACTTGTTCTTGATAATTTGATGTTTAAATAAGGTTAAAATAATATTAGGAGTCAGTGTTTAAA
The DNA here is from genome assembly GCA_022817965.1 of Solanum lycopersicoides. Taxonomy (NCBI): domain Eukaryota; kingdom Viridiplantae; phylum Streptophyta; class Magnoliopsida; order Solanales; family Solanaceae; genus Solanum; species Solanum lycopersicoides. The sequence continues at coordinate 34,233,749 of CM040627.1, forward strand.
TTTTCGTGAAGTTTGGAGGTCAAACGTCCAAGAATGTCCATGATGTTCGAAAGGTTTGTCTTGAAACGTTCTTGTGTGTCTTAGTGTGTTTCATCGAGTTTTACGTGTTTGTTTTTGGTGAAAGTGATGTGAGAGGTTATAAACATGTATACAAGCATATTCAGGTTGAAATGTCCGCGAAAAACATCCCAAGGACCCACCAAGGGTCCTTGAGGAAGAACCCATCCTGTGAGCCAAAACTGCCAAAAAGTAGTCTCACCTACGGAGGGCAACCTACGCCCGTAGGTGGAGTGACGCCCCGTCGATGGAGGCGTACATAGGGACTTAGTCTAGAGAGACTGATCTCCCAAATGAGGATCCTCTGATCCAATCGACGGCTTGCAGGATGGCATGTCGATGGATCTATGCCCCGTCGTGTGAGTGGCCATCGATGGGCCTGCAACTCCCTTCGGTGTCTCGGCCAATGCTAGGGGTATTTAGGTAAATCCCCTAGCATTCAAAAAATTATTTGGGCTATTTTCTAGGGGTATTTTGGGTATTTAAAGTGGGTTTAGAAGTCCTAAACACTTAGAGAAATGCATTATTTTAAAATCAAACCCAAATCCTTAAAGAAATTTTCTAGAAATCCATTGGAGCCAAAACTCAAGATAAAGCTTGGATTGAAGATTCTTGGTGATTTCTCAATCAAATATTTATCAAAGTCGTGGTCTATAATCATTAGAGGTATGGTCTTCATCCTTGAATCTCTTTTCTTCAAGGATCCAAACTTCAAAGTAATTTCCGATGTCTTTCAAAGATGAAATTGTCTTATTTTGATATCTAGTCATCGGTTCTTGCATGAAACAAAAATTGTCCTATTTTATATTTAGCCATGGGTTCTTTCATGAAATATTTTGAATCATTATATATTGATTTAATTGATGTTATTTGATGATTTTAACCTAAAAACTCGATGAACCCATTTAATTAATGAAACCCTAGTTTTTGACTATTTTGTGGGTGACTTGAGTATGTCTTAATGCTATTGAATTATTGTTTTGTTTGATTAGGGCTATTGAATTATGAAAGAATCATGCTAAAATTGTAAGTAGGCTTCCCTAAATTAATAAATTCATGTTTTATTATCTTTGATTCATTGTTATTGAAATTGTTGGGCTGAATTGTAAACTATGGCTATTGGTAAGAACCTAGGTATATTCCGTTGGATGAGTTGGATATGGATTGAGTTGTGATATATGATTGATGGTTTGTTGACCTAATCTTCTATCCATATTGTGTAGTATAGGTTTTAGATGATAATGATGTTTTGTATGTTTGACTTATGGTGGCGGTGCTTATGTGCTATACTTGTGAATTTTGTGGTCTTGTCGGCGTTACTTTATGAATTGTGAACCAATATGGCCTCGTCGGGATTACTTTATGTATTTTTCACATCCCGAGAGTATACCCTAGAAGATATGGCACTCTCGTAGTGCAACCGGCGTACTTGACCTCTCGGAGGTCTTGCAGAAACCCTTTCTCATCATTCATCACATATAAATATATGAAAAGTAGTGAAGAATTAAAACTTTTCACAACATTCGAATAGTCTTTCAAAATATCTTTCATATAAACCAAAGGAAATACTAAGTCCCATGTCATCAAATCATAGACTCGAAATATACTTGGGACACGGCCCATACAATAGAAATATAGTACTATTAAGTCTATTACAATGCTTTAAGAAAAGAAACTCTAAAGACATATATGTGCTCGAGTCAAATTAGGACATACTTCAAACATGCTTGAAAGATCCTATAATCCAAGCTTCGCTCCGGAAAGCACCTTCACCTATGAATCACTTTTAAGATAGATAAAAGCATGGAATTAGTACAAAACATGTACTAAGTATGGATTAATGCATAAAAATCATAATAACGGATAGTTAATGGAAATATGCTCTTTTTGATTCAAACATCATAGTATAAGCATAACAACAACATTTAACATCTTAGAAACAAATAAGAAAGCACATAAGCATTTTATCTTATTGTAAGAAATATTACAGTAAGCTAAGCCAATGTTACAGTGAACTACTTCAATGTTACAGTGAACCCAATTAGCATGTAATTATCTCAATAAAAGCTATCCTAAGACTCACTTAAGTAAGACAAAGAGAGACCGCCCATACACCCTCTCTAGGCACACCCAAATGATCCTTAGGACTACCTATAATGAGATATACACAATTATAATACACCAAAACACATAACACATAATATGACATTCTCCACACTAAGGTTATCAAAAGACTTACTTAAGTAATTCTAGAAGAGAACGCCCATACACCTTCTTCAAGATTACCTAAATAATCCTTAAGACTTCCTAAGATTAGATCATGCCTAACTTATCAACCAACTTTCCTAACTAGAGTCATTCTTAAGACTTCCCTAGATAAGACATGAAGATATCATCCCTTATGCCCCCTTCACACTTTAACTAGGAAATCCTTAGAGTTACTCTAGATTAGGAACTCATTCAATAACATTCTTTCTAACTTAAGTCATTACTTCATTAGTTAATTAAGAGACATTCATCACATAAGGACATTCAACTAATGGTCTTGGAGAAGACCTAGGGACTCACTCTTTAACATCTTCAAAGCTCAATTGTGATAAGGGTGTTCTACTTGCCAATGGTAGAACTTGGACACATCCCATGTAGGCACATGATTATGGAATATGTAGGGTTTCTTTGAACTCTATCCTCATTCTTAATTAGATCTACTTCCCTAACCATACTCACTCGGTGCTAGACTTTGTTCTCATAGAGTAATTCACATAAAGGATCAGATGAAGAGGTTCCATATCTAGTTTATAATCCAATCACATTCATCTTACCAAAGAGGTCCCCTAGGGTTAACTTCCAATGTCTAAGAGGATATCTTAATGACTTTTCTAAGGATGATTTTATTTCGATCCATCCAACCAACTTAAGTCAACCATTCACACAAGAAGGATACAATTACGGATTTCGAATTCAAGGATATCATAACCTCTCAACTAGGTTGACGGCTCAACATAATTTGACCTGCTCACTATGTTCAAGGCCACGTATCATTCATACATACAAGACTAAGAGGTTTTAGCATCCTAATTCAAGACATCTCATATTCACAATATACATGTATCAAGGGACACAAGTCTACCAAACAAGAAATATCAATACTTCACTTCATCACATATAGCATATCATATCAAGAAGCACATAGGCACAACCAAGTCATCTATAGGTCATCCTATATAATACTATAGACTAATTAATATAGCCATCATAAGACTCTATTACCAAGTAGGAAGAATCATGCATCAACTCTAAGACTACACACATAAGGACATAGTGATAGTCTAAAATGATCACCTAACAACCTCAATAGAAGAACACATGTTATCACCTTAATCACAAGTATATATATGTGATCATACTCCACATAAATTAACTACAACAATCATCATAATATATCAATTAATGCCGATAATGCCATGATGATCACAATACATAAAGTAACGCCGACGAGGCCATAGAATTCACAATTATAACACATAGCATTGTAACCATAAGTGGACCATTTCAATAAAAATATAATTCAAGTCCTACATTACATAAAATAAAGAGAATTATGGCAGCGTACCACCAATCACTCTTACCACTTCAATCCATAGCTAAATCATCCAATACAATACCAAAAGGCCCTTACCCATGGCCATGATCATCAATTCAATACAAAAATAACAATACTCAATGAATATAAGTCAATTCAATATATATTTATTGATCTAAGAAACCTACACATCAATTCAATACAATTCTTACATCATTCAATAGCCCATAGAAAACTACACTACAATGCATAAGCATTGTGACAAGATCATCACATCCAAAATATAGACAATTTGAAGAGATTATGTTTTGCATGGGTCCATGAATATTTTAGGTTATAATAACCTAATTAACATCAGTTCAATCAATATTCAATGATCCAAAACATTTTATGCAATAACTCATGGCTAGATCACAAAATTTGATAAGTTCATCATTAGAAGACTTTAGAAAATCACTTTGAAGTTGACTCCTTGATGAAGAGAGTTTCAAGGATGAAGAAGACATACCTCACTGATTTTAATCCACAAATTGATGAAGAATCACCAATCCAAACTCTAATCCAAGATCTTCCTTGAGTTTTGGCTCCAATGGAGTTCTAGAGAATTTCTTAGAGAATTTGGGTTTTGATTTTTGAAGAATGAATTCATCTAGGTTTTTAGGAATTATAAACCCACTTAAAATACCTAAAATACCGCCAAGTAACCTCCCAAACCATTATTTGGACGTTGGGTGAATTTACTAATTCACCCTTGCATTTAACAATGAACTGCGCATGTGACACAGACCCATCTACGCCTGACCAATGATGGGATGTTGGTGCAACGACGGGCCGTCCTGGCTGCCATCGTTTGGATCAGAGACTAGCCATCGGGAGCTTGATCTCCCTATAATAAGTCTTGACCCACTTCCTCTAAAAACGAGGCATCGACGAACCTACTGGTCGTCGATTGCCTCAGTCGTTTAGGCTGGTCTAGACAACTTTGGCTCTTGTGAAGGGTCCTTCCTCAAAGACCCTTGGTTGGTCCTTGGAGATGTTTGCCTGGACGTTTCCAACCCAAATATGATTGTATACGATTTTAGGATCTCCATATCAATTTCATTTAAAACGAACACGTAAAACTCAACGAAATATGCTAAGACACACAAGGTCGTTTCAAGGCAAACCTTTCGAACGTCATGGACGTTCTTGAGCGTTTTTACCTCCAAACTTTATGAAACTTAACACAATTCCTATATACACTATTATAAATAATATAAGGACCTCATACGCTCATGAAACACACATACGAATACATAAACACACATGAGGAACATAGGTGAATATTCATCGAACGTCTTGGTTGTACCTTGACGTTTGACTTCCAATTAACCTCAATCTTTAGACCCACATGACAAACACGTTAGGATCTAGATTAACCTAAGTGGTTTTAGAGGTTTTACAGTATTATGGCTTTATCATGTTATAACTTGAATAAGTGAATATTATGAAGGTCTTGATGATTTATGTGTATATGTGGAGTCAAAGCATGAGTTCTCTTAGTTGATGTTGTATGTCTCTAGTAGGCTATAGTGAATTCTATTACTTGATGTTGAAGTATGATGTTTGTTGCTAAATTATAGGAGACTTGATGGTTTATATTGATGATGCTATAGTAATGAGTAGGGTGACCTATAGTTGACTTGGTTGTTCCTATGTTCTTCTAGAATGGTATACTATGTGATATGGTGAAGTATGTGTGTGTCTTGTTTTTGTAGACTTGTGTCCCTTGCTTGATGCATGTACACTGTGAATATTACTTCTTCACTTAGTATGTTAAAGCTTCTTAGTCTTGTATGTGTTATTGACATGTGACCTTGAACATTGTTAAGAAGGTCCTTTATGTGGAACCTTCAACCTAGTTGGAAGGTTATTATATCCTTGAAGTTGAAAGTCGTAATGGTATCGTTCTTGTGTGAATGGTGGACTTTAATGTTGGTTGGCTGGAACAGCATGAAATCATCCTTAGTAAAGTCGTTGAGCTATCCTCTTGACCATTGTAGGTAGCCTTAGTGGAACCTCTTTGGTAAGGTGTAATATGATTGGGTTGTGAACTAGATATGGAACCTCTTCATGTACTCCTTTATTGAAATACTCTATGAGAACAAAGGCTAGCACCGAGAAAGTATTCTTGGAAAGTTTCTCTAACTAAGAAAACATTAGAGAACAAAGAAACCCTCGATATTCCTTAACCATGTTCCTACATGGGATGTGTCTTAGTTTTACCATTGGCAAGTAGAACACCCTCCATCGGAGTAGGTTCAATCTCATAGTAGTATGTTGCATTGTTGCATTGTGTTTAACAGTCTTGTTGGAATTCAATTTGTTTGATTCCTTGCATTGATATGCATTTTATGAAGCTATATTTATGTTTTGAATTGAGTTTATATGATTTTGTCTCTCATATTGTCATGTTCTCATCATTAATTGCTTAATAGTTGCATTTTTGAAAAAATGAGCATAGTTCACTGTGTTGCCTTGACAGTTCACTGTAAAGATTTCAAATATTGGTTAAATTGCGTTTTTGTTGAAAATGGTTGTAAAGTGTATATAATTGATGTATATAAGCATGATAATCAATGTACAAGGAGTTATTGTTGTTTTAAATGAAGCATGTGAGTCTTATTGCATAATGAGTTGTAGATTAGTTTCTATCCTCTTGTTGTGTTTTGAGTCTCTAAAAGTATGTGAAATTGGTGTTCTTCCTAATTGTGTATTGAGTATGGTGTGGCATGGTTGTGTGCTTCTATTCTTGTGTGTCTTATATTTTAAAAGTGTTTAAAATCAAGCAAGATTCATTAGAGGACGAATGTTGCCCAAGTGGGGGAGAATGTAACACCTCTAAAACGACTTGGGTGAAACTAGAGTCTAACACTTGAGTATTGATGATTTGAAGTCTTAGATACGGTTAAAGTTATGTTAGGAGGCAATGTTTAAAGTTTCGTGAAGTTTTGAGGTCAAACATCCAAGAACGTCCTTGATGTTCAAAGGTTTGCCTTGAAACGCTCTTGTGTGTCTTAGTGTATTTCATCGAGTTTTACATGTTCGTTTTGGGTGAAATTGATGTGAAAGGTTCTAAACATGTATACGAGCATATTTGAGTTGTAAACGTCCAGGCAAAACTCCCCAAGGATAAACCAAGGGTCCTTGAGGCAGAATCTATCGTGTGAGACAAAACTGCCACAAAAACTATCACCTACAGAGGGAAACCTACGCCCCGTCGATGGAGGCGTAGGTAGGGAATTAGGCTACATAGATTGAATTGGTTAATGTTCTATGTCCTTCTACATTCTAGTATGTTAATGATATGTTGTACTAGTTTGTAGCATGGCTTTGTAGTAGCTTATGCATGATTTCTTATATGATTATTATGGTTTAGCTACTGCATATACTTGAATTATTGATGAAAGAGTAGTAAAGTTCAATGATGACCAACGGCTAAGGGATAGGTAAGAGTTGCTCTATTCTTCTACTTCTCAATTTCTTTATAGTAATATTGATGAAGCCTTGTATGGCATTGTGTGGTATGGTCCACTTATGGTGGTGGTGTTTACTTTATTGTCATTATATATGTGTTGACCATGGCCTTTAAGGCAAATTGATGAACTTATGAACATGTGCTCATGATGATACAATGAGAAGTTCATGCAAACTTTCCTATTCTAGTTGTGATCTAGGTTGTATGGCTATTGTATAAGAATGTGTATATCCATGTTAGGGTAAAGTATAAGTGCTGCCATTGATGTGTTAAAATGGTTAATAATCCCTTACCTATGTACCCCTATGTGAATGCATGAATAGTACAAGTTAGGAGTCTTAAGTGTAATATGAAGTTGACTTTTCTCCTATGCTATTGTGTGTTGTGTGGTCTATGCTTGAAAGAGTATTATGGTCTAAGAGGGTGGCTGCCTTAATGTGTTGTTGATAGCCATTATGTGATCATGTTGACCAATGTACACACAAACTCACTTTACATGCATGTTATAAGTAGTATAGGTCATGGTGTCTAAATGAAAGGTAGTTCTCATATTCTCTAGTGTCTACTACTATATATGTTAAGAAGATGTTTATGAAAGTATGATATGTATTTCCTTAGCTAGGATGAGTTGATAGGTGTACTAGTATGGGAAAGGGTATGGGACTTTGCCTATGCATTGCACATGTGTACCTTGATAGGATAGTTCTAGTTTTGGTTTCTATGTGCATGAACATGAATGTATGGTCATGTGTAGTCTTAATGTGTTATGTGAAAGGGTGATCACATATATGTATACACACACACATGAATGATGATCTAGTCAACAATGGAACCTTGAAAGATGTGCTCAAGTGTATCCTTAACTAGATAGTGCTAATACATATGCTATGTCCATGTGAAAGGATTTCTCACATGAATTAGGTTGATGAACTCTCATCTAAGACCTATGAGCTAAGTATTTGAGGGGATGACTCTCCTAAGCCTATGTTTTATAAATACTTGTTAATAAAGGCTTTTTCAATAAAGGGAACTTAGATTAGCACCGAGTGAACTTGTATATGAGTGTGTGTCCCTTTCCAATGTGGAAAGGTAGGTCTACTATAAATCTCATGGGGTGGATAGCCTCATAACCCAAAAAGGCTGTGGAGTGATATTTCCATGATTGCCCCCAAGTTCCATAAACTATGCTTGCCACATAGGATCTAGCAAGTTATATTACCTAATATGCTAGCATGATATATGTCTTACCTTGGCAAGTAAGATGCCCTCTTTTGGTGTGAGGGGAAGACACCAAATTCCATGTTTAGCACCCATGGTCTTAGTGTCGGTTAAGGCTATAGTTTCCCTAAAGTAAAATGGACAATGGAAATAAATGACTAGGATCCTAACTAGGATGACTTAAGGGAAGTTAATTAGGATAGGTGGAAGTAATAACCCATCTAGAGATTGCACAAGTAGCTCCTTAGGAAGTCCTAGAGAGGTGACCTAATGTATATGATTATGATTATGTCTTTATGCATAACATTGTAGTATTTGTCTACTTGTTATGAATATGTGCATGGTATGAGTCTATATGTATGATGTTGATATTATAGACTACATGGTAAAGGTCTTGTATTGACATGAATGAAGTTATATTCACTTACTTGTTGATGTATGAATTGGATGGTAAGGCTTGTGGTCTTATGATAGGTTTAATAAGTATGTGTGAGGTTATGGGGCTTCACATATACATTGCACTAGTAGATTTAGAGTAGGATTATGAGTAAGGTCTTCTAATGCATTGATGTGAAGTGGAGTTGGTATATGTGCAAGTTAAAGGTAGTTTACTGTAATGTCCTAAGGTTTTGACTTAAATGTGTTTTTAATGTATTATGCTTATATGAGAATATGTGTTGGTTTATGTAGGTTGTATGTATGCTTTCTTTGTGATCTTAAGGTGATAATTGCACCAAGTATCACTAGAGGGTTACTTGGGAAGTTAATGAATAAAAGGAAATAAAGCTCACTGTTAAGGGAAAGAGAGCTCACTGTAATGTGACTCAAAAATGTCATAAATTCTATATGTGATCTTATGTAATGTTTGGCGTTTGAATATGTTTATATGAAGTATGTGAATGATATAAATGTTATTGAATTATGGTTTTATGATGATTTACTCAAAATGGCATGAAGTATGATTTCAAGGAAAATGTCCCTTTTAAATTCATGTTTTTGCATGGTTGCCATACTTAGTGCATTCTTGTACTAATCCCATTCTTCTCTAATTTTTACACAAAGTGTAGGTTATGGATGCTTAAAGATGTCTTGATTGGTCAAGAGCTTGATAGATGATTCCCAAGCTCAATGAGGAATCCTTAAGTTCAAGGATCTCCTACTTATGTCTTTATTGTAAAGTCTTTGAATACTGTATAGTTATGTAATGTGTCTTATGGGTTGTGTTCCTAATGTACTCTAAAGTTGTTGTGTCTAAGATGGAAAATAGAATTAAGGTCTAAATATGTAATATGACTTATGTTTTATCTATATATGAAGTAATGTTTCTAGCATATGATGTGCTATGAAAAATTTTAAATTTTCCACTAAATTTACTATGTCAATGCGATGAATGATAACTATGGGATTGTATAAGACCTCCGAGAGGTCAAATACGCCATGTTACTTCTAGGGGGTGCTCCTCGGATGTGACAAACGTGGTATCACAGCATAAGGTTTATAAAGTGGTTTTAGTTTCTAAAAGTCTCATATTGCCACGTCTAGTAGAGTCTCTATAAGATATCTCTCTTATGTTTTCTTGTCTGGTGGTCTTTTAGATGTGATTGCTTGGATGAGATTGTATCTCTATGCTTGAGGGAGAAAAGGTGAGTTAATGCTTATCTTGGTTTTATGGTTGAATGAGTATGTGTGAAGGTGAATTTTGGCATGTTTTGATGATGTGATGCCAATTATGGCTATGTATGAGATTTATGTGAATAAGCATGTTATGTTGAAGAATGTATATCATGATATAGTTGAAGCATGTTAGAAGTTACTATGGTTGACATGAGTTTCTTTTAAAATGATGTGTTACTATATGTTTTGCATAATGGTAGCCTTATGATATTATTATTTGAGCTTGAAATTCTTAGTGACTACCTATGAAAGCATGCTACACTAGGAATATGTGTTTTAAGGTGTTCATTATTTCCCTTTGAATATATGCATGATGTTTCAAATGTTGCCTTAGTTGGGAGGTGTGAACATTCATGATTACCTAATATTGATGGGAGTCCTTTGTATATACTTGATCCTAGGTGTAAAGGTAGTATGCATGACTTGGTAGGGTGATGATGTGGGTTTTAGTGACCTAGAAGTCACCTTACTGTAATGTTCGAGGGAAAAGAAGAAATTTTGTGGCTAAGTCTTCTTGTTGTTTTCCCCTAATGTTGTATGACCTTAGTGTCTATTGTATGGTATGAAAACCTTATGTGGTTGAATGGTATGACCTAACATGATTATTGGGAATAAATTGCCTAGGAAATGAAGTTTAGAATACCTTGCTTGACTTACTGTAAATTCCTTCTAAATGGTAATCGCTTTTAAGTGATGAAAAATAAAGGTTGTTAAGTTAAGATCCTCTTAAGGTTAGGTTAAGTTGGTCTTAATTGGATTTACCCTAAGTGGGGGATGGTGATGGAATATTAAGGTTATAGATATTGTTTACCTTGACCTTCTATTTTTACTTGATCTCGAATTTGACGAAGTCTTGATGAGCTTGTTCATGAATAGAGTCTTGCATAACATATGAATTGCATGAACTTTATATGTTTGGTATGTATTGATTGACATCACCTTAAAGGTATTTTTAAGATTCCAAAGTGCTTGAATGGAAATTTTGATGAAGTACATGTTTTCTCATGAGTATTGTACATCCTAACATGCTAATTATACACTTGACTTCATGAGATAAAGTATGAAACTTGGTTGTAGGCACTTCTGAGGTGTAATGTTTAGTCTTATAATGAAAAGTTGAGCCTCTTTAGAATGAAATATGTGGAGTCTCTTCAGAACTAAGTGACTTGTATGGTTGGAAATCATGATTGTAGGCTCACTCTTGAAAGTGAAAGCATGTTTAGCTTATTATTCATGTATGTGCCTATGATTTGTATTAATTTTCCCAAATGATGCTTATGTGAAGATGAATACTATGTTATAAATTGACATTTTGTTAAATGGCTTCCCAATTGTTGTGATGCACTTGGTGTGGCTTACCATTTAGACTTCACTAGGAAGAAATCATGAACATGTCTTGATTTGAAAAGTTGAGAAATTCTCATGTTACACTAAAGATGACCTTTGTGCATTTGCTTGGGTATGAACTCATGATACATGTAAGTGTGTTGAGGAGAAGGACATTCCTCCATGGACACTACTAAGCATGGTATGGTTGAGTGTGACCTTTATAGCACTAGGTCTAACTAATAAAGATCTTTGTTGATTCAATTAACTCAAGTCTATGTGCATTGAAGTATGAGTGCCTACTTACTTTTGAGTATTGTTGAAATCTGCCTAAGTGCTACTCAGAAATGGTTGTAAGATGAAATCTTAATAAAATGGAGTGTTATTACCATGTTATGATTAGGAGAAGGATGTTGCTCCTATGAACATGATAATAGCCTTTTGATTGATGCATTAAAGAGTGAGTGAATTGAAGTTTTGCTTGCTTGTGTGCATTGAGTGCTAAATAATGTGAAATTGTGTTCCTCATAATTTTGGTGCATTAACTTCTATGTAATGATGTTATGAATATGATGAACTGCTCTATGATGCATTGAAGTCCTTGTTGTGATTGGAATGTTCTAAGTGTCATTCAAATATGAATGTTCCCAAGTGGGGGATATTGTAAGACCCCAAAATGAGTTAGGGTGTCTAGAGCCTAACATGTTTGTATTAACCTTCTAAGGTCCTAAAATGGCTCATAATATGGTTAGAAGCAGTGTGCAAATTTTGATGTGATTTGGAAGTCAAACGTCAAGGGACGACCAAGACGTTCGAAGATTAGTCACCTATGTGCCTCATATGCCTATGCGTGCTTATATGTGTATAAATGAGCTTATGAAGTCTTAAAATGAGTTATAATGATGTTTAATGGTATTATATGATGTTTCGAGAAGTTTGGAGGTCAAACGTCCAAGAACGTCCAAGACGTTCGAAAGATAGGCTAGAGACATGCATGTGTATGTCTTGATGGGGACTTGCATGTTTAGACGTGTTGAAGATGTTTGTTTTGGGTGAAACTTATGTGGAAGGTCTACAACTTGTTAAGGATTGTATTTACGTGGGACAAGTCCAGGTACGACTTCAAAAGAGCCCCTCAATAGGGCCCACAAGAAGGACCCAAGGCTGGTTGAGACACTGCCTTGGCAGTGTCAATCGACGGACCAAACGACGGCCAGTTGGTCAACCAACGGCCCGTAGGTGAGGTCTCATCGTTTGAAGCTTATCTTGGGCAGGTCTCAATCCACAAAGTGACCCAATGCACGGCCCGTCGACTGACCAACAGCCAGTAGATGGTTCCGTCAATGGTGGCCTGCAGCCTGCTGCTTGTGCACTGTTTCATTAAAGGGGTAAATGGGAAATTCACCCCACGTGCTAAACTGACCCCACATGATTTATTTGGTTATTTTTGGGTGTATTTAAGTGATCATAAATGTGATCAACCCATTCCCAAACCAACTCACATAAATTGAACCTTTCCCTCCAAAAATATTCTCCCTAGAAACCACCATTGTTGGTGAAGCTCAAGAACAGCTGGGAGCTCGGATTTCCATGGATGATTCATCAATTTTTAAAGGTTTTCATGAATAAACAGGTATGGTGATCTTCATCTCTATTTATCCTTTCATCTACAGAGTTAATCTCAAAGATTTCAAAGAGAAAAATCTGATCAAAGTTCTTCTTCAATCTATCCATGGGTTCCTTCTAAAAATATTTTGAAAGATTAAATAACTATGAATTGAAGTTAATACAGTGTTTTTAACGTGATTTTGACTCCAATTGCATGATGAACCCATGTCCCTTCCAAACTTGATTTAGTCTTTGCATGGGCTTTGTGATCTTGATTTGTTATCTTTTGAATTGTGATTCTATTACGTTGAAGTGGTTATATCTACTGTTATTTATGTGAATTAATTTTGAGTTGATGTTGAAGGATCCATGTGGATCAATGTATGTAGGTTTGAACATACCTAGTTTAGTATTCTAGGAATTCACTGTAACATGGCCTTTTTATGATTAAATATTGAACTCGATTAGGTGATGATGATTATAGCTACTGTTTTAAGTTGAAATTATGATTAAATTGTAGTTATAAATCATGCATGATCAAGGTGAAGAAGGATTGATATGAGTTGATCTAAGTTCTTCTAGTTTATCGATTGGTAGTACTATGTATGTGATGTGATCTCGAATTAGGGTTAGATGAAGCATGATTCCTTTTTAGTAAAGATTTATGGAGCTACTGCCTAGCATGTATTTTATTGGTACTAGATGATTGATGATCAAGGCCTTAGGGAATCGATAGTATTGGCAAATTCCTCTATCCTCTAGCGAATTGACAAGTCTAATGCCTATGTTGTAGCTTCATCTTGAAGTGCTTTAAGAATGATTTCTTTATGACTATGTGTATGATTAGCTACAGAATTTGATTGATATTATTGATGAAATATGATCTACAATCCATGTAAGTGAAATTGGTTGATGGTCTATGTCATTCTACATTCTAGTATGTTAATGATATGGTGTACTAGTTTGTAGCATGGCCTTGTAGTAGCTTATGCATGATTTCGTATATGATTATTATGTTTTAGCAACTGTATATACTTGAATTATTGATGAAAGAGTAGTAAAGTTCAATGATGACCAAAGGCTAAGGGATGGGTAAGAATTGCTCTATTCTTCTACTTCTCTATTTCTTTATAGTAATATTGATGAAGCCTTGTATGGCATTGTGTGGTATGGTCCACTTATTGTGGAGGTGTTTACTTTATTGACATTATATATGTGTTTACCATGGCCTTGAAGGCAAATTGATGAACTTATGAACATGTGCTCATGATGATACTATGAGAAGTTTATGTCAACTTTCCTATTCTAGTTGTGATCTAGGTTGTATGGCTATTGTATAAGCATGGGTATATCCATGTTAGGGTAAAGTATAGGTGATGCCATTGATGTGTTAAAATGGTTAATAATACCTTACCTATTTACCCCTATGTGAATGCATGAATAGTACGAGTTAGGAGTCTTAAGTGTAATATGAAGTTGACTTTTCTCCTATGCTATTGTGTGTTGTGTGGTCTATGATTTAAAGAGTATTATGGTCTAAGAGGGTGGCTGCCTCAATGTGTTGTTGATAGCCATTATGTGATCATGTTGACCAATGTACACACACATTCACTTTACATGCATGTTATAAGTAGTATAGGTCATGGTGTCTAAATGAAAAGGTAGTTCTCATATTCACAAGTGTCTACTACTATGTATGATAAGATGATGTTTATGAAAGTATGATATGTATTCCTTAGCTAGGATGACTTGATAGGTGTACTAGTATGGGCAAGGGTATGGGTCTTTGCCTATGCATTGCACATGTGTACCTTGATAGGATAGTTCTAGTTTTGATTTCTATGTACATGAATATGAATATATGGTCATGTGTAGTCTTAATGTGTTATGTGAAAGGTTGATCACATATATGTATACACACACACATGAATGATGATCTAGTCAATAATGGACCTTGAAAGATTTGCTCAAGTGTATCCTTAACTAGATAGTGCTAATACATATGCTATGTCCATGTGAAAGGATTTCTCACATGAATTAGGTTGATGAACTCTCATCTATGACCTATGAGCTAAGCATATGAGGGGATGACTCTCCTAAGCCTATGTTTTATAAATAAATGTTAATAAAGGCTTTTTCAATAAAGGAAACTTAGCTTAGCACCGAGTGAACTTGTATATGAGTGTGTGTCCCTTTCCAATGTGGAAAGGTAGGTCTACTATAAATCTCATGGGGTGGATATCCTCATAACCCAAAAAGGTGTAGAGTGATATTTCGATGATTGCCCTCAAGTTCCATAAACTATGCTTGCCACATAGGATCTAGCAAGTTACATCACCTACTATGCTAGCATGATATATGTCTTACCTTGGCAAGTAAGATGCCCTCTTTTTGGTGTGAGGGGATGACACCAAATTCCATGTTTAGCACCCATGGTATTAGTGTCGGTTAAGGCTATAGTTTCCCTAAAGTAAAATGTACAATGGAAGTAAATGACTAGAATCCTAAATAGGATGACTTAAGGGAGGTTAATTAGGATAGGTGGAAGTAATGAACCCATCTAGAGATTGCACAAGTAGCTCCTTAGGAAGTCCTAGAGAGGTGACCTAATGTATATAATTATGATTATGTCTTTATGCATAACATTGTAGTATTTGTCTACTTGTTATGAAGATATGCATGGTATGAGTCTATATGTATGATGTTGATATTATTGACTACATGGTAAAGGTCTTGTATTGACATGAATGAAGTTATATTCACTTACTTGTTGATGTATGAATTGGATGGTAAGGCTTGTGGTCTTATGATAGGTTTAATAAGTATGTGTGAGGTTATGGGACTTCACATATACATTGCACTAGTAGATTTAGAGTAGGATTATGAGTAAGGTCTTCTAATGCATTGATGTGAAGTGGAGTTGGTATATGTGCAAGTTAAAGGTAGTTTACTGTAATGTCCTAAGGTTTTGACTTAAATGTGTTTTTGATGTATTATGCTTATATGAGGATATGTGTTGGTTTATGTAGGTTGTATGTATGCTTTCTTTGTGATCTTAAGGTGATACATTGCACCAAGTATCACTAGAGGGTTAGTAGGGAAGTTAATGAATAATAGGAAATAAAACTCACTGTTAAGGGAAAGAGAGATCACTGTAATGTGACTCAAAAATGTCATAAATTCTATATGGGATCTTATGTAATGTTTGACATTTGAATATGTTTATATGAAGTATGTGAATGATACAAATGTTATTGAATTAAGGTTTTATGATGATTTACTCAAAATGGCATGAAGTACGATTTCAAGGAAAATGTCCCTTTTAAATGCATGTTTTTGCATGGTTGTCATACTTAGCATTCTTTTACTAATCTCATTCTTCTCTACTTTTTACACAAAGTGTAGGTTATGAATGGTTAAAGGATGTCTTGATTGGTGAAGAGCTTGAGTTCAAGGATCTCCTACTTATGTCTTTATTGTAAAGTCTTTGAATATTGTATAGTTATGTTATGTGTCTTATGGGCTGTGTCCCTAATGTACTCTAAAGTTGTTGAGTCTAAGATGGCAAAGATACTTAAGGTCAAATATGTATTATGACTTATGTTTTATCTATATATGAAGTAAAGTTTCTAGCATATGATGTGCTATGAAAAGTTTTAAATGTTCCGCTAAATTTACTATGTCAATGCGATGAATGATAACTATGGGCTTGTATAAAACCTCCGAGAGGTCAAATACGCCATGTTACTTCTAGGGGGGGCTCCTCGGATGTGACAGGTGTCTTCCAATAGAGAGAAAAAAAAGAGAGAAGATAGAGGAATTGTTTTTTTAGAGTTCTAATTAGTTTAATGGGATTGGGGACTTTATATGGGAGGTTAAATAACTTAATTAGACCCCCTTAATCCCCTAATTAACCACCTAACCCCTTAACTAATTAAATGAATCAACTTAAAAACGTGCAGGAAATACATGACCCTCACAGACGGAACCCCGTCGACGGACCGTCTGTGAGTCGACGACTTGACCCCCCTCCATCCTGCACATCCGTCGGTTCGGTCAGAGACTTGTACAGGCAAGGGCTTCCCTATTCTGGTTAAGATTTGGATGACAGTTGGCATTGACGCCCCGTCGATCCACACACGGACCGTAGCCTGCATCTCGTCGATGCACATTGCCCAGGCAGTGTTGACACCAACCTGCAAGGGTCCTCCTCAAGGGCCCTTGGTTGGTACATGGGGATTCGTACCCAGACGTTTTGACCACAAATCGACTTTAACATATGTTATACACCTTTCTACCAAAGTTCATACATATCCGACTCTTAAAAGCTAGTCAAATAGGCTAATGCACGCTAGTACCTCTTTGAACCAACTTACGGACGTCATGGACGTTCTTGGAGGTTTTGGTTTCTAAATTTCCTAAGTGACCTATATTCATTAAAATAACCTTAAAACAGTGTCTAGACTTTATGACACCTATGCTAGGCTTTACGACACGTCTTGGATTTTTGAAGTGTTACAGTCATGGTGCCAACATGTTGGTTTGTTTGGGGTACCACCTCCCGATTAGCTTGGGTCGTCATATCTTGTGCTTGAGTAGTGACGGCTTGTGCTTGTGTAGTAATGGCTTGGAACATTTCGAGAATGGTTTACCTTATATCAACATCCGTCAAAGGTACCGGAGCTTTGTCATCATTTGAAACTTGTTCAAGAGGAGGGACTTAATTTCCCCGGGGAGGAACTTCCGTATTGGAAATCTCTTCATCAAGTCTTCGAGCGACTGTTCTTTGAGTATTCATTGCCTATAATCACAATAAAAGGATTAGATGCTAAGGGCACATAGAGTCAAGAATCTAGAGGCATGATATTGGATTTCCAAGAAAGTTAGAGTTTCCTAATCATCATATATTTCTTATTTATAAATGTGGCACGCTTAACAATTATGAGTAAGAATCTACATAGACGTGGTTGAGTGCGACATCGACTTTTAAGATATTCAACATCATGCTCTGACACCAAGTTTGTCATATCTGGGGAGCACCCCCTAGACGTAACCGGCATCATTATCCTCAGAGAGGACAAAGACTAGTCTCTTAGCTTACATCTAGTGCTGGCAATTTAAGCCCATTTTTCATTGACCCGCCCAAATAGCTCTTCAAATATGGGTTGAAAGAGTGATTTTAAATATGGGTAATATTTGGGATTATACCCATATTTTATCCATTAAAATATGGGTATATTATGGGTAAAGTACGGATCAAATATGGGTATTGCAAGTTTTCAAATTTTCAAAAAACCTTCTGTTACCAAGTTTTAGAAGCGATTTTTCAAAACATTCATATATGGATCCCAATTAATATTTCAACTCTCTACCTACACCCCACGTTTACCAAAAAAAAATTAAAGTTTATTTTTTAAAATTATTTTGAACTTGAAAAATTTTATTTTTTCACCCCAACTGTCGACCCTCCCCCCAACCCACCCCCACACCAGCCCCCTCACCCCTACCCCAAAAAAAATAAAAATGTAAGTTTATTTTTTAAAAGATGTTTTCAACTTCAAAATTTTATTTTTTCATCCATACCATCGTCCCTCCATCACCCCCACCCCCACCAAAAAAAAAAGTTTGGTTTAAAAAAATATTTTCAACTTCAAATATTTATTTTTCACCCTACCCTGAACCCACCCCACCACAGCTATCGTCCCCCACCCCACCCCGTACCCTTAACCAACCCCCACCCTTCAAAAATATTAATTTTGTTTAAAAAATATTTTTAACTTCAGATTTTTTCACCCTACCCTGCCCCCCCCTCCACGGCTAGCCCCCTATCAGCCCCCCCCCAACCCCAATTTTTTTTAAAAGTTTTTTACTTTTATAATAAAATAAAATTAAATGAAGCATTTTCAACATATTTCGTTAAAAAAAAAAGACTAAAATATTTTATCCATATTGAATTCTTAAGTAAAGAACTATTTATTCATGAAATATATGTAAAATATGGGTAAACTAGTATTTTACCCAACCCATTTTTACCATATCAAATATGGGCGGGTTGAATGATTACCCATTTTATGTTTATCCATTTTCAACCCGCCCACATTTGACCCAACCCGCCCATTTGCCACCACTAGTTACATCATTACATTCATACGTTAAAAATGCGGAAAATTTAAAACTTTTATATATCTATCTTGAGGTTTACATAGATCTCTCACATACACATAATATATTCATATCTAGTATGCATAGACCCTTCGTATAAGAATATCACATAGTCTTCTAATTTAATTGCACATATATATAGATACTTAACATAGTTTTAAATGGATGTCTCATCTCATATCCATCTAACAGGAGTATAGCAATTGGGCATATCCCATACATAATTGTAATAAAGCCACATATAGGCTATACAATCTTTAGTACTCAAATAAAAAGGAAAGAACAAGAAGTCTTATAACTAAAACAAAATCAATAGCTTGATAGTGGCATTGCCCTCGGAAAGTGAGGACCTACCTAACTTGGATGAGTGAGAATTCCAAGTATTCCTTCAAAGTCGTTTCAAAAGCCCCTCAACAACCAGAACCTAAAATGTTGGGGAAAAGAGAGAAAATGGGGTTAGCACATCTCATGTACTAAGTATGAGACCATATGCACACACATCATAGAAATCATGTTAAAAAGGTATATTTCATTAAAGCATGTTATTTAACATTTAAAAAGTCGTATGCACATTAAAGAACTAATAAAAGTCATTAATACATATTCATTAAGTCAAGACCATGTTCATCACAAGACCAACCATACTAAGTCTAGTCAAGTCAACCATGCATACAAACATACTTGAACACATAACCAAGACAACTCTATCATCAAGTTATAATACCAAAAAGCATAGATGAGAGGTCATAACATCATAACCAAAGCAAGACAATTACTCATGAACCTCCATTAATTCCACTAGTGCAATGACTAAGCAAAGCCCCATAACCTTACTCAATCAAGTAAACCCAACAAGAACCATAACCAGTGTCCAACTTCACATATCATATCATTAAGAGTACATAACATCATACTTTAGCTATAGAGACCAAATACATGTTCATAAGAGTAACCAACATCACATAGTGTCATTAACATGTAAGATCATCATATACATATCATTTTCATTTATAAGCATATACATATATAAGAACATCCTCCTAAGGTTCCCTTCAAGGCTAACTAGTGCAACGTATAGGTAGAGTCTCATGCCCCTACCTAGACTAAGCTAAACCCCTTATGTTATCCTAGTTAGAGTTCATTCATTACTTCATTTTACCTTTTGGGAACATCATGCCTTAACTGACATAGACCACATGAGCTAATGTGAAATCCGGTGTCATGGAACCCTACACCGAAATAAGGCGGACTACTTGCCAATGTAGTACCAAAACATGAACATAGTAACTACGTAGATCCACTAGCTAGCATTCCTATGGGGACAACAGAGTTCAAGAACTAGAAGATATAGTTGGGACCCTATTTCTGCTAGATGCATTATAGTCTCCAATCTCATGAGTATGTTAGTGATCCTACCTTTCCTATGTGGGAAGGGACACTCCTTACTCTAGTTCACTCGGTGCTAAGCTAGAGTCCCTTTTTGAAATGTCTTTAATACCTTTATTAATAATCATAGCTTAATTTGGGCAATAGGGTCTATCCCTTATATAATCATCATTATCATAGCTCAATAAGAATTTCATGAGTATTTTCCTTTCATTACAATTCATATATGTGAGGTTAGCACATTTTGATAATCACATCATGATAAGGCACATTGGTAAGTTATCACCATCCTTATAACATTTACATCTTAGCCAACATCTCATAAATCATATTCAAGACATTTTAATTCAACATCATACCAACCATATCAATCTTAATATAAGGTATACTTCAATACAACATCATCACTTTATCACAAGTAACCATAATTGAAGTAAAGAATTGAGATCACAAGACTTACCCCAATCTCCTTCACAAGCCATCATCAAGGTCTTACCATCAACCATTCTCAATTCAACCCAACAATGGTTGTAATACCATCACACAATAGTAACTAACATAATAATAAAGTCAATTCAATCACTACAAAACAATCCATCACTAGTCCATAGCTTAAGGTTAGAGAATTAGGTCAAATTCATGATTTACTTCACAACCTAGGTGAATTACTCAAGAACTAGCATAAAAGGATTACAATGCGTCTCAATATATTCATAAATTGGCATAATAACATCATTAAATAGTAATTCACACATTGACCAAGCCAATTATATCAATTCTAGAGAATTCAATTCAAGATCACAACCTAGGGTTAAGGGGAAAAGGTCATCTTTCCACAAACTAGACCAATAAATCAAGAAGTGATCTAATTAAATCATAATACATGTTAATCTACTCATAATAACCAAAAGTAATCATAAACAAAGCTATTGAAAGATCATATTCGTGTTGGAAGAAAACCTACTTGAATTTCATATTTTTGAAATCATCTTGAAGGAATGTTTGAGGAAAGAGATCCTAAAGGTCAAAGGAATCACATACATTGTTAATTGATGAATTTTTATGGATAAACTTGACCCTTAAAATCCCTAAAACCCTCCTTATCTTGGTCTTCTATGGTGTTCTTCTACTTGGAAGAGAGAAAAAAGAGAGAAGGAAGAGCAATTGGGTTTTGGGAATTATGAGGGTTAGGTCAGTTTAATTAGGTTAGGGTCTTTATATAGGTCATTAAATAACTTAACTATACCTCCTTAACCCCTAACTAATTAACTAACCACCTAATTATTTAATTTAACTAATCTTAAAACGTGCAGCAAAAACAGTCTTGGACAGACGAGACCACGACCATGCCCCATTTGTAAATCGACGGCCAAGGGACCAACCGTCCTGTTGGTCCGTCGTTTGTGACAGAGACTTGTCAAAATTAACCCTTGGACAAATTGACTAAGTGTCCATCGACGGTGGCCATCGATGCCCCGTCGATTGGACCACGCCTCGTCAGTGGCCTTCGTCTGTGGACACTATCTCTTGACAACTTTTACCACAAATTGCAAGGGTCCTCCTCAAGGGCCCTTGGTTGGTTCTTGGGGAGTCGTATCCAGACGTTTCGACTATAAACTAAATGCAAAACGTGATATACACCTTACCACCAAATTTCATCATTTTTTGACTCTTAAAACATAGTCAAATAAGCTAAGGCGCACTAGCACCTCATTGAACTAGTTTCCGGACGTCATGGACGTTCTTTGACGTTTTGATTCTAGAACTTCCTAAATGACTTATATACATTAAAATTGACCTTAAAACAGTGAACAACCTTTAAACACTCATGTTAGTCTCTAAACACGTCTTAAACTTTTGGAGTGTTACATTATCCCCCCTTAGGAACATTCGTCCTGAATGACACTAAAATCTTTTGGAAGGAAGGAATATACTCAAGACTAAAAGCCCAACCAACAACAATACATTATGACATTAGTTAAAACATCAATCATGGCATTTACACATAGAAACACAAAACTTCAATTACTACTCATAAAGCTCAAAATCACAACATGAGAATTTCCTTCTCACAACAACATGTGCTCAACATATCATTTAAGAGTCAATTATGCCAAAACTCAAACTATCAACATTCTCAATACCTTTTCATAAATACTCACTATATCAACATGCACAACATAACTCAAAACAAGTAAAATTGACAATTTGCAAGTCTATAGGCATAACTTCACTGTAATTCACTGTATCATGAATATTTTTGCAAAACTTCATCAAAAATCAAAGAAACTTCAATTTAGTCATTATTTTCATTATTAGTAAGAATAACTAACCTTCATTAGGAAGAGATGAGGATAACGGAACTTCATGTCGGCCTCGGCCTCCCATGTTGCTCCCTCAACTAGGTGGTTTCTCCATAACACTTTTACGGAGGCCACCTCTTTGTTCCTCAACCTCTTCACTTGATGATCAAGGATTTCAACCGGAACCTCCTCATAAGAGAGGTTCTCTTTCACTCCAAGATCCTCAATAGGAAGAATAGACTCGGGATCACCGATACACTCCTTAAGCATGGAAACATGGAAAACCGGATGAACCGAAGATAGTTCACTAGCGAGTTTCAACTCATATGCGACCTTACCAACCCTTTGCAAGATTTCATAGGGACCCACATAACGAGGACTCAAATTCCCTTTCTTGCCAAATCTACCCACCCCTTTCATAGGCAAAATATTTAGATACACCTTATCACCTTCTTCAAACTCTAAATCCCTTCTCCTATGATCGGCATAAGACTTTTGCCCACTATTGGTTGTTTACAACTGGTTTCTTATGATATGAACTTTATCTAAGGTCTTATAAATCAAATCAGGACCAAGAAGCGAAGACTCGCCAACCTTAAAACCACCCAATAGGAGATCTACACCTCCTACCATACAAACCTTCATAAGGGGCCATAAATATGGATGAATGAAAACTATTATTATATGAGAACTCCACCAAAGGCAAATGCTCATCCCAATTTCCCTTAAAGTCAATGATACAAGCTCTAAGCATATCTTCAAAAGTTTGAATAGTCCACTCCACTTGGCCATCTGTTTGAGGATAAAAAAGGTGCTTAACTTCACTTGAGTACCCAAACCTCTTTGAAATTATCTCCAAATCTAGATGTAAATTGAGCACCTCTATCCGATGTGATGGACAAAGGAACCTCATGAAGACTCACTATCTTGTCAATATAGATACTCTCATAATCTTACGCCGTATAAGTAGACTTAACGGGAATAAAGTGAGCGGATTTGGTCAATCTATCCACTACCACCCATATAGAGTCTTATTGCTTTCGAGCTCGAGGCAACCCAACTACAAAGTCCATGTTAACATCTTCCCACTTCCAAGTAGGAATTGGTTTTCTTGTAGTAAACCACTCGTCTTTTGATGCTCGGCCTTGACTTGTTGGCAATTGGGACACTTTGCAACAAACTCCGCAATATCCCTTTTTAGGCCACCCCACACAAACACTTCTAAAATGCCATGGTTCAACTTTGTAGAACCCGGATGAATAGAGTAACGGGCTCCATGATCTTCCTCAAGGATCCTATTCTTCAAATCATCCACATTAGGCACACACAATCTCCCTTGATACCTAAGAACATCATCCCCCCTTGGGAGAATGAGTCATTCATCTTTCCAAGAACCGATTCTTTCAACTCCATCAATAATGGATCAAGGTGTTGCTTAGACTTCACCTCAACTACCAAAGACGACTCGGAGTTATGATGTACCAGCATACCACCATTTGGAGAACTTTCAATTCGAACCCCTAAACGAGTCAACCTATGAACATCTTTCACTAGGTTTCTCTTGGCTTCTTCCACATGGAACACACGCCCCATGGACAATTGACTTAGAGCATCCGCTACCACATTAGCCTTGCCGGGGTGATAGAGAACACTCATGTCATAGTCTTTGAACAACTCTTACCATCTCCTTTGCCGAAGCTTCAACTCCTATTGAGTGAATACATATTGAAGACTTTTATGGTCCGTATACACATAAACATGAACCCCATAGAGATAATGCCATATTTCAAGGCAAATACACGGACGCTAACTCAAGGTCATGAGTCGAATAATTCTTCTCATGAACTTTGAGTTTCCTAGAAGCATAGGCTCTAACTTTGTCATGTTTCATAAGAACACACCCCAACCCGACTCGGGATGCATCACAATATACCACGAAACCCTTAGTACCCTCCGGTAGGGTCAATACCGGAGCTGAAGTAAGCCTATCCTTCAACATTTTGAAGCTCTTTTCACATGCCTCCGACCACTCAAATTTTACATTCTTTTGAATCAAGGTTGTCAAGGGAGAAGCAAGAGACGAAAACCCATCGGCAAACCTTCTATAATAACCGGTTAGGACTAATAAATTCCTAATATCCATAGAAGCCAAATGTCTAGGCCAATTTTTCACCGCTTCGGTCTTCTTTGGATCAACCTCTACACCCTCTCTAGAGATGATATGACCAAGAAACACTACCAACCTCAACCAAAACTCACATTTGTTATACTTGGCAAACAATTGGTGTTCCTTAAGCACTTGCAACACCACTTTCAAATGATCCATGTGTTCACCCTTATTTTTTGAATATACCAAGTTGTCATCAATGAAGTCAGTGATAAATGAATCTAGGTAACTTAGAAACACCCTTTTCATTTGGTCCATAAACGCCACCGGAGCATTAGTGAGACTACAGAACTTTACTAAGGACTCATAGTGACCATATCTTATTCGAAATGCCATCTTGGGAATATCTTCACCTCTCACCCTAAGTTGGTGATATCCCGACCTCAAGTTATTGTAAAAGTAACTCGCACCTTGGAGTTGATCAAATAAATCATCAATCCGAGGGAGAGGATACTTGTTCTTGATTGTGACTTTTTTGAGTTGACGATAATCGATACACATTCTAAGGGACCCATCCTTCTTTTTCATGAACAATACCGGAGCACCCCATGGAGAAATACTAGGCCGAATAAAGCCCTTGTCTAGTAAATCTTTGAGTTGAGCCTTCAACTCTTTCAATTCGGACGGAGTCATCCAATAAGGAGAAATTGAAATGAGATTTGTATTCGGTAGCAAGTCAATACCAAAATCAATTTCCCGTTCTTGAGGAATACCGAGAAGATCATTAGGAAAGACCTTCGGAAATTACCTCACTACGGGGACCGACTCTATGGGAGGAATTTTGAAGTCTAAATCTTTGACTCTTATAATATGGTATTAACACCTTTAGAGATCATCTTACAAGCTTTCAAACAAGAAATGATACGATCTCTAGGAATAAAATTTCCCCCCTTCCACTCTAAAACGAGCTCATTTGGAAAGTTAAAGTTCACCACCCTTGTTCTTCAATCTATGGTAGCAAAGCAAGCATTCAACCAATCCATACACAAAATGAAATCAAAATCATACATATCAAGTTCTACTAGTTCAACGGGAGTAACTCTATTGGGAAATATTATAGGACAATTTCTATACACTCTTTTTGGAACAACTGAATCACCCACCGGGGTAGACACCAAGAAAGGTTCACTCAAGATATCGGGCAAAATGTTAAACTTTTTAGGTACTAAAGGTGTAACAGATGACAAGGTAGCACCAGGATCATGTAAAGCATATACATCAATTAAAAAGACTTTTACCATACCGATCACCACATCGGGAGAAGTCTCCTGCTCACCTCTAGAGCGGAGAGCATAAAAATGATTCTTCTTTGAAGCATCAACATTAGAACCACTTGATTGAGCTTGACCATTATTCTTGTCTTTACCCTTCACATTAGGGCAATCCCTAACCTTGTGGTACTCTTTCCACAACCAAAGCAAATGTCCTTCCCAACAAGGCAATCACCATAATGCTTCTTGCCACACTTTCCACAAGTTGGCTTCTTAGTTGGTGAACTAGTACCCCTTCCCTATTGAGACTTAGGTTTAGACACCCTATCATCATGAGCCTTAGGGAACTTGGAAGGAACTTGATTAGAGAACCTCTTCTTGAACCTAGGCTTGTCTTGGATATCAAGCCTACCCTTTGAAGAACCACCATCAAAAGACCTTGCCCTATGGGCATCCCTACTCTTTCTCTTAACCCTTGTCTCCTCCACTTGTTGATCATGAACAATGTGACGAGAAATGTTCATATTGTCATGTAGAATAGCCGAACGACATTCTTCTTTCTAGTCATCCGACACTCCTGTCACAAAGAGACTCATTTCATCTCTAGGGTCAAAAACCAAAGAAGAAGCATACTTGGATAATTTAGTAAATTTCAAAGAGTAGTCAATTACACTCATATATCCTTGACGAAGGTTGATGAATTCTTCCACTTTGGCTTACCTATTCTCCCTTGGAAAGAACAGATCAAGAAAATCTTCTTAAAAATCTCCCAAGTCACTGGTCCACCCCTTAAAGGCCTATTGTCTCTCCATTGGACATACCAAGTCTGGGCCACATCTTTGAGTTGATAAGTGGCTAACTCGGCTTTCTCACTAGTAGTCAACCCCATAGCATAGAGAATCTTGTAGGTCTCATCAATGAACTCTTGCGGGTCTTCCTCAACTTTAGACCCATAGAAAGTAGGGGGATTCATCCTAGTGAAATCTCTCAAATGGGAGGCCATGGTGCCAACATGTTGGTTTGTTTGGAGTACCACCTCCCGATTAGCTTGGGCCGTCATAGCTTGTGATAGACTAGTGACGGCTTGTGGTTGTGTAGTAATGGCTTGGGACATTTGAAGAAAGATAGCTCTTATATCACCATCCATCAAAGGTGGAGGATTGATCGGAGCTTGTTCATCATTTGCAATTTCTTCAAGAGGAGGGACTTGATTTCCCCGGGGAGGAACTCCCTCATTGGCAATCTTTTCATCAATTCTTGGAGCGACTGTTCTTCGAGTATTCATTGCCTATAATCACAATAAAAGGATTAGATGCTAAGGGCACATAGAGTCAAGACTCTAGAGGCACGATATTGGATTTCCAAGAAAGTTAGAGTTTCCTAAGCATCATATAGTTTCCTATTCATAAATGTGAATCGCGTCACAATTATGAGTAAGAATCTACATAGACTTGGTTGAGTGCGACATCGACTTTTAAGATATTCAACCTCATGTTCTGATACCAAGTTTGTCACATCCGGGGATCACCACCTAGACGTAACCGGAGGTTTACATAGGTTGACAATGCGGAAAATTTAAAATTTTTCTGCATAATCCTGAGGTTTACATAAATCTCTCACATACACATAATATATTCATTTTGAGTATACATAGATCCTTTGTATAAGAACATTACATAGTCTTCTAATTTAATTGCACATATATAAAAGATACTTAACATAGTCTTAAATGGATGTATCATCTCATAACCATCTAACAAGAGTATAGCAATTGGGCATATCCCATACATCAATGTAATCAGGCCACACATAGGCTATACAATCTTTAGTACTCAAATAAAAAGGAAAGAACAAGAAGTCTTATAACTAGAACAACATCAATAGCTTGATAGTGGCATTGCCCTCGGAAAGTGAGGACCTAACCAAATTGGATGAGTGAGAATTTCAAGTCTTCATTCAAAGTCGTATCAAAATCCCCTGAGCGACCAGAACCTAAAATATTGGGGAAAAGGGAGAAAATGGGGTTAGCACATCACATGTACTAAGTATGAGACCATATGGACACACATCATAGAAATCATGCTAAAAAGGGACATTTCGTTAAAGCATGTTATTTAACATTTAAAAAGTCGTATGCACATTAAAGAACCAATAAAAGTCATTAACACATATTCATTAAGTCAAGACCATGTTCATCACAATACCAACCATACTAAGTCTAGTCAAGTCAATCATGCTTACAATCATACTTGAACACATAATCAAGACAACTCTATCATCAAGTTATAATACCAACTAGCATAGATGAGAGTTCATAACATCATAACCAAAGCAGGACAATTACCCATGAACCCCCATTAAGTCAACTAGTGCAATGACTAATCAAAGCCCCATAACCTTACTCAATCAAGTATACCCAACAAGAACATAACCAATGTCCAACTTCACATATCATATCATTAAAAGTACATAACATCATACTTTAGCTATAGACACCAAATACATGTTCATAAGAGTAACCAACATCACATAGTGTCATTAATATGTAAGATCATCATAAACATATCATTTTCATTTATAAGCATATACATACATAAGAACATTCTCCTAAGGTTTCCTTCAAGGCAAGCTAGTGAAATGTATAGGTAGAGTCCCAAACCCCTACGTAGACTAACCTAAACCCCTTAAGTCATCCTAGTTAGAGTTCATTCATTACTTTATTTTACCTTTTGGTAACATCTTGTCTTAACTGACATAGACCACATGAGCTAATGTGGAATTCGGTGTTATGGAACCCTACACCAAAAGAAGGCGGACTACTTGCCAAGGTAGAACCAAAACATTAACATAGCAACTATGTGCATCCACTTTCTAGCGTTCCTATAGGGGCAACAGAGTTCAAGAACTAGGAGATATAGTTGGGACCCTCTTTATGCTACATGCATTATAGTCTCCATTATCAAGAGTATGTTAGTGATCCTACCTTCCCTATGTGGGAAGAGACACTCCTTACTCTAGTTCACTCGGTGCTAAGCTAGAGTCCCTTTTTGAAATGTCTTTAATACCTTTATTAATAATCATAGCTTAATTTGGGCAATAGGGTCTATCCGTTATATAATCATCATTATCATAGCTCAAAAAGAATTGCATGAGTATTTTCCTTTCATTACAATTCATATATGTGAGGTTAGCACATTTTAATAATCACATCATGATAAGGCACATTGATAAGTTATCACCATCCTTATAACATTTACATCTTAGACAACATCTCACAAACCATAGTCAAGACATTTAAATTCAACATCATACCAATCCTATCAATCTTAATATAAGGTATAAATCAATACAACATCATCACTTTATCACAAGTAACCATAATTGAAGTAAAGAATTGAGATCACAAGACTTACCCCAATCTCCTTCACAAGCCATCATCAAGGTCTTACCATCAACCATTCTCAATTCAACCCAATAATGGTTGTAATACCATCACACAATAGTAATTAACATAATAATAAAGTCAATTGAATCACTACACAACAGTCCATCACTAGCATAAAAGGATTACAATACATCTCAGTCTATTTATAAATTGGCATAATAACATCATAGAATATTAATTCACACATTGACCAAGCCAATTATATCAATACTAGAGAATTCAATTCAAGATCACAACCTAGGGTTAAGGGGAACAGGTCATCTTTCTACAAACTAGGCCAATACATCAAGAAGTAATCTAATTGAATGATAATACATGTTTATCTACTCATAATAACTAAAGGAATCACAAACAAAGAAATTCACAAGATCAATTTAGTATTGGAAGAAAACCCACTTGAATTTCATATTTTTTAAATCATCTTGAAGGAACCCTTTCCCCAAGGGCCCTTGGTTGGTCTCGTACTCGGACGTTTCGACTATTAATTAACTCTAATACGTGTTATACACCTTACCACCAAATTTCATCATTTTCCGACTCTTAAAACTTAGTCAAATAGGCTAAGGCACACTAGCACCTCATTGAACTAGTTTCCAAATGTCATGGACGTTCTTTGACGTTTTTATTCTAGAACTTCCCAAATGACTTATATACCCTTAAAAAGTGACACAACCTCTTCACACTCATTTTAGGCTCTATAACACGTCTTAAACTTTCGGAGTGTTACAGAAACCACCATTCGGAGCATCTTCCAATTTAACACCCAAACGAGCAAACCTATGAACATCTTTCACTAGGTCTTTCTTGGCTCTTCTACATGAGATACGCTACCTATGGTAATACGACTTAGATCATCGACAACCACATTGGCCTTGCCAGGGTGGTAGAGAACACTCATGTCGTAATCTTTCATTAACTCCAACCACCTTCTTTGTCGGAGATTCAACTCATTTTGAGTAAACACATATTGAAGACTCTTATGGTCTTTATACACATCAACATGTACACCATACAAATAATGCCTCCATATTTTCAAGGCAAATACCACAGCCGCTAGTTCAAGATCATGAGTTGGATATTTCTTCTCATGCACCTTAAGTTGCCTAGAGGCATAGACTACTACTATGCCAAGTTTCATAAGCACACACCCCAAGCCCACTCGGGATGAATCACAATATACAACGAAGCCCTTGGTAACCTCCGGTAAAGTCAACACCGGTTCCAAAGTAAGCCTATCTTTCAAGATTTGGAAGCTTCTTTCACATGCCTCCAACCACTCAAATTTCATACTATTTTGGGTCAAAGTAGTAAAGGGAGATGCAATGGACTCAAAACCATCCACAAACCTCCTATAATAACCCTCTAGACCCCTGAAACTCCTAATGCCACTGACCTCAACCAAAACTCACATTTGCTGTACTTGGCAAATAATTGGTTTTCCTTAAGCACTTGTAACACCCCTCTCAAATGGTCCATGTGTTCGCCCTTATTTTTCGAATATACCAAGATGTCGTCAATGAAGACAACGACAAATGATCTAGGTAACTTTGAAACACCCTATTAATGAGATCCATATTGCCGCCGGGGCATTAGTGAGACCAAACGACATTACTAAGAACTCATAGTGACCATATCTAGTTCAGAATGCCGTTTTTGGTATATACTCACCTCTCACCCTAAGTTGGTGATACCCCAATCTCAAGTTAATCTTAGAAAA
The DNA here is from genome assembly GCA_022817965.1 of Solanum lycopersicoides. Taxonomy (NCBI): domain Eukaryota; kingdom Viridiplantae; phylum Streptophyta; class Magnoliopsida; order Solanales; family Solanaceae; genus Solanum; species Solanum lycopersicoides. Next base: position 34,265,123 of record CM040627.1, read on the forward strand.
GTAGCTTGCCCCTTGGAGTTGATCAAACAAGTCGCCAATCCGAGGGATAGGATACTTGTTCTTAATAGTGACTTTATTGAGTTGGCAATAATCAATTCACATTCTAAGGGACCCATCCTTCTTCTTCACAAACAAAACCAGAGCACCCCATGGAGAAATACTAGGTCGAATGAAGCCTTTGTCTAGTAAGTCCTTGAGTTGATCCTTCAACTCTTTCAATTCGGCTGGAGCCATCCGATAAGGAGTAATTGAAATGGGATTTGTATCCGGTAGCAAGTCAATACCACAATTAATTTCCCATTCGGGAGGGATTTTGGGAAGATCATTAGGAAAGACCTCCAAAATTCCTTTACTACGGGGACTAACTCAATGGGAGGATATTCGGAGTCTAAATATTTGACTCTTACAATGTGATATAGACACCCTTTTGAGATCATTTTACAAGCCTTAGACAAGAGATAATACGACCTCTAGGAATAAGATTTCCTCCCTTCCACTCTAAAACGGGTTCATTTGGAAAATTGAACTTGACAATTCTTGTTTTACAATCAATGGAAGCAAAACAATCATACAACCAATCCATCTCCAAAATGACTTCAAAATCGACCATATCAAGTTCTACTAATTCAACATGAGTAACTCTCTTGGGCAACATTATAGGATAATTTCTATATACCCTCTTTGCAACCACCGACTCACCTATCGGAGTAGTTACCATGAAAGGTTCATTTAGAATATCGGGCAAATTATCAAACTTACTAGCTATCAAGGGAGTAAGAAAACATAATGTAGCACCCGTATCAAGTAAAGCATATACATCAATAGAGAAGACTTGTAACATACCGGTCACACATCAGGAGAACTTTCATGTTCACCCCTAGAGCGAAGTGCATAAAAGTGATTCTTCTTTGGAGGATCCATATTAGAACCACTAGCTTGAGCTTGCCCGCTACCTGTGTCTTTCCCCTTCATATTAGGGCAATCCCTAACGTTATGGATACTCTTGCCACACCCAAAGCAATTGTCCATCCCAACACGACAATCACCATAATGCTTCTTGCCACACTTTCCACAAGTTGGCATCTTGCTTGGTGAGCTAGTACCTCTTCCCTTTTGAGACTTAAGGTTAGACACCCTATCATCACGAGCCTTGGGAAATTTGGTAGGAACTTGATTAGAAAACCTCTTCTTAAGCCTAGGCTTGTATTGAATGTCAAGACTACCCTTTGAAGAAACACTTTAATACGACTTGGCCTTCTTGGCCTCCCTACTCTTTCCTTATCCTAGTTTCTTCCACTTGTTGAGAATGAACCATGAGACGAGAGATATTCATATTATCATGAAGCATAGCCGAACGACATTCTTCCACCAAGTCATTGTATACCCCTGTAAGAAAACGACTCATCTCATCCCTTGGGTTTGAAACCAAGGATGGAGCATACTTGGACAATTTAGTGAATTTCAAGGAGTAATCAAGTACACTCATACCTCCTTGACGAACGTTGATGAATTCTTCTACCTTAACTTCCCTCATCTCTCTAGGAAAGAACCTATCAAGGAAAGACTTCTTGAATACCTCCCAAGTCAACGGACCACCTCTTAGTGCCCTATTATCCCTCCATTGCACATACCAAGTTTGGACCATATGTTTGAGTTGATAAGCCACTAACTCAACCTTTTAAATTGATGTCACACCCATAGCATAGAGAATCTTATAGACCTCATCGAGGAAATCTTGAGGGTCCTCATCCGACATCGACCCAAAGAACATAGGTGGACTCATTCTAGCAAAGTTTCTCTAATGCGAGGCCATAGTGTTAGCATGTTGAGGCACTCATAGTCCAACCTCCCTATTCATTTGGGCCGTCATAGCTTGAACTTGAGAAGTGATGGAATTAGCCTGAGAGGTCATAGCTTGAGTCAGAGTGACAAAAATTTCCCTTATATCTCCATCGATCATCGGTGGAGGAGCAACCGGAACTTGATCACCCATAGCAACTTCTTTAAGTGGAGGCACTTGGTTGTCTTGTGGAGGCACTTGATTTTCATTAGCTCCCACATTAGCCATTTATTCTTCGGACCTTCTAGCAGTTGCTCTTCGATTATTCATACCTAACACCACGATACAAGGTTTAGGTGAAAGCACATAATAGTACTCTAGAGGCACGACATAGGAATAGAAGAAGATGAGAGTTTCGAAGCATCACATAGTCTCTCATTCATAAGTGTGGCATGCTTCACAATTATGAATAATAATATACATAGATGTGGTTTAATGAGACATCATTTCTAAGGATATTCAACCTCATGCTCTGATACTAGGTTTGTCACATCCGAGAAGTACCCCCCAAACGTAATCGGCGTCGGCGTCCTCATAGAAGACTAGGACTAGCCTCTTAGCATTCATCATTACATACATACGTTAAAAATTCATAAAATTTAAAACTTATCTTCTATATATATCATGAGGTTTACATAGAACTCTCGCAAACACAAAATATATTCATTTTGAGCATACATAGACCCTTCGTATAAGAGGATTACATAGTTTTCTACTTTTATGGCACACACATATATATAAGATACAATATAGTCTTAAAACGGATGCTTCATATCATAACCATCTAAAACAAGAGTATAATAATTGGGCATAGCCCATACATTAATACAATAAAAGCCACATATAAGCTATACAATCTTAGTACTCAAATGAAAGAGAATGAACAAAGTGTCTTTAAGACTAATCAACATCCAATGCTAGAAAGTGGCATTGTCCTCGAAGTGGTGAGGACCTACCCAACTTGGAGAATGAGAATCCAAGTCTACCTTCAAAAGTCATCACGAACCCTTCAACGACCAGAACCTATAAAGGTTGGGGAAAAGGGAGAAATGGGGTTAGCGCATCACTTGTACTAAGTATAGGACCATATGCACATACCACATAGAAATCATGTTTAAAAGGGGACATTTCATTAAAGCATGCAAATTTACTTTGAAAAGCCTTATGCACATTGAAGAACCAATGCGCGTCATTAGTACCTATTCATTTAGTGAAGACCATGTACTCACAAGACCAACAATACTAAGTCTAGTCAAGTCAACATGCATATCAACATAATTGAGCACATAATCAAGACAACTCTATCATCAAGTTATAACATCTACAAGCATGTATAAGAGTTCATAACATCATAACCAAAGCAAGACCATTACTTATGAACCCTCATTAAGTCCACTAGTGCAACGACTAAGAAAAGCCTCATAACCTCAGTCAATCAAGTAAACTTAACAAGAACCATAAACAATGCCAAACTTTATACAACATATCATTTTAGAGTAAACATCATCATACATTAGCAATAGAGACCAAACACATGTTCATAAGTGGAACCAACATGGTATAGTGTCACTAACATGTAAGCTCATCATATAGATATTATTTACATTTATAAGCATATACATACATAAGAACATCCTTCTAAGACTTCCCTCAAGGCTAACTAGTGCAATGTATAGGTAGAGTCTCATACCCCTACCTAGACTAAGCTAAACCCCTTAGGTCATCCTAGTTAGAGTTTACTTCATTACTTCATTTTACCTTTTGGGAACATCTTGCCTTAACCGACATAGACCACATGATCTAATGTGTAATTCGGTGTCACGGAACCCTACATCGAAAGAAGGCGGACTACTTGCCAATGTAGTACCAAAACATGAACATAGAATCTATGTGGATCCATTAGCTAGGATTTCTATCGGGCAACATAGTTCAAGAAATAGGAGATGTAGTTGGGACCCTATTTATGCTACATTCATTATAGTCTTCAATCTCATGAGTACATTAGTTATCCTACCTTTCCTATGTGGGAAGTGACACTCCTCACTCTAGTACACTCGGTGCTAAGCTAGAGTCCCTTTTAAAATGTCTTTGAGTCTTTATTAAACTTCATGGCTTAGTTTAGGTCATAGGGTCAATCCCTTATATAATCATCATCATAGCTCAATAATAATTGCATGAGTACTTTCCTTTCATTACAATTCATACATGTAAAGTTAGCACATTTACATATCACATTATAATAAGGCACATTGGTAAGTTATCAACATCCTTATAACATTTACATCTTAGCAAACAACTCACAAACCATAGTTCAAGACATTCCAATTCAACATCATACCAACCCTAATCAATCTTATCATAAGGTATAATTCAATATAATTTCATCACTAAACACTAGTAATCATAATTGAAGTAAAGAATTGAGATCACAAGACTTACCCCAATCTCCTTCACAAGCAAACATCAAGGTCTTACCATCAACCATCCAATTAAACCCAAAAATGGGTGTAATATCATCACACAATAGTAATCAATACAATAATGAAGTCAATTGAATCACTACACAACAATTCATCACTAGTTCATAGCCTAGGGTTAGGGACTTAGGTCAAATTCATGATGTACTTCACAACCTGGGTTAATTAATCAAGAACTAGAATAATTGGATTACAATACACCATAATCTACTCATAAATATATTAAGAAATCATAAACAATGCAATGTAGATAATCAAATTCGTAATAGAAGAAAACCCACTTGAAAACTCTTCTTTTTGAAATCAATTTGGAGGAACCCTTTGGGGAAAGAGATCCCAAAGGTGAAAATAATACCATATCTTACTAATTTATGAAGTTTGATGGATAAAATCCCCCTTCTTGTAGCCCTATAACCCTCCTTTGCTTGCTCTTCTATGGAGTTTCTTTGGGAGAGAGAAAGAAGAGAGAAGGGAGAGCAATTGGGTTTTGGTAATTGTGAGAGTTAGGTTTAGTTTAATTAGGCTAGGTCTTTGTATAGAGGTCCTTAATTAACTTAATTGAACCTAACCTAACCCTTAATTAACTAACTAAACACTCAACAAATTAAATGAATTAATTAAAACGTGGCAGCCAACACAAGGACCTGACCTATGATACCCCGACCTACGGGTCGTAGGTCAGTCGACGGCCAGTGTGGCCTCCGTGCTGCACATCCGTCTTTTTGTTCAAAGAATTGGAAAAACTACCTCTTCACACATTTGTCTAAGTGACAATTGATGGTGGCAATCGATGCCCCGTCGTTTGGACCATGACTCGTTGCCTGCAATTCGTCGATGGCTACTGTCCTAGACAACTTTTAGCCAAAATGCAAGGGTCCTCCTAAAGGACCCTTTGGTTGGTATTTGGGGAGTTGTACCCGGACGTTGTTACTTTAAGCCATCTCTAATACGTGTTATACACCTTACCACCAAATTTTATTGAATTATGAACTCCTAAAACTTAGTCAAATAGGCTAAGGCACACTAGCACCTCTTGAACTAGTTTCCGGACGTCATGGACGTTCCTTGATGTTTTGATTCTAAAACTTCCTAAATGACTTATATAAATTATAATTGACTTTAAAACAGTGTTAAAACTCTTATATTCTCATGTTAGGCTATAGATTAGGCTTTAGACTTTCGGAGTATTACACCTATACTACACAATATAGAGAGAATTAGGTCAAGATACCACCATTCCATCAAGAACACCTCCAATCCTTAGCCATTACAACCAATTCAATTCACAAAGGCTCTTACTAATAGCCATATACGCCAATACGAACCAATAATCAAACCATACAATGAATCAACAGGATACAAAATGAAAATATCACATTAAGGAAGCCTATATACAATTCTATCATAGTGTAACGACCCGAAGTATACCATAGAAGAAATGGTATCCTCAAGTCTCCATATGGCGTATTCGACCTCTTGAAGGTCTCCTACAAGCCCTTATACATCATTCGTTTCATAAACATATATGAAAAGTAGTGCGGAATTAAAACTTTTCACAACATCTTCTTTAAATCTCTTTATAGAAAACATAGGAAATGCTAAGTCTTTCATAGCCATCTTAGACACACGAATATCTTGTGTCACAGACCATACATAAATAGAATGAAAATATCTAAGTATATTACAATGTCTTTCAAATAGAAAATCTAAATATAGTTATGTCCTCGAATCAATTGAGAACATACCAAAACTTGCTTGAATGGATGCTAATATCCAAGCTTTCCAAGAGACTTCTCTCAATTGTCACCTATGCCTTTAGAGATAAGACAAAAATATGGAATTAGTACATTAGAATGAACTAAGTATGATGTAATGCAATAAAATCATGCTAAAGGACATTTATGTAAAACATGCTCTTTTGCTCTTTTGAGGAAAACTTCATAACATAAGTTCAAGAACCACTTTCAACTCCAACTTCACATATAAGACATATTCCAAGTAACCCACATAATAGAATTACAACACTTCAAACCACATAAGAATACAACACTCCTACCAAAGGTTATCCTAAGACTTACTTAAGTAAGACAAAAAGAGACCACCCTCACACCCTCTTCAAGCACACATAAATCGTTCTTAAGACTACCTAAGATAAGTTTATTCTCTTTTTAGAATTCAACTCACCACCTAAGGTTAATCTAAGATTCAATTGAGTAAAACATGAAGAGATCGCCCATACACCCTCTTCAAGCTTACTTAAACAACCCTCAAAGCTACCCTAGATAGGGATACTTTTATTCAACTTACATTAACATAAGTCATAATCATTAATTAAGTCAATTAAGATACAATTAAGCATTTAGAGGACTTCACATAATGGTCCTGGAAAATACCTAGGGAACCTACATCGTAGCACCTTAAAATCCTACCTGTACCATGTCTAGATAGCGTCTCATTCCACTACTTAAGCGTTGTAGAACTTATCCAATACTATAATGTATCCCACATGGTAAGAATAGGCATTAACCAACATAGACCATACTATCTAGGTATGGAATCCAGAGTCTTCCCTATTCCGATGGAGGGTGTTTACTTGCCAAGGGTAGAACTAGGACACATCTCATGTTGGCACATGGTTAAGGAATATCAAGAGTTTCTTTATACTCTAGTATCAACTTAAGTAGAGTCACTCCCCAAGCATACTCACTCGGTGCTAGAGTTAGTTCTCATAGAGTAGTTCAATCACACAAGACATATGACAAGGCAACACTTCTAGCCTTACATCACCATAGTGTCTCTACCAAAGATGGGTCCTCTATGGCTGTCACTCAATGGTTAATAGGATAGCTTCATGACTTTCTTAGAGATGGTTTCATGTTGTTCCATCCAACCTACCCCTAAGTCCATCATTCACACATTAAGGATACCATTACAGCTTTCAACTTCAAGGATATCTTAACATTTTTTCTAGTTTGAAGGTTCCAAGTTAATGACCCTCTTAACAATTTTCAAGGTCATATTTTAATCATACAATCACATACATGAAAAAGGTACTTAACCTACTAAGTCAACAGTTCATATTCACATTCTTCATGTATCAAGTAGAGGGACATAGGTCTACCAAAACAAGACACACACACATCATCATCTTATCACATGTACAATAACATTCAAGTAGCACATAAGGACAACGTAGTCAAATACAAGTCACCCTATTCACTCCTATAGAAACATCAACGTATTCCATCATAAGACTCATATAGTCAAGTAGGAAGAATGATACTTCAACATCAAGTATACACTCATAAGGACATCATCATAGTCTATCATGATCACCTATAGTCAATTAAGAGAACTCATGCTTCCACTTTACACATATACATAAACATAACCATAACCATACTTCACCTTGATCAACTACATAATCTATAACATAATAATATCACAATTCATAAAGTAATGACGACAAGTCCATGTTCTTCACAAGTATAACACATAAGCATCTCCACCATAAGTGGACCATACCAATCAACACAATTCATTGCCTTTACTACACAATATATAGAGAATCAGGTCAACATTCCACCATTCCATCATCAACACCTCCAATCCTTAGTCATTCCAACCAATTGAATTCACAAAGGCTCTTACCAATAGTCATATACACCAATTCAAACCAATGATCAAACCATACAATGATCCATTAAGATACAATATGGAAATCATCCAATTAAGGCAGCCTATAAACAATTCTAACATGATTCATACATATATCAATAGCCCAATACAATCTAAATAAGAATTCTATACTATTAAGTCATGATCAAATCACCCATGTTAATACAAAAAATAGGAATTCATGTCAAGCATGGGTTGATAATAGTTTTGATCTAAAATATTCAATTATCATAAATCATTTTTTTAAATAATTTCATGCAAGAACCAATGGCTAGAATTCAGAATAGAAAATTTCATATTTTTGAACATCTTTGGAAACCATTTGAATTTGACTCCTTGAATGGAAGAGGATTCAAGGATGAAACACCGTACCTATATTGAAGAAAATCCCACGAAATTGGTGGAGAAAAACTTGGAAAATCATTCTTCTTCCTTGGAGCTTCAAAGCTTCATCAATGGAGGTTTTGGAGAGAAGGAATGGAGAGATGTTGTTTTGAGTTGAGGGTTTATCTTTGGTTGGTGAATTTAGGGGTTTAAAAGACTCAATAATTTTCAATAAGTCATCCACAATAGACCCCTGCACTTAAAGAACCTTTTAACCAATTCAAATTTGACTTAAAAACGACGCGACAAAACCTAGGAAGTCACTGCGCGTCGTGGGGTCACCGCTGATTCTTGGTTCTGGAAACTTTTGAGACAGAATAGTTCGTATTGGCCCTGGATCGCAGGTCAAACTTTTTGCCCTCTGAGTTTAGGGGGTTGTAACACTCCGAAAGTCTAAAACCTAATCTAGAACCTCACATGAGTGTCTAAGTGACACTGTTTTAAGGTAAAAAATATTGTATGTAAGTCATTTAGGGAGATTTAGAGTCTAAACGTCAAGGAACGTCTATGACTTCCGGAGACTAGTGCAAAAGGTGCTAGTGTGTCTTAGCCTATTTCATGGGGTTTTAGGAGTCAGAATTTGATGAAATTTTTTGGAAAAGGTTTCTAACACATATTAAAGTAGGTTTAGGATTGAAACGTACGGGTGTGACTCCCCAAATACCACCCTAAGTGTCCTTGAAGAGAACCCTTTCATTTTGACCCAAACCTGCCAAATGAGGCAGTGCAGTCAGTAGCTACCTATGCTTGCCATTGACGGGGCGTAGGTAGAATGATGGGGAATCGATGCCTCCTTCATTGAACAATTAACCATTTTCACTAAAAGTCCAAAATTCAAAGTCTCTGTCGCAAACTACGACGTGCAGGATAGTTGGGGGGACCAGGCGTCGACTAACCTACGGCCTGTAGGTTGTGGTCTCTTAGGTCAACCTGCAACTTTTCTGTTTTATATTAAAAGGGTCATTTAATTAAGTTAGTCAGTTAGAGGTTTAATTGGTGATTAGGGATTGGTTAATTAGGTTAGTTAATCAACTATATAAACTACCTAAGCCTAAACTCAACTGAACACCCCATTTTTCCCAAACCAAAATTGCTCTTCCTTCTCTCTACTTTCTCTCTCCCAAGGAATACTTCATAAAATACCAAGGTCTAAGGGTTATAGGGCAAAAAGAAGATCACTTTTATGCATCAAAGTTATGGGAACTCTTAACCTTTGGGATTCCTTTCCCCAAAGGGTTCTTCCGAAATTGATTTCAAAAAGATGATTTTCATATGGGTCTCTTTCTTATCCGAGATTGGTCTTTTCAGTTGTGTTGTTATTGATTTCTATGTTTATTATTATTATATTATGATGTATTATTGTGCAATTATGATAGTTATTGATGTTTAACCTAGTATTATAGAAGAGGTGATGAATTGACCCTAATTCCCTAACCCTAGGTTATGAACTAGTATAGAATTGAATTGTATTGATGCAATTGACCTAGATATTGTGTTAATTACTATTGAATGATGTTGTTACACCTATTATTGGATGGAATTGGTTGTTTGATGTTAATACCATGGATGATGACTTTGGAAGGAAATTTGGTAATTTTTTTTATCTCAAATCTTTACTTCAATTAGGATGTCTTGTACTTGGTGATGAAATTCAATTGAAGTATATCTTGTGATTAGATTAAGTAGGTGTGGTATGATGATGCAATTGAAATGTCTTGATAATTTGATTGTGAGATTATGCTTAAGATGTAAAGATATAACGTTGGTTATGAATTGACAATGTGTCTTATTATGACATAATGATGATAATGTGCAAATCTCACATATGAAGGTTGTATGAAAGGATGTTCTCATCCAATTCCTATTGAGCTAGTGACTATACTATACAAGGAGTAGACTCCTATGACCTAAACTAAGTTATGATTGTTAAATAAAAACCTTTCAAAAAGGGACTCTAACTTAGCACCGAGTGAACTACTAGTGAGGAGTGTCCCTTCCCAAGTAGGGAAGGTAGGTTCACTATTGTTCTCATGAGATTGGAGACTATAATTCATGTTGAATAAAGAGGGTCCCAAGTAGGTCTCCTAGTTCTTGAACTATGTTACCCCCACAGGAATACTAGCTAGTGGACCCACCTAGATGTTATGTTCATGTATTGGTAATACCTTGGCAAGTAATCCACCTTCTTTCGGGGTAGGGTTCCATGACACCGGATTCCATATTAGATCCTGTGGTCTATGCCGGTTAAGGCAAGATGTTCCTGAAAGTAAAATAAATTAATAAAGTGAACTTCAACTAGGAGGACTAAAGGGGTTTGACTTAGTCTAGGTAGGGGTATGGGAGTCTACTTATACATTGCACTAGTTGACCTTTAGGGAAGTCCTAGGAGGTGATTCTTATGTTCTTATGCTCTTATGAAATGAATGATATGATTACGTTGACTCTTCATGTTAATGGTCTATATTGCTAAACGTGATGATGAATACTCATGAAGCTAGGTTATGTGAAGTTAAACATTATTCATGATCCTTTGGTTGGTTTGCTTGGTTGAGTGAAGTTATGGGGCTTCACTTGACCATTACACTAGTAGGCTTAGTAAGGGGTTATGAGTAAGGGTTTTACTTATGTTATAATTTTATGAACTCATGAACATACTTTGTGGTTATGACTTGATGTTAGAGTTGTTGGTTATGAAACCTAATATGCTATACACATGTTGACTTGACTATACTTGATGATGTTGGTCTTGTATTGAATATGTTATTGTTTTAAGAAATATATGATTATTGTCTTATATGAGTTCCTGGTTGTGCATAAGGCTTTTTGAAATAACTTGGCATGGTTTTGAACAAATGTCCATTTTAGCATGATTTCTAAGTTGTGTGTGCATATGTTTCCATACTTAGTGCAAATGATGTACTAAACCATATTTCTCCCTTTTTCCCAAATATTTTAGGTTTCGGTCGTTGAAGGGTTCGTGGCCAATTCGCAAGGAATGCTTGGATAATTTCTCCAAGTGTGGGTATATCCTCAAGATCCGAGGATGGTGCCTTTTCTCATTCTACCTATGTGACTTGCTATAGTCTAATGACATTCGTTTCACTCTTATTGTTCAAGACATTGTTGTAAGCCCTAAGTGGCAATTATACATTTGTGTAAGGTCTATGCCTGAATGGTTTCTATTCTAACTTAGATGGTTTTATATGAGACATCTCTATTAGACTCTATATTGTGTATATTGTATATGTGACATAAAAGTAGAAGCCTATGTAAGCTTCCTATGTGAGGAGTCTATGTAAACTCCCTATGTATATATTCTGTATAAGCGAGAGGTCTAAGTAAACCTCATGATGTAGATGTAGATGTAGATGTAGATGTAGATGTAGATGTAGATGAAAAGTTTTAATTTTCCATACTTTTTAACCTTATGATATGTAATGATGAATGCTAATAATTAGTCTTATTAATCTCGGGGGACGACGACGCTTGGTTACGTCTAGGGGGTGCTCCCCAGATGTGATAGAGGCGCGATGCGCAAGCACAGCCAAATCTTGGATGTTAGGCAGCTTGCTTGGCCCATGTTTGGGTCCTCTTCAAGGACCCTTTGGATGGTCCTTGGGGCGTCCTTTTCGAACGTTTAGACCCTTTACATGTCAATATATGTATTGGAACCATCAGTACCCAATTCCACTCTCATACCATACCACAAAACTCCACTACAAAACACTAACACACACTAGATCAACTTAGACTAGTTTCCGAATGTCTTGGACGTTCTTACACATTTCACGTCCAAACTTGTCAAACTTACTTCTAGTGATAATATTAATCATTTTAAGATTGTATAAACTCATGACACACATGATAGGCTCTAATTAACCTAGTTCATTTTTAGGGATGTTACATTCTCCCTCACTTGGACAACATTCGTCCTTGAATGACACTTATTACACTTTAAACACTATTAAAAGATAAGACTCAAGACTAGAAGCTCATAGCCATACCACACAATATACAATACACAAATATAGGAGGAACATCAAGTTCACATAACAAGAGACTCAAAACACAACAAGAAAGTAGGCAGAACCTCTACAACTCATCATGCAATTAAGACTCTACCTTTTCATACCACATAATCGAAACTTCCTTTTCCACACATTATCATGCTCATAAACATCATTTTTATGCACTATACAGACACTTCTCATAAAAACACAGTTAAGCCAAAATTTCAAATACTACACAAGAAGGCATGCTCATTAGATCACCAATGCAACTTTTTAAGCAATTTATTAAAGAAGCATGACAATATGAGAGAAAAATCCATATAACTCATTTTACAACATATCCATAAACTCATGAAAAATGCACAATGCAAGGAGATCAATGAAATTCATTTTCACTTAAGACTCCTAAACAAAATGCAACATGCAACTATAACATTCTAACTCTCAAGCTTGGATATAATAGAAGAGAATAGACCACATCCTACAACCTAACTACACATGATGCTCCCCCACTTAGAAGGAACCCATTTTAACTAAAGAGAGAAAACTATAACTTACCGGCATCATCACCCAGTTTTTGCCTTAGCTTGGAGAACATAGAAGCGATTCTTTCTTGGGGCACTATCCACCGGAACACTAGAAGGGACTTGATTGCTTCTCTTCCTCTAGCCGCAATAGTAGGACAATCCCTCACCTTATGACTATCCTTACCATAACCAAAGCAACCATCGGTACCGGCTAAACATTTTCCAAAGTGTTTCTTCCCACACCTAGCACAAGTAGGCTTAACCACTTGGGAACCACTACCACTCTCAATCTTGACCTTAGGAGCACTAGACCCTTCTTGTATTTGAGCCCTCTGCTTAAACCTTGATTAGTTTTGCTCATCCACCTTACCCCACTTCAAATTCCTTGAGATCCTACTAAGTTTTGACTCTTCAATGGATTGTGCATACACTATAAGCCTAGACAAGTTCATTTCATTATGGAGCATAGTCGTACGACCCTCTTCTTTCACAAGGTCGGTGACACCGGTCACAAACCTTCTCATATCATCCCTAGGGTTAGACACCAAGGATGGGGCTTACCTAGAAAACAACATAAACTTCAAAGAATACTCTCCAACACTCATATAACCTTGCCTAACGCTTATGAACTCCTCAACCTTTACCTCCCTCATCACATGGGGAAAGTACTTTCCTAAGAAAGCTTCCTTAAACTTTCCCACTCTATGGGACCCGACTAAACCGGCCTATTATCTTTCCATTGAGTGTACCACACTTGAGCAACTTCCCTTAATTGGTACGAAGCCAACTCCGCCTTGTCCCTATAAGCTACCCCCATGACACTCTACACCTTATACACACCATCTAGAAACTCTTTTGGATCCTCTCCCACCTTAGAACCAAGGAAGATAAGATGATTCATCCTCACAAAGTCCCTCAATCTAAAGGCCATAGTACTCTCAAGAGCATTCACCCTAGGCCTAACACCCCTATTCACATGAGTTTTCATGGCTTGGGGTTAGGGCAAGAAGATCCTCTCTCATCTCCCCATTATTCATGACCGGAGGAACCACCGGAACCTCATCTCCTTGACAAACTACAGGTACTTGCTCACCTTGAGGAACTTGAACACCTTGTGGAGCTTTTCCACCTTGGAGTACTTGCTCAACTTGGGGAGGAACTCCCCCATTCACCCTTTCTTATTCCACTCTTCTTGCGCCCATCCTTCTAGTAGTCATCTCCTATAAACAAAAGACAAGAGATTAGGAAAAGACACTTATAACCTCAACTCTATGGCACGACACAAGAGTAATGAAGAAAGTGAAACTCTATTGTCCAATAGCCTCTCGCTCATAGATGTGTCGCGACTCATACCGATGAACAATATTCTACTAGACGTGGCTTTACCGAGACTATTGAATTCCTAAAGACTATTTTCATAACCTTATGCCCTAGTACCGAGTTTGGAATGACCTAAAATATACCCTAGAAGAAATGGTATCCTCAAGTTGCCACACGGCGTATTCGACCTCTCAGAGGTCTCCTACAAGCCCTTAGACATCATTCAATGCATAAACATATACGAAGAGTAGTGCGGAATTAAATCTTTCACAACATCATCTTAAAATCACTTTTATAGAAAACATAAAAAATGCTAAGTCTTTCAAAGCCATCTTAGACACATGAATATCTTGGGTCACAACCCATACATCAATAGAATGAAAATATCAAAGTCTATTATAATGTCTTTCGAATAGAAAAGCTAAACATAGGTATGTCCTCAAATCAATTGAGGACATACCAAAACATGCTTGAAAGGATGTTAATATCCAAGCTTTCCAAGAGACTCCTTTCAATTGTCACCTACACCTTTAGATATAAGATAATATATGGAATTAGTACATTAGAATGCACTAAGTATGGTGCAATACAATAAAATCATGCTAAAGGACATTTATGTAAAACATGCTCTTTTATGCTCTTTTGAGAAAAACTTCATAACATAAGTTCAAGCACCACTTTCAACACCAACTTCACATATAAGACATATTCCAAGTAACCCGCATAATAGCATTATCAACACTTCAAACCACATAAGCATACAACACTCCTGCCAAAGGTTATCCTAAGACTTACTTAAGTAAGACAAGAAGAGACCGCCCATATATCATCTTCAAGCACACCTAAGTAATCCTTAAGACTACCTAATATAAGATTATTCTCTTTTTAGCATTCAACTCACCAACTAAGGTTACTCTAAGATTCACTTGAGAAAACATGAAGAGACCGCCCATACACCCTCTTCAAGCTTACTTAAGCAACCCTCAAAGCTACCCTAGATAGGAATACTTTTATTCAACTTACATTAACTTAACTCATAATCATTAATTGATCAATTAAGATACAATTAAGCATTTAAAGGACTTCACATAATGGTCTTGGAAAAGACCTAGGAAACCTAAACCCTAGCACCTTCAAAGCCTACTCGTGCCATGTCTAGATAGTGTCTAATTCCACAACCTAAACGTTGTAGAACTTATCCAATACTAGAATGTATCCCACATGATGAGAAAAGGCATTAACCGACGTAGACCATACTAGCTAGGCATGGAATCCGTAGCCTTCCCTACTCTGATGGAGGGTGTTCTACTTGCCAAGGGTAGCACTAGGACACATGTCATGTAGACACATGGTTGAGGAATATCAATGGTTTATTTGTACTTTGGTCTAAACTTAAGTAGAGTCACTTCCCAAGCATACTTACTCGGTGTTAGCCTTAGTTCTCATAGAGTAGTTCAATCACACAAGACATATGACAAGGCAACACTACTAGCCTTACCTCACCATAATGCCTTTACCAAAGATGGGTACTCTACGAATGCCAATCAATGGTTAATAGATAGCTTCATGACTTTATTAGATATGGTTTCATGTTGTTCCATCCAACCTACCCCTAATTCCATCATTCACACAAGAAGGATACCATTAAGGCTTTCAACTTTAAGGATATCTCAACCTTCTTTCTAGTTTGAAGGTTCCAAGTTAATGACCCT
Organism: Solanum lycopersicoides; assembly: GCA_022817965.1. Lineage (NCBI taxonomy): Eukaryota > Viridiplantae > Streptophyta > Magnoliopsida > Solanales > Solanaceae > Solanum > Solanum lycopersicoides. Next base: position 34,281,071 of record CM040627.1, read on the forward strand.
CTTAACCTTTTTCAAGGTCATATTCAATCATACAATCACATACATGACAAAGTTACTTAACCTACTAAGTCAAGAATTCATATTCACATTCTTCATGTATAAAGTAGAGGGACATAGGTTTACCAAAACAAGACACACACACATTATCATCTTATCACATGTACAATAACATTCAAGTAGCACATAAGGAAAACTAAGTATACTACAAGTCACCCTATTCACTCCTATAGAAACATCAATGTATTCCATCATAAGACTCATATAGTCAAATATGAAGAATCATACTTCAAAATCAAGTATACGCTCATAAGGAAATCACCATCGTCTATCATGATCACCTAAAATCAATTAAGAGAACCCATGCTTCCACTTTACACATATACAAACATAATCATACTTCACCTTGATCAACTACATAAGCTATAACATAATAATATCATAATTCATAAACTAATGCCGACAAGGCCATGTTCTTCACAAGTATAACACATAAGCACTGCCACCATAAGTGGACCATACGAATCAACACAATTTAATGCCTATACCTCACAATATAGAGAGAATCAAGTCAACATACCACCATTCCATCATCAACACCTCCAATCCTTAGTCTTTCCAACCAATTCAATTCACAAAGGATCTTATCAATAGTCATATCCACCCATCCAAACCAATGATCAAACCATACAATGATCCATTAAGATACAATATGGAAATCATCCAATTAAGGCAGACTATATACAAATCTAACATGATCCATACATATATCAATAGCCCAATACAATCTAAATAAGAATTATATACTATTAAGTCATGATCAAATCACTCATGTTAAGACAAAAAATAGAAATTAATGTCAATCATGGGTTCATCGTAATTTTGATCTAAAAACATTCAATTAACATCAATTCTATCATAAAACATCGTTTCAAATCATTTCGTGCAAGAACCCATGGCTAGAATTCAAAATAGAAGATTTCATGTTTTTGAACCTCTTTGAAAATTATTTGAATTTGACTCCTTGAATGGAAGAGGATTCAAGGATGAAACATCATACCTATATTGAATAAAATCCCACGAAATTGGTGGAGAAAAACTTGGAAAATCAGTCTTTTTCTTTGGAGCTTCAAAGCTTCATCAATGGACGTTTTGGAAAGAAGGAATGGAGATATTTTGTTTTGAGTTGAGGGATTATCTTTTAATAGTGAATTCAAGGGTTTAAAAGACTCAATAACCGTCAATAAGTCATCCCCAAATTACCCAAAAAAAACTGCACTTAAAGGATCTTTTAACCAATTCAAATTTGACTTAAAAACGCCGCGACTAAATATGGGAAGTCAATGCACGTCGCGGGGTCACCTATAATTCTTGGTTCTGGAAAAATTTGAGACAGAATGGTTCGTGTTGTCCCCACATCGCAAGGCAAACTTATTGCCCTTTGAGTGTAGGAGGCGCTATAATGTCCCTAATATGAACTAAGTAAATCTAGAGCCTAGCATGTGTGTCATGAGGTTTTAAATTATTAAAATAGTTAATAATAGTATTTAGAGGCAGTGTGTAAAGTTTTGAAGTGTTTGGAGGTCAAATGTCCAAGAACGTTCAAGACGTTCGAAAACTAGTTGAAGTTGAACTAGTGTGTCTTAGTGTTTTGTAGTGGAGTTTTGGGGTATGGTTTGATGGTGAAATTGAGTATAGGTGGTTCCTACACATAGAATGACATATAAAGCGTCTAAACGTCCGAGAACGACGGCCCAAGGACTAGACAAAAGGTCCTTGAGGAGGACCCAAACATGGGCAAATGAAGATGTCGGGCAGCCAAGAATTGGCAGTGCTTGCGCGTCGCGCAGCCTGCACTAAAAAGGGAAATTTTGGCCCTGCGACGCGGTGCCATCACGAACCATTTTGTCTCAAAAATTTCCAGAACTAAGAATTTGAACTGCCTCCGCGACGCGCAGTGACCTCCTAGATTTGGTCGCATCATTTTTAAGTCAAATTTGAATTGGTTAAATGGCCCTTTAAGTGCAGGAGTATTTTTGGTAATTTGGGATGACTTATTGACGGTTATTGACTATTTTTAAACCCCTAAACCCACTAATCAAAGCTATACCCTCAACTCAAAACAAAAGCTCTCCATTTCTTTTCTCCAAAACCTCCACTGATGGAGCTTTGAAGCTCCAAGGAAGAAGACTGATTTTCCAAGTTTTTCTCCACCAATTTCGTGGGCTTTTCTTCAATATAGGTATGGTGTTTCATCCTTGAATCCTCTTTCTTTCAAGGAATCAATTCCAATGGTTTTCAAAGTTGATGAAAAACATAAATTCTTCTATTTCAACTTCTAGCCATGAGTTCTTGCATAAAATGATTTGAAACAATGAATTATGATTGAATTGATGTTAATTGAATGATTTTAGATCAAAAACTCTATGAACCCATGCAAATCATGATTTCCTTATTTTGGCTCTAATATGGGTGATTTGATCAAGGCTGAAAATGTTAAATTCTTATGTAGATTGTATTGGGCTATTGATATATGTAGGAATTGTGATAGAATTATATATAGGCTGCCTTAATTTGATGATTTCGTATGGTATCTTGTTAGATCATTGTATAGTTTGATTATTGGTTTGGATTTGTGTGTATGACTATTGGTAAGAGCCTTTGTGAATTGATTTGGTTGGAATGGCCATGGATTGGAGGTGTTGATGATGGAATGGTGGAATGCTGACCTAACCTCTTTTATATTGTGTAGTATAGGTCCTTAATTGTGTTGATTGGTATGGTCCACTTATGGTGGTGGTGTTTATGTATTATACTTGTGAATAACATGGCCTTGTCGGCATTATTGTATGAATTATAATATTATCATGTTATAGCTTGTGAAATTGATCTATGTGAAGTATGATGATGTATATGTATATGTGTATATGGTGAAAGCATGGGTGATCCTAATTGGTTCTATGTGATCATGCTAGACTAGGGTGATATCTCTAGTTGTATTGTCAATGTATCTTGCAGGTAAACTTCGTTGTTCCTACATGATACTCGAGTACTATTGAATATTTGATATGATTATCATGTGTGTGTCTTGATTGGTAGACTATGTTCCTCTATTGATACATACTAAGTATGTGAATATGAACATCTTGAGTTAGTAGGCTTTAGTACCTTTGTCTTATATGTGTATGGATGAATGTTGAATGAAAGTCTAGGATCGGTCGACCTAAGATGGTACCCTTCTAAGCATGACTAATACGTGGAACCTTTAGTATAGAAAGAAGGTTGAAATATCCTTTAATTTGAAATCCGTAATGGTATTCTTCTTGTGTGAATGGTGGACTTAGGGATAGGTTGGCCGGAATGGCATGAAACCATCTCTAGGAAAGTCATTGAGCTATCCTAATTAACCATTTTGTGGAAGCCCTAGAGGAACCATCTTTGGTAGGTGAATCATGGTAGGTAATGACTAAGAGATGGTACCTTTTCATATGCCTTATGTGATTGAAAGTACTCTATGAGAGCAAAGGCTAGCACCGACGGAATATGTTATGGGTAGTGGCTCTACTTGAGAAGGAGACTAGAGTGGAAATAATCCCTTGATATTCCTTAACCATGTGCCTACATGGGATGCGTCCTAGTTCTACCCTTGGCAAGTAGAACACCCTCCATCGGAGTAGGATAGACTCCGGATTCCATGCCTAGCTAGTATGGTCTATGTCGGTTATTAACTATTCTTATCATGTGGGATAAATTCTAGTATTGGATAAGTTCTACAACATTTAGGTAGTGGAATGGGATGCTATCTAGACATGGCACGAGTAGGCTTTGAAGGTGCTATGGTGTAGGTTCCTAGGTCTTTCCAAGACCATTATATGAAATCCTCCAAATAATTAAATGAATCTTAGTTGACTTAATGAATGATTATGACTTAAGTTAATGTAAGTTGAAGAAAAGTATACCTATCTAGGGTAGCTTTGAGGGTTGCTTAGGTAGGCTTGAAGCGGGTGTATGGGCGGTCTCTCCATGTTTTACTCAAGTGAATCTTAAAGTAACCTTAGATGGTGAGTTATATGTTGAAAAGGGAATAATCTTATGTTAGGTAGTCTTAAGCGTTATTTAGGTGTGCTTGAAGAGGGTGTATGGGCGATCTCTTCTGGTCTTACTTAAGTAAATCTTAGGATAACCTTCGGTAGGAGGGTCATATGTTTACATGGTTTGAAGTGTTGTTAATGTTATATGTTGTACTACTTGAAATGTGACTTTTATGTAAAGTTGGTGTTAAATGTGGTTCTTATACTTATGTTATGAAGTTTTCCTCAAAAGAGCATAAGAGAGAATGTTTTATACAAATGTAATTTTAGCATGGTTTTATTGCATTAAACCATACTTAGTGCATTCTAATGTACTAATTCCATATATTTTGTCTTATCTCAAAAGGTTTAGGTGACATTTTAGAGGAGTCATTGTAGTGAAGTTTAGACATTAGTATTCATTCAAGCAAGTGTTGGTATGTCCTCACTTGATTCGAGGACATAACTATAATTAGTTTTCTTATTCAAAGACATTGCAATAGACCTAGATATTTTCTATATTGTTGATGTATGGATCTTGACCCAAGATATTCGTGTGTCTAAGATGGCTAAGAGAGACTTAGCATTTCCTATGTTTTCTATAAAAGAGATTTTTAAGAAGATGTTGTGAAAAGTTTTAATTCCACACTACTTTTCATATATGTTTATGCAATGAATGATGTCTAATCGCTTGTAGGAGACCTCTGAGAGGTCGAATACGTCATGTGGCGACTTGAGGATTCCCTTACTTCTAAGTTATACCCTCGGGTCATTACCGGCGCGACATGCAAGCACTACCAAATCTTGGCTGCCCGACAGCTTGCTTGGCCCATGTTTGGGTCCTCCTCAAGGACCCTTTGGTTGGTCCTTGTGGCGTTGTTCTCAGATGTTTACACCCTTTACATGTAAGTATATGTATAGTAACCACCTATACCCAATTCCACCCTCATACCATACCACAAAACTCCACTACGAAACACTAACACACACTAGATCAACTTAGACTAGTTTTCGAACGTCTTGGACGTTCTTGGACATTTCACGTCCAAACTCTTCCAAACTCCTCAAACTGACTTCTAATGCTAATATTTATTATTTGAAGACCTTATAAACTCATGACACACATGATAGGTTCTAGATTAACCTAGTTCGTTTTTAGGGATGTTACACATGGTCTATACATAATTCAATAGCCCAAGGTAATCTGCACAAGAATTCATTAATATCAAGTCATGATTAATTCACCCATGTTAAGACCAAAAATAGGAATTCATGTCATGCATGGATTCATAGGAATTCTGATCTAAAAACATTCAATTAACATCAATTCTATCATGAAACATTGTTTCAAATCATTTCATGCAAGAACCCATGGCTAGAATTTAAAATAGAAGATTTCATGTTTTTGATCATCTTTGAAAACCATTTGAATTTGACTCCTTGAATGGAAGAGGATTCAAGGATGAAATACCATACCTATATTGAATAAAAGCCCACGAAATTGATGGAGAAAAACATGGAAAATTAGTCTTCTTCCTTGGAGCTTCAAAGCTTCATCAATGGAGGCTTCGGTGAAAAGGAATGGAGAGCTTTTATTTTGAGTTGAGGGTTTAGCTTTGATTGGCGAGTTTAGTGATTTAAAAAGACTCCATAACTTTCAATAAGTCATCTTCAAATTACCCAAAAGACCCCTACACTTTAATGACCTTTTAGCGAATTCAAATTTGACTTAAAAATGACGCGATCAAATCTGGGACATGACTGCGCGTCACGGAGGCACTTCCAATTCTTGGTTCTGGAAAATTTTGAGACGGAATGGTTCGTGTTTGCCCTGCGTCGCAGGGCAAACTTTGTGACATTTGAGTGTAGCTGGCGCGACGCACCTTGGACATCAAATCTTGGCTGCCTCCGCAACTTCATTAGCCGATGTTTGGGTCCTCTTCAAGGACCCTTTGGCTGGTCCTTAGGGCGTCATTCTTGGATGTTCAACCCTACATATTCCCTCTAGGTACTGGGTTCATCCCCACTGATTTTAGACACCAAATAATACCTTAAAACAAGCACAATACAAGGACACACAAGCACGTCTAAAAGACTATCTTCCGAACGTCTTGGACGTTCTTGGACGTTTCACTTCCAAACTCCTCAAACTGACTTTTAATGCCAATATTCATCATTTTAACACCTTACTAACTCATGAAACACGTGTTAGGCTCTAGTTTAACCTAGTTCGTTTTAGGGATGTTACAAAATAGGTTATTACTACCGACAACATCATATCGTTGCTAATTATTTTACTTCAATTAGTGACGATATCAGTTGTCTCTAAAGTTATATACATTTCTTAGTTGACAAAAATCTAAATTCGTTATTAATAACTATATTTTATCTACGAAAAATTATTTTGTTATTAAATGTATTAATTAGGGACAAATTTATTATTATAAAAAAAAGTTAATTTTCCTATTATCCTTCTCTCCCACTATTAAGTAACTTGTTTGACTTCGATTCTTCGATAGAGGTAGGTTATGATTTATTTTATGTGATAGATGTACACTTAATGGTGATTGATATGCATTAAGTGATATTGCGAAATTCTTTATGTACATGATTATATTGTGTGGTTGTGTGATTTGTGATTGGTCTGAAATTTGAGACTATGAAATTTATAATATGAAATCTTCTCTATCGAAATGATGTCTTGAATAAAGAAGACTTAATGAAATGTTGTTAGTGCAGTGAAAAGTTGTGATAATAAATGATAAATTAACAATATTATTGAATCGGGTGTCACGTTCCAATACGATATTATTGGATCGGGGTGTCACGTTCTGACACAGTATTATTGGATCGAGGTGTCACATTCTGACACGATATTATTGAATTAGGGTGTCACGTTCCGACACGGTATTATTAGATCGGGGTGTGATATTCTGACACCATAATATTAAAGAGGAAAACATATTGAATTAACTAGATGTACTCAATCCCAAAGAATTCATTTCCTAAACGGGTTTGGTGTGGAGGCATGAGTCCTCGTGTGTGCGCTTGATAGTTGTACACACGTAATTTTTTATGGAATTTATGTTTTATACCTTTTATAAAGCTTAAATATTTTTAGTACTATTTTGAATTTTATCTTATGTTATTAAGTTTATTTTTAAAAGATATGAAAACTACAAAAAAAAAAAATACACACTTTAAGGTACACTTTTATTTATTCATTCAAAGTTTTAATAATAAATTAGTGATTTTTATTTTTATTTTTATTTTTATCTAGTTATTTAATTTTACTTAATTAATATTATTTTTATTTATTAACAAAAAAAAAGAAAAGAAAAAAGAAACTAACTCATTTACCCCACTACCCCAACCCACCTACACTATCCCCCACTAACCTCATTTCACTCCCACACTCCACACACACATACCTACACACTACACTACTATATTCAGCAAATTCAAAAAAAAAAAAATGCACGAAAGAAAAAAAGAGGCAGCACACATACAAACAAAAACGTACAAAAAAATAATCACTAAAAACAATCGGCAAGAAAAAAAAAGCAGCAAACAAAAAAGCAATCAAAAACCAACACCACACACCAAACAAAAGTTTTGTGGCGTTCTAATCGAGCTTCAGTCAATATTTTGCGGTATCAATTTTACCTGACTTTTAATTTATTTATGGTATTAGATGTATTTTCGTGATTTAATTTTCGCAAGAGTATCATTTGATTGTTATTGTATATTTGGATTTTAATGATTATATAATACTTTCTTCAATATTATGAAGTTTGCTCAAATTTTATGTGTATTTAATTCTGACACAATAATATTGAAATATTTCCTGTTTATAATTCTATATATATTTATTTTTCATTTTTATACCATATGTTGTTATCAATTAAGTACTTCTTATGTCCAACAAAAATCAACTAAATGTCTAACAAAATTATTCTAATAGTTTGTTTACTCAACTTTATCTAATATTAAAAATAACATTATAGATTAATAAGAAATTACAAATGTGTATGCCTAATTTTGTCATTAACTTTAAGATAAAAAAAAATAAAAATATAATATCTGCAAGCTTAACTCTAACATTAACTTTAAGAGTAAATAAAAAGAAAAGGAATTTTATTTGATTTGATTTGATATTTGTCTTATAATATTAGATGTGTTTTAGGCCTGTTAAAAATGTTGATTTCAATTAAGAATTTGGTTACACATCTTTCTTGATACATTAAAAAACTTCAAGGATGCGGTGACGCACCTTGTCCCAAAAAATATTAATTTTCCAGTAATTTAACATAAGACTTATAGATAAAGTTAATAAGTGTGATGCAAAGAAAACAGTTATGTCTCTAAACATCAAGACCAAGAATACGGTTACACATCTAGGTTGAGACCAAATAAAAATTCAACAATAAAAATATGAGCGTAACCGTATAATATAAACATGTCCACAAATATTCATAATTTAAGTTGAAGTCAATAAAAGCAACTATGCTAGAACCACAAGACTTGAGGGATGTCTAACCTTCCCCTCGATCAACAAAATTCCTTACCCAAATTTTTAGATTCGCAGACCAAAATTAACAGTCATTTCCTTTAGATTAGGAATTAAACAAAAAGGTGACTTCGAACACCATAACTCAATTCCAAGTGGCAGGGGCGGACCCAGTAAGCCAGACGCGGGTGCTCGAGCACCCATTGATTTCCGAATTTTTTGTATATATATATAAAAAATATGATACATATGTATTATAATTTAAATGAGCACCCATAGAACAAAAGCAGTTGTGGGTGAGCTGGTTTAAACCCTGCATCAAGAGGTGCGCGAAGCCACTGGCGAGGGTTCGAATCCTGCCAGCATCATTTCTTTTCTTAAATTTTTTCCAGCGAATTTTACACCTTTTTTTTAAAAAAAAAATCCTTTTTCTAATTAAGGGCTTATTTAACTCTTCTTTTTTTAAAAAAAAAATTCAACGAATTTTACGACTTTTTTTTATTTTAATTTTTTCTTTTTCTAATTAAGGGCTTGTTTAACTCTCAATTTTAAACTTTTTTTGACTTTTTCTATTCTTACTTTTTTTGACTTTTCCTGTTCTTAATTAGTTTAGGTAGCATAATTTTTCTTTCTTTTTTATTTTTAACTTTTTCTATGCTTTAAAACCTTTTGCACTGCTCACTTTTATGTGATTATTTCATTTAGCAAACTACGAAGTCATTCATTCTTCTTCTTGTTCTTGTTTCAAAGAGAAAACCGTCAGCGCAACTGCCCAACAACAAACTAGCGCAACTGCCCAACAACAAACTTCAACCTATTTTCTTTTCAAAATCAAAATACAAAAGTAAGGTAATAAAATTTGATGTTTGATTAAAGTTAGATAATGAAAAAAAAAAGTTTGGGAAAGTAGGTTTTGAGATTTACATTGCTTATGGATGGTACTCTTAAGTCTTAATTCTTAAAATAGATTTCACATAATATTTTTGTTACTTGATAAATGGTTGTTTTAGTTTGCTATGTAGAGCGTAAGATATTCGCAAATGTAAGTAATGATGCAATTATTTATCGTTTTCAACATATGAAAAGTCGTCGAGCACAATTATGACTTGACCAATTAGTAGTAGGTCATTATGACTTGTAAGTAGAGGTTATTTTTTTATAATGATAATATTGATCGTTGTTTTATTTTTTTTACTTTTTTTATTAAAGAGTTTGAGTTAGTATACATTTACTTTTTTTATTAAAGAGTTTGAGTTAGTATACACTTACCGTTTGTGATTGCTAACAAGTTTATGTTAAAGAAAGTGAGCACCCACAACCTTTAAATCCTGGATCCGCCACTGCCAAGTGGCGACTCTTGAAAGTATAAAATAATCCCTAAATCATAATGCCACTTTAATTGGAAATCCCTTCCTGCAGCCGTGCGCGAAAAGGGGTGTGACAATAGTGTGACTGATTACGTATTTGTATGCGTCTAAAATTCCGTTCCTGAAAAACAGCAGACAGGAAAGGAAAAATAGCAAGCAAACAATGATATTTATATTTGAATTAATGCGAAGGTTACAATATTTATGAAAATTTTAATAAAAGATGTAATCCTCTGAATTTTCTCTTCACGGATGTTCTTGATTTGACGGAATACTTGCGGCTCAACACTTGGAGCGAAGACTTCTTTGTATGCGGAAGACTTGCAGATCACCACTGAAGAGCAACTATGTATTTCTATATGTATGTATTTTGTGTGTGTTTTGATCAGAAGAAGACATTTTTATATAGGCTTGAGTTAGGGCTTTAGGGGTATTTTGGTCCGAGCAATTTTGACCCCTAGGCCTGAAGAACATGAGTTCGGCTCATCTTGTCAACTAAATGGACTGGCCCAAGTGATTTGGACTTGATTTAAGTCATACAATTTTGAATTAGATATTAATCCAACTTTATCAACCAGTAATTTGACTTGGTCAACGTATGATGATTTAAGATTTAATCCAAATTTAATATAGATTTATCAATAAAACTTCACTGTCTATAAGTGCCCCCTGGTTTGAGGCTTGTTGGGGTGCTTGATTTGTCGAACTTGTAAAGACAAGCCTTGAAGTATTTGTGAAGCAAATCTTTTTTTTTTCGTCGTAGTTGATCTTTCACGAGACATTTGAAACTTCATGAGAAATGACCATACTCATATGTTGAGGTCAACATTTACCAGAGTCTTCATGACAATATTCTCTAATTTGTAAGAGGTCATTTGAATTTCGGTTGTTTATCAACTCATTTTTGACTTGAAGTGTTTCAAGCTCATAAAGACTTATCGCATGACATTTCTTCATAGTGTGGTAATTTCATTTGGGTCATCAACTATGAAATGACCACCAATACAATGAGCAAGGATTGCGTCCACAAGCTTGACTTGGTGATAGAACTTTGTGGTTTCGACGCAAATTAGGCTTTCACGCAAGGAATTCAAATTCTCATGACGCGAGTCTATTCTCATTCGGACATATTTTTTATGTATCTCAAGAGAAAATTTTACCATAATTTGGTTTCTATGAAATTTCCATAATTTGATTCCCATGAAAAATTTTCATAATTTAATTTTTATGAAACTTACCATAATTTGGTTTCTATGGAATTTCGATAATTTGATTTCCATGAAAACTTTTCATAATTCTTATGAAAACTTACCATAATTTGGTTTCTATGGAATTTCCATAATTTGATTTCCATGGAAACTTTCCATAATTTAATTCTTATGAAAACTTACAATAATTTTCATAATTTGTAGGAAATAAACTTTTTATCTTCATAATTTTCCATAATTTGTAGGAACACAATTTATGTACTTTGATTTCTATAAATACACATGCTCTTACAAGGATTGATTGTCAATTGAGGCATACAAAACTCAATTTTCGTCACTTTTTTTTAAGCACAGCACGCCTGCGGTAGAAAGTTCATAACTTATTGTAGAAATATTGAAATCATGATCCATTTGATGTTCCAAAAACTAGACTCAGAGGGCTACGACATATTCTAAATTCAAAACCAAAACCCTTCAGAATTTGCAGTAATTGATTTTTGAAATTTTCTATCAGATCTGTCTTTTTTTTTTGTATAGCTCTATGCAGTTCCATCAAAACGTCTCTATCTTGGTTTAGGAGATTTCGAATAACAAGCGACTTGTTTCTATAGAAACTAGACATCAAAGTCTACAACACATCCAAAAATCAAGGTAAAACTCTTCATGAATTGATGAAAATTAATTTTCGACGTTGGTCTTCAATTATGTCGTTATGGTTTTGTAGATTTATAGAGTCTCACCAAAACGTTTGTATCTTGGCGTAGGAGAGCTTGAATGGAGAGAGACTTGATTCTATATAAAATAGACTCTTAAGTCTTCATGAGTTTACTTCTGTACATCTTTAACGAAAAATCGCATATTGATTTCCGTATTGATTGAGAATTATTTTTATCATCTACATGGAGAGACAACATAAACTCTTAAGCCAATAGTACCATATTCATCATGACAAGCGCGAGATAATATGCCATAATTTTCAAAATATCGATTTGAAACTTCGTGCAATTAGCACCGTGAGAGACATCATTCATCATGACGAACGTGTGAGCATATGCCATAATTTTTACCATTCCGATTTGAAGTTTCGTGCAATTGGCACCGTGAGACACATCATTCATCATGACGAGCATGAGAGCATAGGCCATAATTTTCACCATGCCGATTTGAAGCTTCGTGCAATTGACACCGTGAGATACATCACTTTTCCTCTCTTTTTTCAGGCTTACAATGGACTGAAAAAAGTCTCAATATCATATAAAAAAAAGTAAAGTGTAATCCATAATTGGCGAGGAACCACTTGATGCATCTTCGTTTGTAGTTTTAACTTTGATGACGAACCACACTTTGTGCCTCTTCTTTTACAATTGCGGTTTTAGCGACGAACCACTCTTAGTACATCTTCTTCTACAATTTCAACTTTGATGAAGAATCATATGTGGATCATCTTCTTTTAGAGTTGCGACTTTGATGACGAACCACACGTGAAATACATTTGGTATCTCTTCTTTTGTAGTTTCAACTTTGATGATGAACCACGTTTGGTGCCTTTTCTTTTGCAATTGCGACTGTAGTGATGGCCGACTTTGACGACGAACCACACTTGATATCTCTTCTTTTGTAGCTTCAACTTTGATGATGAACCAAATTTGGTGCCTTTTCTTTTGCAATTGCGACTTTAGATATGGCCGACTTTGACGACGAACCACACTTGATATCTCTTCTTTTGTAGCTTCAACTTTGATGATGAACCACATTTGGTGTCTTTTCTTTTGTAATTGTGACTTTAGCGATGAACCATACTTAGTACATCTTCTTCTATAATTGCTTATTAGAGTTGTGGCTTTGATGAAGAACCACACATGAAGTATTTTTTTTTCAGTTGCGACCTCGACGACGAACCACACTTGACACTTCTTTAGTAGTTTCAGCTTTGATGACGAAGCACCATTGGTGCCTCTTCTTTGGAGGATCATGTAGAAAATTTATTCAAGTCGTACACGGAGTATGATACTTTAAGATAATAAAAAATGGCTAAAGAATCACATGAAAAGGTCCTCTCTGATGCGCAACGCCGTCTCGATGGTGCAAAGCTGGCACTTGAAAAGTTGGATGGATCCATGGAGAAACTTCAAGCAACTCTAGCAGATACGGTGAAAGACTTAAAAGCCTTGACTACCAAAACTCAAGAGAACATCACCATTACGGAGGGCGAGATTTACTCCATTAAGGCAAATAATGTGATGTGTAACGATGAAGTTGAGAGATTAGCCAAGCTAGAAGATGCAATCGTGAAAAACCACCAAGAAATCATAAGCTTCAAACTTTTTCCGTAGTTGGATTTTTTTTTATTTGCTTAAAATTTTCTGATTCACTCATTATGGTGTAGTTTTTTTTTTTTTTTTGAAGCAATAAAATAGTGACTTATATTTCAATAAGAATTTTCTTCTCTTGAATTTCAAACTTGTTATTGTTTCTTTCCACGAGCCCCCTTTCTTAAAAAAAAAAGACTACATACGCTAGCGTTCATATGAGGATTGCAACAAAATTGAAGATTTTTTTCAGCTTTCTTCATCTTTGAGCACATGTAGAAGAAAATTCATAGCATGAAGTAGGAGCGTCGGAATAATGAGATTCTTTTTTTGTTAGAAATATAACTTAGAAATCTTCAATCTGTATAAAAATGACATCCATGAGATTTACGGTTAATTGCAGATCTGTGTTCGAAGTTAGATCAAAATCTGCGTGCTTGAATCTTCAGATTTCTTCAGCTTTGCGCACATGTGGAAGAAAATTCATAACGCGGAGTAGGAGCGCCGGAATAATAAGCTTCTTTTTTTGTTGGAAAGATAACTTCAAGATATTCAGTCTGTACAAAAATCATTTCCATAGGATTTACGGATTAGTGCAGATTTGTCCTCGAAGTCAGCTCAAAATCTGGGTGTTTAACTCTTTTATTAGAAAGAATCAACATGATGTTCACATGGCGACGTTATATTTTTTTTTCTTATGAATGAACCTAGAGTAAAATACTCTAAGCTGCCTATGTACATCAATGAAGATGATCAAGTCATAACGTAGTTCAGAAAGCCAGTTTTAATATATTTTTGTGTGTGTGTCCTAACTTTTTCTAGGCCGCCTCTTCCGATATTTTCAACCTAGCGGACTTTTTTTTTGGGATCCGTACACATTTTATACTCTTACTGGGCAGGAGTATGGCTCCTCTTCAAGGATAGTACTTCTTAAGGATTTTCCATTCATGGGACCAATCCGCAAGCCGTCTATATCCACAAGTTTGTAAGCTCCGCTTGAATAGACTTCTTGAATGACGTATGGTCCATCCCATTTTGAGGTGAACTTGCTTTTCGATTTGTGAGATATGATAATTGGCCTTCTAACTGCAATAACTTGATCACCAACTTGGAAGGACCTTAGGCAAACCTTTTTATTGAAAGCACGAGAAAGACGAGCTTGATAGCATTCAAGACTTTGTTGAGCTTCCAACTTTTTCTCATCGAGAGCTTATAACTCTTCAAGGCGCAGATGAGCATTATCTTCTTCAGTAAGTCCCTCTTGGATGGCAAGCCTCAATGACGGTATTTGTCATTAAAGTGGAAGGACTGCTTCTGTTCCAAAAAAAAAGAATAAGGAGTTGCTTGAGTTGGCGTGCGATGAGTCGTCTGGTATGCCCAAAGAGCTTTTTCTATCATGTCAATCTCTTTTAGATTTGGAGACGACCTTCTTTAACAAGTTGCACAGGGTCTTGTTAAATGCTTCAGCTAGACCATTTGCAACAGCATAATACATTGAAGAATTACGTTGTTTGAAGCCAAAAGGGTCACAGATCTTATCTATCAATTTATTGGCAAATGGCTTTCCATTATCCGTTAGTATATAACTAGGAATGCCAAAACGATAGATGATATTCACCTTCAAGAAGTTTGCAACATTTTCCTTCTTTACTTCTTTGAGAGCTACCGCCTCAGCCCATTTTGAGAAGTAATTTGTCGCAGCAAGGATGTACAAGTGGCCGCCAGAAGATTTCGATAGTAGTCCAACTACGTCTAACCCTCAAGCATCAAATGGCCAAGAAGACACACTCGGATGTAATACATCAGGAGGTTGGTGCATAAAGTTTGCATGAAATTGGCATGCTTGACATCTTCGAGCATAATCCAAGCAATCTTTTACCATTGTTGGCCAATAATACCCCATTCTTTTTATATGAAAATGCAACTTTGGCCCAGATTGATGCGATCCACAAACTCCAGAATGTGATTCTTGCATAGCTTGATTTGCTTCTTCTTCTCCCAAACAACGCAAGAGAACCCCCTCGAATGATCTTCGATATAGAGTATATTTATAGTAAAGAAACTGAGGAGCACGACGACGGATTTCAGTATTTCTCTTTGGATCTTCTGGAAGTATATTGTAGCACAAGTAATCAATCAAGACATGTCTCCAGTTGACTATCTCAACTTGTGAAACATCTACAAGATGTTCAAGCTTGCTTGCTTCATTTGCATCTTGTGGTACTATCCATTTTTGACAGATAGTGATTTGAGCTTGGTCCGGCAGAGTCAATGTTGAAGCCAAAGAAGCTAAGGCATCAGCTTTCTTATTCTCCTTTCTTGGAACATGTTGAAGAGTTACATCTCCAAGCCATCTAATCAATTTTTGTGCATAGTCATGATAGAGGCGCAATTCTGGCTTTTTGACTTCATAGCTACCCAACAATTGATTGATCACTAATTCAAAGTCTCCAAAAACTTGTAATTGCAATTGCTTCATATCGACCGCCATTTCAAGCCCAAGTATTAAGGCTTGATATTCTGCAACATTATTGGAGCAACATTGTGTTAAGGTGAAGGAATATGGCAAGATCTCATCTTGAGAAGCGACGAATATCACTCCAGCGCCGGCTCCTTCACGATGTGAGGCCCCATCAAAATACATCTTCCAAGGCGGTTGAACTTCAACAATCATTGCATCTTCATCAGGTAATTCATCAATGAGTTCCCAATCATCAGGTATCGGGTAGTTTGCTAAGAAGTCTGCCAATGCTTGCCCTTTCACAGCCTTTTGAGGAACATACACAATTTCAAATTGCTGAAACTGGAGGTACCATTTCGCTAGTCGATCATTGAGGACGGGTTTCGACATCACAAATTTGATGGGATTTGTTTTAGAAACAAGACGGACGACGTGAGCTTGAAAGTATTGTTTCATCTTCTGAATTGAAATGACCAAGGACAAACATAGCTTTTCGATTGGCGAGTACTTCAACTCATTTGGTGTCATCATCCTACTTAGGTAGTAAAGGGAATTTTCTTTCCCTTCGCCATTCTCTTGGGCTAAGAGTGCTCCCACTGATCTTTCTTGAGCTGATATGTAAAGTATCAATGGTTTCCAGGAACTGGAGCTGCTAAAACTGGTAGTTTGGTCAAGTAAGACTTCATGCTCTCAAAGGAATTACTACAAGTTTGGTCCCATTCGAAAAGAGTGCCCTTTTTCGTAAGACGACTGAATGGTTGGCACTTTCCTGCTAGATTCGAGATGAATCTCCTAAGATATGCTAGCTTCCCTTGCAAACTCTTCAATTCATGTATGTTTCTTGGCTCGACCATCTTCAGAATTACATCTATTTTTTCTTGATCAATTTCGATTCCTCGATGTCGTACAATGAAGCCAAGGAATTTTCCAGAGGTAAATCCAAACGCACATTTCAAAGGTTTCATTCTAAGTTGATACCTTCGTAGTAGATCAAACACCATCCTTAAGTCTTGCAAGTGGTCACACTTTTTCCTTGATTTCACTACTAAATCATCAACATAACATTCAATATTTTTGTGAATAATGTTATCAAAGATGTTCTGCATAGCTCTTTGGTATGTTGCTCCTGCATTCTTCAAACCAAAAGGCATTACTTTGTAGCAATAAATGCCTTTAGGAGTGTGGAATGCGGTCAACTCTTCATCCTTTGGTGACATGCGGATCTAGTTGTAGCCGGATGAACCATCCATAAAAGACATTGCATCATACCCAGTAGTGGCATCAATCATAAGCTCAAGGATAGGAAGTGGAAATTCATCTTTTGGACATGCAATATTGAGATCCCTAAAGTCGACGCAAACTCGAATTTGCCCATTTTTCTTCCTCACGGGGACAACACTTGAAATCCATGTGGGGTACTTAACTTCACAGATAAAGCCAGCCTCAATAAGATTGTTAACTTCAGTTTCGATCAAGGGAACCAATTAAGGCCTAAAACACAGTTGAGCCTGCTTGATGGGACGTGCAGCTTTTCACAGCAAGATGATGGACTGCTACTTTCGGGTCTAATCCATGCATTTCTTTGTAACTCCAAGCAAATACATCTTTATACTCTTTGAGTAAGTCGACGTAGGCCCTTTCCTCATCACTTGCTAGTGAAGCATTCACATAAGTGGGTTTTGGATCTTCATCAGTTCCAAGGTTGATTTCTTTCAATGTATCAACGGTCACCTTTACTCCTTCTTCAAGTTCTGGTGGTGCATCTTTAGCATCTTCATCTTCTTGAGGTTCTCCATCATTGAAAGATATATGGTAGCACCATGAAACGTTCTCCCATTTTCCAGCAATTTTAATTGGAGAAAAAGTATGCATTTCATCTTGTGTAGTGACATGATATGAAGAGCCAACACTTTTTTCATCTTTCTCACGTTGCTTAGTGTAGACAACAACATGCGACTTTGCCTTTAGTACTTCTCCACAAGAGACCACAATGTTCGTATGTCGCCTCATTCTAGAAGGGATTAGACTTTGAAAGTCTTTAGGAGCATTTTGAGATTTGGGTAAAGTAGATGCTTGCATACCCTTGCTATTTCTCCAAAGCTTGTTTTTCTTCCTCAATTGCCCTAACCTCTCAAATAAATAAATCCTCTGCGTTGAGCTTCCAAGTCGATCGAAGATAGAAGGCCTCTTGTTAGAATTAGCAGACTCATCTTTCGCAGTTATGTAGTTGTTGATCACCCTTTTTATGGAGATGCATATAGGTGGAGGCTTTTTGTAGTCCACTCCTTGACGTTGTTGCCTCATAACGGGTTCTGACAGAAGCTTACCCAATTTTGATGGTTCATTTGGATCGAATCCAGCATTTGCTAGCAGCCTTGAAGCATTAGGGTCAAAACTTTCTTCTATACGCTTCATTGGGAGTGCTTCATATTGGGGTGACTTAGGGACCACAAATTTTCCGTGAAGTAATGACTCAGGAGCCATAGACATCCCATGTAATTTTGTGGATGACTTCATCATATCAATTCGCCTTAAAAGAAGGTTCAAACCTTCCAGCGCATTTTTCGCAACTCGAAAGAGTGTCCCTTGTTCTCTTTTGCCTTTGGGACATAACTAAGAATAGATGTGACCTTTTTACTTGAAAAACACCAATCATGTTAGACATCTTGTTTGGATTGCCAAGCTTTGGATCTTTCTTGTTTACAACTTTTGCCTTACCGACCGTTACCTTAGTCATCTTGTTAAGGAGTCCGACATCTCCGGATGCAATGTCATAAACTTTTATGGAATATTTCTTCAAGTAAAACTTTGCATCAGCAAAGTGAGCTTCAGCTTCAGTGAATGGAATATCATCTGCAATAATCTTTTTTGCAACTCCATTCTCATAATACTTCAAACATTGGTGGTAGGTAGATGGGATTACTTTGTTCTCATGTACCCACGGCCTACCAAGCAAAATATTTTATGAAGTCTTTGCATCAATTACGTGTAACCACACACTTGACTGCAACTCCCCTATCGTGAGGTCTATTTTGACGGTCCCTATGGACCTTTGTCCTCCTTGATTGAATCCTTGGATCATCAAGCGACTATCACTAAGATTTGATGTTGATATCCCAAGTTCTTTCATTGTGCGAATTGGAAGGATGTTGATTCCAGATCCTCCATCGACTAGGATTCTATTCACCCTTTTCTCACGCGCAAAACCAACCCTGAATAAAGGGCGATTATGAAATGTGTCACCAAACAGACGATCATCGTCAGAGAATGTGATTTTGGCCATACATGCATTTTCCACTCCAGGAGATAGATGTGGAGCATCTTTTGGTGATGGGCGTAATGGATTTTCAACTTTAGGAGACGACTTTGGAGCATCTTTTGATGATTGATATGATGGAGTTGCATATTTCGCTTCCTTTTCATCAACATTACAACATTGATCTTTTGTGCCATCGCATGTGAACTTAGTAAAGAACCAATTTGGCAAATATTCTCAAAATATAATTGGTCAAGGCGGCTCTTGGTAGTGGTGCGCCTTTATTTCCTTCTTCTTTGAATATAGACTTAAAGTTTTGGTTTTTGGTCTCCTTACCATCTTTTCCCTAACGTGTCGCTTTGTTGACTCTTTATGCGAACTCATTTTTTGGCATCTATGGCGAGTCACAAGAGTCCAGCCCCAATCATCAAGATCATCGACTAGGTCCTCATCTTCTCTCGTCGATCCCTCTCCTACAGAAACTACATCACTTAGTATAGGAAGAGATAACAAATTATCTACATCAATGGGCTCAAAGTCTCCAAACTTAATCGTTCTTATCTGATTGATGTTTGGGATGTCTTGCTCATTATTTCCCTCAACAAAATTGCAGGTCATGACCAGATTGGGTAAGTCAGAAGTGATACTGACTTGGTTTGAACTCAATTTCTCATCTTCAAGTTCAATCTTCCCTTCGCGAGCTAAGTCCAAGATTTTGTCCTTGAAGACGAAGCATTTCTCGATAGAGTGGCCAACCAACCGGTGATATTTGCAATATTTTAGATCATCACTCCACCCTGATTCATCTGGTCGTTTCATCTCTGGTAACTCAAAAATTTTATCTCAATGAGTTCATCAAAGATTGTGAAAACATCTGAGTCAAGAAATGGGTAGTCCTTCCGCTGCATTTCCTTCAAGGTGAGATTTTGATTCGTCCTTCCTTCAAAGAAGTTGCTTTTGCGCTCTGTGTATTTCCCAGCCTTTTGTACATTTAACATGAGAGGTATTGACGTTTATGGATTCCTTTTTTCAGTCAGCGCCAAATATTTTCCCACTTTCTTGAATTCTTGCCTTTCTTTGACTTTGCGGAGTTCGTGGACAAGTGGCACTTCAGTTCCAATTGACGACATGCTCAACTTCATATCATGAGCGCGAGCGGCCAATTCTTCAAAAGTTTTAGGCTTTATGCCTTGCAAAATATAGCGGAGACCCCAATGCATACCTTGAATGCACATCTCTATGACTGAAGCTTCACTAAGTCTATCTTTATAGTTTAGACTTGCATGTCTCCATCGGTTGATGAAGTCAAAGACCGGCTCTTCATTGCGCTGACGTGTGTTTGTAAGTTCCACCATGTTTACAGTACGTCTTGTGCTATAGAAGCGGTTGAGAAATTCTTGCTCCATTTGTTCCCAACTATTAATGGAACCAGACTCAAGGTCTGTGTACCAATCGAAAGCATTGCCCTTAAGGGAGAAGACAAATTGTTTGACGATGTAGTCGCCGTATTTCCCAGCATTGTTGCATGTTTCAATGAAGTGTGCCACATGTTGCTTCGAGCTCCCCTTACCATCAAACTGCTGAAATTTTGGAGGTTGATAACCGGCAGGCATTTTCAAGCTATCAATCCTTGCAGTGTATGGCATTGCATATGTCAAGGAGGATTTCATAGCAACCTCGTACTTGTCTTTAATGGTCCCCATGATGAACTCCTTGATTTGGTTGATGGGGACATCACAGGAAACTTGGATCTCTTTAGCATGTTCCACTTGCTTTGAAGGGCGATCAACCGTCTCTTGTACTTGTGGACGTTCTCCAGGTGCATGACTTGATTCTTCATCCATAATGCCTTCCACCCTATCAGTTAGCTTAACAATTCGGGCATCTTGATCTTGAACATACTTGGTCAAGCCTTCAATAGCTCTTGTCTCGCAAGTTGTTCTTCTACGGATGAAGTGCTAGTCACCATTGCGTGCATTACCATAGTAGGTGATGGAGAATGGTGTTGATTTTCCCAAACATGTGATGCAAACATGTTATGTGGGGTAGATCATGTGCTCAAGACATCATCGTCGACTAAAGCAAAAGGCTTTTCATATGTAGATATTTTTAATTGGGCTAGAACCCTCGACCATTTCGGCGATGTCTTCTTTTGCGTCTTTTGCATGAGACTTCACACACACATTTTGGGGACAAACCAAAAGCAACAGCAGATTCAGACGGCACTCCTGAGGCTTGTTGTCCCAACAGCTTGTCTTGGTTCCTTGTGATAGGTCTCATCTTTCCCGCAGTAACATCAAGGATGTTTTCCACATCGATGTAGAATTTGGATCCATCAGTTTTTGCAGAAGTAGATGCAAATCCAGACGCGGATGCAGATTTTTATACAGATGTAGATTTTGATGCAGATGTGGATACGGATGCAGATCCAGATTTTGATGCAGACGCAGATTTGGATGCAAATACAGATCCAGATGTAGATACAGATTTGGGTGCAGATGCAGATCTTGATGCAGATGTAGATATGGATGCAGATCCAAATTTGGATGCAAATGCAGATACGGATGTAGATCCAGATTTGGATGCAGATGCAGATTTTGAGTTGATCTTCTTGGAAGCCATCTCAATGTTCTTGAACTTGTATTTTGGAAGATAAAATATGAGAGGTAAAGATTGTCCCACTAGGCGTGCCAATTTGTATGCGTCTAAAATTTTGTCCCTGAAAAACAGCAGACAGAAAAGGAAAAATAGCAAGCAAACAATGATATTTGTATTTGAATTAATGCGAAGGTTACAATATTTGTTAAATCTTTAATAAAAGACGTAATCCTCTGATTTTTCTCTTCACTGATGTTCTTGATTTGACGGAATACTTGTGGCTCAACACTTGGAGCGAAGACTTCTTTGTATGCGGAAGACTTGCAGATCACCACTGAAGAGCAACTATGTATTTCTGTATGTATATATTTTTTGTGTGTTTTGATCATAAGAAGACCTCTTTATATAGGCTTGAGTTAGGGCTTTAGAGGTATTTTGGTCCGAGCAATTTTGACCCCTGGGCCTGAAGAACATGAGTTGGGCTCATCTTGTCAACTTAATGGACTGGCCCAAGTGATTTGGACTTGATTTAAGTCATACAATTTTGACTTAGATATTAATCCAACTTTATCAACCAGTAATTTGACTTGGTCAGCGTATGGTGATTTAAGATTTAATCCAAATTTAATATAGATTTATCAATAAAACTACACTGTCTACAATATTTTCTTCAGTTGTCACTTGTTCATGTTGTTTGTTGCATATCACATGCTAAGTGTTATAGTTGATTTTTTACTATTACTTTATGCATATTAGTTACTATTTTGAGTGTTTTCTATTCAGTGCATCTTGCCCTGTACTGTGTCCTACTTGTATTTCTCTTTATTTTCCTTTTATGCAGTGTAGCGAGTGTACCAGCGACTTTGACTCGCCCTCAGCTCTAGTCGGTCTCAACATATCAGGTTTAAGGGTGAGCTATTCATTCGAGATTGTGTTGGATTCTCTCTGTCATGGCCTGATGTCCTTAGTTTTCGAAAACAAATTACTTTATTCTTTTTATTTTGGTGTATTTGATACTCTTAGACTTAGTATTCGGAGATTAGATGTCATTGATACAATGACTTTCAAATGTTAGGAAACGATATTTAATAAGATTTTGAGTGTCCGCATTATCCTTGTATTTTGTAAGTTGGGGTTAAATTTGTTGGTTCTCCCTCCTAGGAGGTTAAGTGTGTGTCACATTCGAGGAGCACCCCCTAGACGTAACCGGCGTCGTCGTCCTCGAAGAGGACTAAGACTAGCTTCTTAGCTTACATCATTACATTCATAGGTTAAAAATGCGGAAAATTTAAAACTTTTCTTCTATCTATCATGAGGTTTACATGGACCTCTCGTATACACATAATATATATTCATATCGAGTATACATAGACCCTTCGTATAAGAAGATTACTAGTCTTCTACTTTTATGGAACATATATATATATATATAAGATATAACATAGTCTTAAAACGGATGTCTCATCTCATAACCATCTAAACAAGAGTGTAACAATAGGGCATAGCACATACATCAATACAATAAAAGCCACATATAGTCTATACAATCTTTAGTACTCAAATGAAAGGAAATGATTATATTGTCTTTAAGACTAATCAATATCGGATGCTAGAAAATGGCATTGTCCTCGAAGTGGTGAGGACCTACCCAACTAGGAGAATGAGAATCCAAGTCTTCCTTCAAAAGTCGTCTCAAGCCCTTCAACGACCGGAACCTAAAATATTGGGGAAAAGGGAGAAAATGGGGTTAGCACATCACTTGTACTAAGTATAGGATCATATGCACACAAAACATAAAATCATGCTAAAAGGGGACATTTCATTAAAGTAAGCAATTTGCTTTGAAAACACTTATGCACATTCAAGTACCAATAAAAGTCAATCATACATATTCATCAAGTCAAGACCATGTACATCACAAGACCAACAATACTAAGTCTAGTCAAATCAACATGCATATCAACATAATTGAGCCATAATCAAGACAACTCTATCATCAAGTTATAACATCAACAAGCATTAATAAGAGTTTACAACAACATAACCACAGCAAGACCATTACTCATGAACCCTCATTAAGTCCACTAGTGCAATGACTAAGGAAAGCTCCATAACCTTACTCAATCAAGTAAACCCAACAAGAACCATAAACAATGTCCAACTCCACATACTACATCATTAAGAGTACATATCAACATACTTTAGCAATAGAGACCAAACACATGTTCATAAGTGAAACCAATATCATATAGTTTCATTTAGTTTCATTAACATGTAAGATCAGCATATAAATACATTTACATTCATAAGCATATACATACATTAGAACATCCTCCTAAGACTTCCCTCAAGGATAACTAGTGCAATGTATAGTTAGAGTCTCATACCCTACCTAGACTAAGCTACACCCCTTAGGTCATCATAGTTAGAGTTCACTTCATTACGTTATTTTACCTTTTGGGAACATCTTGCCTTAATCGACATAGACCACATGAGCTAATGAGGAATCCGGTGTCATGGAACCCTACACCAAAATAAGGCGGACTACTTGCCAATGTAGTACCAAAACATGAACATAGCTTCTATGTGGATCTACTTGATAGTATCCCTATGGGGGCAACATAGTTCAAGAACTAGGAGATGTAGTTGGGACCCTTTTTATGCTACATGCATTATAGTCTACAATCTCATGAGTATATTAGTGATCCTACCTTCCCTATGTGGGAAGGGACACTCCTCACTACTCGGTGCTAAGCTAGAGTCCCTTTTTGAAATGTTTTTAATGTCTTTATTAATCATCATAGCTTAATGTAGGTCATAGGGTCTATCCCTTATATAATCATCATCATATCTCAATAAGAATTGCATGAGTATTGTCCTTTCATTACAATTCATACATGTGAGGTTAGCACATTTCTATAGTCACATCATAATAAGGCACATTGGTAAGTTATCACCATCCTTATAACATTTACATCTTAGTCAACAACTCACAAACCATAGTTCAAGACATTTCAATCAACATCATATCAACCCTATCAATCTTAACATAAGGTATACTTCAATACAACATCACCACTTAATCACAAGTAATCATAATTGAAGTAAAGAATTGAGATCACAAGACTTACCCAAATCTCCTTCACAAGCCATCATCAAGATCTTACCATCAACCATTCAATTAAACCCAAAAATGGGTGTAGTATCATCACACAATAGTAACAAACATAATAATAAAGTCAATTGAATCATTACACAACAATTCACCACTAGTTCATAGCCTAGAGTGACAGACTTAGGTCAAATTCATGATCTACTTCACAACCGAGGTTAATTAATCAAGAACTAACATAATTGGATTATAATATATCACAATCTACTCATAAATTGGTATAATAACAACATAGAATGGTAATTCCCACATTAACCAAGCCAATTGTATCGATACTACATAATTCAATTCAAGATCACAACCTAGGGTTAAAGGAAAAAGGTCATCTTTCCACAAACTAGGTCAATGATCAAGAAGTAGTCTAACTGATTCATAATACATGTTAATCTACTCATAATAACCTAAAGGAATCATAAACAAAGTAATTCACAAGATCAATTTCGTATTGGAAGAAATTCAACTTGAATTTCATATTTTTGAAATCAACTTGGAGGAACCCTTTGGGGAAAGAGATTTCAAAGGTGAAAGGAATCCCATACCTTACTAATTGATGATGTTTGATGGAGAAAACTTGATCTTTTGCTACCCTATAACCCCCCTTTGGTTGTTCTTCTATGGAGTTTCTTTGGGAGAGAGAAAGAAGAGAGAAGGAAGATCAATTGGGTTTTGGGAAATTATGAGAGTTAAGTGAGGTTTTAGGCTTAGGGTAGTTTATATAGGGACTTAACTAACTTAATTAACCACCCCCTAATCCATAATTAACCTCCTAACTAAACTAACTAATTAAATGAATTAAATAAAATAAGGCAGCAACACAGGGGCCTAACCTACGAGACCTTGACTGACGGGTCGTAGGTCAGTCGACGGGCAGTGTGGCCTCCGTGCTGCACGTTCGTAGTTTTGGTCAGATATTTGGCAAAACGACCCCTTCACAAATTTGGCTAGTGACCATCGACGGTGGCAATCGACGCCCCGTCGATTGGACCACGATCCGTCGCCTACAACTCGCAAGTAGACACTACCTTTTGG
The DNA here is from genome assembly GCA_022817965.1 of Solanum lycopersicoides. Classification (NCBI taxonomy): domain Eukaryota; kingdom Viridiplantae; phylum Streptophyta; class Magnoliopsida; order Solanales; family Solanaceae; genus Solanum; species Solanum lycopersicoides. Next base: position 34,307,048 of record CM040627.1, read on the forward strand.
CAGCTTTTGCCAAATTACAAGGGTCCTCCTCAAGGGACCTTGGTTGGTCCTTGGGGAGTCGTACCCGGACGTTTCGACTATAAACTAACTCTAATACGTATTAGACACCTTACCACTAAATTTCATCATTTTACGACTCTTAAAACTTAGTCAAATAGGCTAAGGCACATTAGCACCTCTTGAACTAGTTTTCGAACGTCATGGACGTTCCTTGACGTTTTGATTCTAAAACTTCCTAAATGACTTATATACATTATAATTGACTTAAAAACAATATTAAAACTCTTAAACTCTCATGTTAGGCTCTAGATTAGGCTTTAGACTTTTGGAGTATTTCAGTGTGGGTGCCACTCATGGCTCGTTTTGGGCCGTGACATCAATTTGTGGGAGTGGATATCGACAAGAGCTTGCAAGATTGTGCATTTATTTCGTATATTTTCCTTTTATTTTTAACGAGTAAGATTGTAAAAAAACTATTGCACTTTTTTACATTTCCTTTCTATGATTTTTCTTTTATTTTGTATTTTATAAGTTTTTTTGTCAAAATAATTCTTATGCTTCGTTGGAATTCTGCTAACTACTAACAGAGTATTTTATTTCCAGACTATATCAAAATAATGTTATTGTTCCTCCTAAAGTGTCTAAACAAACACCACTAATTAATTCGCGGCGAAACTTGATGAAGTAAACCTCCCTAGGTGCAAGTGTCATATTTCAGAAGTTAGAGGGAGTTTAAACAATTTTAAGTTTTTGGCGATTATAAAAAGATGAGCTAAATTATGTGGTAGTTATCCACTATTAAACAAACGTCTTAAGAAATGATAAATAATAGGGTAATATTATATTATATTTTATATATATTAAATTTTATGCTTTGGAAAATGTATTAAATATTAAATAGTATCTAATAGTAAGGTGAAATAGACAAAAATAGATAAATAATTCATTAGTTTTTAAATCGAACAAGTATTGTTTGACATCTATTTATAGCAGTGGCGGAGCCAGAAATTTTAATGAGGAATTCAAAATATGAGAAGTAAATATACGAACTAGTTGGAGGGGGTTCGACATATATTATACATACCTAAAAAATAATTTTAACCATGTATAAATAGTAATATTTTTTCGCCAAGGGATTCGGACGAACCCCCTCATTATACATTGCTTTCGCTCCTGATTTTAGTATAATGAACAAGTAAAAGATGAACGCAAAAAATAATTGATATCATATTATTTTCTACAACTGCGAATAAGTTCTCTAATTTTTATGATTAAATATTTATTGAATTATTTCTCATTAAGCCAGCATGTGCTTACCTCCACTGATCTTGTTCAAAAGAAAAAATTACTCGAGCTGGACCCAACAGATAGATTTTCACGTTCGTTGGATGTGAAGAAATTTAATGGCATGTAAAGTCATCACACTTTGTTTTATAATTGATGTCACATCAAAGATAGAAGAATATGGTTCTTGCATGCCAAGTTTAAGGCAAGAGTATAGACAATAAAATATTATTTTCCACATCTAACTCTAACTTGTTTTTTTCCTAGCCTCCATATTCTCCCTTTCCTTTTCTTTCTTATTTTATTTAGCACAAAAATAAATTAAAAAGGTAGAATGGTTTAAATAAATTTGAAGTCATATAGTTGGTAGTTACACGTAAATTTTGCCCATGTTTCATAACTCATAAAACACAGGCACCACTAATTTATTTTGTCTCGTCGCATACAAATTACTCTCTTCGTTCACATTCACTTGTTACTTATTTCTAAAATATATTTTTATTTTTATTTGTCAGTTTTGACGTATAAAAAACAGTTATATTTATTCTTTACATTAAATGCTTGTTCTCAAAATAATTTTTCAAGACTTAATACTACATATCACGTAATAAGAATAATTTGATAATATCAATGATTGTCTTTTTAATAGGCGGGTCAAGTCAAACAGTGACAATAAAAATAAACTGAAGGAGTACAATGGCTAATTTGGACTTACACTAATATGTACTTTTATCAAGTCATTTTTTCTCCTTTAAAACTGTTACGATTTAGTTAGTTTAGTTAATTATGTTTAATCAGTCATTTAGTTAGCTATTTTCAATTAATCAGTTAGAATAGTTAGTTAGCTAATTCTGTTAATGACAGCTCATTAGTTTGTTAGATATTTTTTATTTTTCTTGTATAAATACATTGTCTCCTCATAGTGTAAATCAGTTGGTTGATTCTTTCCACACTCTCTTCTTCTTCTTTCATCTTTGTTGTTGCATTCATGGATGTGAGCTAGTTTTTGACATGGTATCAGAGCAAGGAGGTATTTCGATTCATCTATTTCGCCTTCTTCGTGCTCCTTTTTCGATCTCGTTTTGTTTTTGGTATGCATCTCAGATTTGTTAGCTAGAATTGAATTCTAGATCTATTTCGTTTCCATTTCTTTTCTGCTGGATTTCTTCACTGGATCAAATCGTATTTTGCGTATTTGTTTGATCTGATTTTACTATGGCGATTGAGAATGTTTCAACTTCGACTGAGAATTCTGTGAATAACAATGGTGTTAACAGTAATGATCTTAGTTCTCCACTGTATGTGCATCCTTCGGATAATCCTGGTGTTTCGTTGGTTCAAAATCCTTTTGATGGAATAGGTTATAGATCATGGAGACGAAGTGTTCTTAGAGTTCTGTCAGTTAAGAACAAACTGGGTTTTATCAATGGTGATTGTAAAAGACCTGATATAGGAACACCACAGTTTCGTCAATGGGAAAGGTGTGATGATATGGTTACTTCCTGGATTCTTAATTCTCTAACTAAGGAAATTGCAGAAAGTGTAGAATATGTGTTTGATTCATGTGAGTTGTGGAAAGAGTTGGAGGATCGATATGATCAAACTAATGGTGCAAAATTGTATCAAGTTCAACGTGAAATCAATGAATTATCACAAGGAACTTTGGATATTACTGCTTATTACACTAGGATGAAGAAGTTATGGGAAGAGTTGAGTACATTACACATTAAAACTCAATGCAATTGTAATTGCACTTGTGGAGCCAAGGATAATATGTTCAAAGTGGAGCAGGATAGAAGATTGATACAATTCCTTATGGGGTTGAATGAAGTCTATACTGTAGTAAGAGGAAATATCCTCATGATGAACCCATTACCTTCCCTAGCACAAACTTTTTCTGTGTTAATACAGGATGAGAAGCAGAGAGAAATTAAACCTAGTGCTCAAATGTTCATGGAATCTACATCTTTGAATGCAAGCAGTTCAGGAAAAAAGGTCATGGAGTCTGCTGTTTTCAATGCAAATAGTTCAGGAGGAACAGGTTTTTCTATAGGGAACAACAATGTTAAGTTCAAAACCAATTACTGTCAGACCTGTTCCTATGGTAGTAGCAAACCTCGTGTGATATGTGACTATTGCAGAAGACCTGGACACATCAGGGATAAATGCTACAAACTACATGGCTACCCACAGACAAATAACAATCCACAGAGGAACTACCCACAGAAAAATAACAATCCACAGAGGAACAATTATCAAAATGAGTACAGGGACAATAATCAGAATTCTAGATTCAACAGAGGAAAGGGCCTTATGGCTGATGTTCATGGTGGTTCAGGAGAGGAGAATGATAGAGGAGCTCATGCAGACACAGGTCATCAACTAACTAAAGAACAGTATGTTCAATTTGTGGAGTTGTTGCAGCAGTTTCAAGCTGAGAAAACTAATGCTAAACACATGGACAATGGTAGTATGAATTTTGCAGGTATGATAGCATGTACTTCTTCAATTGTTTTTGGGAAATTGTCTTACAGATGTTCTCACAATGAAACTGAATCTTAGATCCTTGACTCAGGAGCCTCTCACCATATGACTTTTGATATAACAGTCCTAACAAACATTACATACCTTCCATGTCCCTTGTTGATTTCCTTACCAAATGGTTATAGAGTAAAAGTCATGAAAATTGGTACTGTGATACTTGCACCAGACATTATTTTGCATCAAGTGTTGTATGTGCCTTCATTCAAATATAATCTTGTTTCAATTCATTGCCTTTCAAAATCCATGCCTAAAAGTATTGTGTGTTTTTCTGAATCTTCATGCATTCTGCAGGCCCCTTCAATGAAGAGGCCTCTGGTAATTGGTGAAGCAAAGGATGGGATTTATTTTTTGTGTTATAAATGCTTGATGAAACATGTTCCTCCTGGTGCTGCTTCTGCTGCTTCTACCTCTGATCATCTATCAAGACCAGATGTTTTCAATTCTAAGCTTGTATCTTTTTCTACTCACTCATGTAAACATAATACACAACCTTATGTCTGTTCTTCAATCAATAAAACTCCTAATATTTCTACTTCTTTTATGACTCATACCTGCAATGATGTGAATGTATTGTGGCATAATAGACTTGGACATGTACCTTTTGTAAAGATGAAGGAAATTAAGTTCATACCTGAGAGTTTTTCTATAAAACAACACTTCCTTTGTAACATATGTCCTATGGCAAGACAAGAAAGAATGCCCTTTCATCATAGTATCCACATTTCTACCAAAAATTTTCAATTACTACATATAGATTTATGGGGTCCATATCACATAGTAACACATGATAAACATAGATACTTTATCACTATTGTTTATGACTATAGTAGATGCACATGGACACAATTGTTGACATGTAAGAGTAACACTCTAGTAGTCATCAAAAATTTCTTATCCATGATTGAGAATCAATTCAAAACCTGTGTTCAGACCATAAGAACTGACAATGGACTTGAGTTTGTGAATACAGAAACATCAAAATTTCTTGAGGGAAAAGGAATTATACATGAAAGAACTTGTCCTTACACACCCCAACAAAATGGGGTGGTGGAAAGAAAACACAAATACTTGTTAGAAACTGCCAGGGCCCTTCTTTTTCAATCCAAGTTACCTCTTAAGTATTGGGGTGAGTGTGTATTGTGTGCCACATACATCATTAATAGACTTCCTACCTCCCATGTAAAGGGTAAGTCCCCATATGAACTATTATATGACACCAAACCAACATACTCACACATGAGATCCTTTGGTTGTCTATGCTATCCTACTTTCCCAAAGACTCATAGGGACAAGTTCCAAGCAAGGACCACACCACATATATTCATAGGCTACCCCTTTGGGACAAAAGGTTACAAGGTTCTTAGTCTAGCCACAAGAAAAATACACATCTCCAGGGATGTAGTTTTTAAAGAAAGTATATTTTCGTTTGCTGTTTTATCTGATGTATCTTCCTTTCCTTCAGTCTTACATTCTGTGCGTTCATAGATATTTTGCATGATGACAATGTCTCATATTCTATGCAACATGTGGAAAATAATGTAGATGGTGCAAGTAACACTCCACTTCATACATCACCCAATACTACAACTAGTTTATCACCCAATATGTAGAACCTGATCCTAATTCTGTCCAAAGATGTGATACTATGATTCCCAATAGACCATCTAGATCACATAGATTACCTGCATACCTACATGATTATGTTTTACCTAACAATATAATAAATCAGTTACATAATTCACATGTTTCCCTTAATACTGCATTCTCAAAACACCAACATATACCATCTGAGATCTTGGCTTCTGAGAGTCAGACACTTGTGAGGAACATCAGTAATGATAATGAACCTTCTTCATATGAAGAAGTTGCTATAAACCCTGCCTGGCAGCAAGCTATGACACAAGAATTTGAAGCATTACACACAAATCATACTTGGGATCTTGTTAGTCTACCTAGTGGTAAGAAGGCCATAGGATGTAGATGGGTGTATAAAGTGAAGCATAAAGCTGATGGAACTGTTGAGAGATTCAAAGCAAGACTTGTAGTGAAGGGTTATACTCAAGAAGCTGGAATTGATTATACAGAAACCTTTTCACCAGTAATCAAGATGACAACTGTGAGGGCTTTGCTAGCTACAGCTGTAAAGAAGGGCTGGGATATATTTCAACTTGATGTGAATAATGCCTTCCTACATGGAGATTTACATGAAGAAGTGTATATGGAAGTTCCCCCAGGCTTAGCAGTGCACAAGCCTGGGATGGTATGCAGATTAAATAAGTCTCTATATGGCCTGAAACAAGCCAGCAGGCAGTGGTATGCCAAGCTGACTGAAGCCTTATATTCAAAAGGGTACACACACTCTTTGAATGACTATTCCTTGTTCTATAAGAAGTCTGAGACTTCCACCATTTTTGTTGTTGTTTATGTAGATGATGTGATCCTAACTGGCACAAATGTTTCTGAAATCAATGATCTCAAGGCATTTCTTCATGACAAGTTTAAAATTAAGGATTTAGGCAAGTTGCATTATTTCCTTGGAATGGAGGTACTATATAAAGATGATGGACTGATCATTTCTCAGAGAAAATTTGTTCTTGATATGTTGAATGATTACAAGATTGGACACATGAGCAGCTGTTCATCTCCACTTGATCCTGCACTCAAACTCCAAGCAAATGAAGGAACACCTTTAACAGAACCACTTTTCTATAGAAAACTCATTGGTAAACTGAATTTCTTAACCAATACTAGGATGGACATCTCATACAGTGTGCAACATCTCAGCCAGTTCATGCAAGATCCTAGAGAGCCACATTTACAAGCAGCATTTCATCTACTGAGGTATCTTAAGGCAGACCCCACACTAGGAATTTTTATGTCCAAAGATCAGTCTTACAGTATCAAGGCTTATTGTGACTCTGACTAGGCTGCATGTCCAGATACTAGAAGGTCAGTAAGTGGCTATATTGTGTTAATGGGTAACAGTCCACTCAGCTGGAAGTCCAAGAAACAAGAGACTATATCCTTGTCCTCAGCAGAAGCAGAGTATAGGGCTCTAAGGAAAGTTGCAGGAGAATTAGTTTGGCTCAGCAGACTACTCACAGAGCTTACACTGCCACTGCAAACACCTATAGAAGTATATTGTGATAGTCAATCAGCTCTTCATATAGCTCGAAATCCAGTGTTTCATGAACGTACTAAACATATTGAGGTTGATTGTCACTTTGTGAGGAATCTACTTCAGACGGGTCTCATATCATTGCATCACATAAGTTCTGATAATCAACTGGCAGACATACTAACTAAGACATTGACTGGAATCAAGCATTCTGCAGCACTTAACAAGTTGTCTGTGTTCTCCACACCTCCAACTTGAGGGGGGGTGTTACGATTTAGTTAGTTTAGTTAATTATGTTTAATCAGTCATTTAGTTAGCTATTTTCAATTAATCAGTTAGAATAGTTAGTTAGCTAATTCTGTTAATGACAGCTCATTAGTTTGTTAGATATTTTTTATTTTTCTTGTATAAATACATTGTCTCCTCATAGTGTAAATCAGTTGGTTGATTCTTTCCACACTCTCTTCTTCTTCTTTCATCTTTGTTGTTGCATTCATGGATGATCAGCCATGGATGTGAGCTAGTTTTTGACAAAAACCCATTTGGTGTCCAAGCAAAGCCCCACGCCAAAACTTGATAACACATTATATATGTAAGGACATACTCCTAACTATATGTGTGTGGTCTACTTTTGTAAGCGTAGACAAGTTTCTTTTAAAGTGATTAATATCATACCATATGAATTAAGTGTCTTCATTTTATTTAGCTAGCCCAATAAACTAATATTAACACCAAGATTTTGATTGGACAAGTGCAATTTTCCTAAATGACAATGGGCAATGGGACCTAACCATATGGCGAATGGATTTTATCAGCTGTTTGGATATTCAACTGAATGAAATCATAATTTGAGTGTCTTATATAATATCCATAGTAAATTTTAAGTTATTGATATGTTATAACAAAAAAACGAAAATGGAACTTTCAAAGTGCATAAATGCCATCACGTAACCAGCATATCCTCTTCTCCTAATCAATATGATCGATCGATATTGGAGTGCCTACAATTTTCTTTTCAATCTTTTACTTTACACAAAAAAAAAAGTAATAGTATAAAGTTAGTGGCATGCGCCCAAAGTCATGACTCTGACAAAACAATGACTCCCTTCTCTTTTTTTATATTTAAGTTTTTGTCTGTAAAATATAGTGGGATGATTAGGTCTACCTCCTTTCACTAACCAATCACTTTCAAGCAAAAAATTTTTAAAAAAAACAATAACAAATGATAAAAATCATGAAATACATATTGTGTGTATGAGCGTGAGGTAAAAATAGTTTTAAATGTTATACTTGTAATCTTAAAATTACACTAAGTTCATTAGTAAGAAATAACTCAAACTTGGTTATGAACTTAAATTTTGAATTGTGCCTAGTAAATAATAAATAATAGGATAGTGTAAGACTTAATTAATAATGTATAGAAATTGAACATAAGATGATAACTTTTATATTTTCCATAAATAAGCAAACTTCTAGTATTGCTACATCTTCTGAACCTTTATCAAAATCCTGATATACTTTAAAATATACAAAAGGAGCAATGGATCGAAATAAGACGGAAAAAAAAATAAAAAAAATCACATGGCAACCTCTAACTCTTGCCTTCCAATGATAACATAAACATATACCAATAATTTGCCCATACTTACAATATCTTGTGAAATACCTTTTTCTTTATCCAACGACTTCCTCATAGGTTGTTTAATGATTATAATTTTAGTATTTCTTACATTCTAATTCGTGTGAACGAATTTACAGTACGATGATTAAAATATTTAATTTTCATTCTAAATTCATCAAATATTCTCAAATAAAATTTACATATTTTTATAGCTTATAGTGCTTTGAAATTTTTTAAAAGAAAAGTTGGAAAAATTATAGTCAAAAAAGAAAGATCGTCCCAAACGTCCTAACATAGAAAAAAAATATATAGAGCGACTGTTTAATCTTACTTATTACTTTTATAATATATATTTGGGAAAAAAAAAGGTAAGTACTTCTTACCATGTTTTATCTTTAATATTAGTTAATTATTTTTCCCAAACATTTGCAAGACATAATACTATAATCATCACTACAAGAGATAATACGGTAAAATAATTATATCAAACATTCTTAAAATAAATATATCAAATTTAAATGTGACAACTAAAAATGAAAGAAAAGAATATATTTTAACGACATGACAATAAAAATAAAAGAAAATAATATATTTCTAATACATTGATATATATATATATATATATATATATATATATATATATATATATATATAGATATATATATAATATCATCTATGAAAATAATAATTCTCTATTTTGTCATAAATGAAAAGAATTAATGTAATGTAATTTAGTCTTTAGAAAGAGACGATCCAGAACGAAGATATTTACTTTGAGTGCAAGAAAAAAAGATGTAGTTCCTACTTATGTTTTGATTGGAGTTGAAGATTCCTCCTTTTGAATGTGCAAGTTGTAAATGGTACATCGGTTAGTTGTGCACATTTTTTATGTTCTTGCATTATAGACTGTTGATTTAGAGTTTCTAACTTAGTTTGGTGTCCAGGTCGACATTATGGGACGAATATTCCCAAGAGGTAGATAATGTAACACCCTCGATATACCTGAACAAGGCATTAATTAATCAAAATGAGCAAGAATACTATTTCAACAGAAAATACCATTTACGAGGGTCTTTTTTTATAAAGAGAGAGAAGAGCTTCTGGTTGTCCTCCTGTGTGCTTCAACTAGAGTAAAATTTCTACACTAGCATCATTTTTGTAGTAAAAAGAAGGGTCCACTTGAATAACTCTTATTCACATATTTCTTCAATGGTTTTGATTTATTTGTCTTTAACATTTTAGTTTACGTTTTAAAATTACACAAATATATTACTATAAATTAAAATAATTAATAACACACATATTTATTTATTTATTTTACTTCACGTCAACTCAAATCTTCTCTAATTTTAATTTTCACAACACATAAAAAATCTATCAGTACCATATAAATTGAGATAAAGAGACTACATATATTATTGAAAGTTACATTTTAAATAAATACTATAAATTACAATAATTAATGACCTTAAATATCTAAAAATCATATTAAAAAATGATTGAATTTTCAAATTATGTGTATATCACATAAAAAAAATTACAAATTATATTAATTCACAACTTTATAATATATATATAAATATATATATATATATATATATATATATATCAAAAATCATATTTAAAAATTGATTGACTTTTCAAATTTTTATATCACATAAATTGAGACCAGAAAATAACATATGCACAAGTTGTTGTAACTAGTATAAATATAAAAGGATAGGTATTCCCCAGTACTCAATAGTATAACAATCAATATTAAATAAATCTCTTCAAGTGAACAACAGAGAATGTTAGACTCCATCTCCAAGTTCCTTGCAAGTAAGCTCTTCATCCTTTCTCTTTAATTTATTCGATCTTGCAATCCAATTAACTATTTTTTTTAAAAAATTAAAGGATTAATTTACTTTTGGAATTATAAGTCTACGTACAAGAATTACCAGCTTAAATATGGTTAAAATAACTTGTCTCTAGAATTATGGATTCAATTGTATCCAAGAAATGAATGAGCATGAAACTTCTCTTCCCAAATGAGAAAAATATAACTTGATAGTCCTTTATTATAAAATTACAAATAAAAGTTATGCGATGATTTTTTATTTGGATTTTGATTTTGATATTCTATTGTACACCCTTCATATTTATTTATATATAATATTGTTGGACGTTGTTACGAAAACTTAATATACTTATTTATCTCAACAAAATATTTTTAAGAAAAACATTTTGTATTAATGCATTGGTTATTCGAGGGCAATTAAACTAGTTAGTACTATATAATTTCGTTATTTCTCATCAAATGTCTGTTTTGGTTATGAAGTTTCGATATGATTTTTCAAATATTTTAAAATGAAATTTTACTCCCTCACTCACCAAACTTCAATTTCTTCAAATAAAATTAATTCATGTTCAAAAATTCAAATTATCAAGTTTCCACTTCAAAAATATACTTAGATAAGAAAATCCTGATGAGGAAATAATTAGCAGTCCAGGGACAAAAATAGTAAGATTTTAAGAACAGTTATTGTATTGATTATACAGAAAAGGGTCAAAATTACCCTTGAACAGTAAGAAAAAGTCTAAAAATATTCTTCATTCATGTTTTGATTTTAAAATATCCTTCCATTCACCTTTTTGGTTCACATATACCCTTCCATTCACATTTTTATTCACATATATTCTTTCATTCACTTTTTTGGCTCACTTATACCCTTTCATTCACCTTTATTATTAACTTATACCTTTATAAATAACAACCAATTTTTATTTTTATTTTTATTTTTATTTATTATTTGTCATTTTCTTATTAGATTAAATAAAAATATCATCTCTATTAATTATTTTCCCACAACTTATTTAAATCAACAATATATATACCTCTTCAAGATCCCAATTTTTTTTAAAAAAACTAATAATTTTTGTATTTTCTCTAATTTATTTTTTTAAAAAAATTTATTTTAAATAATTAATATATTATAAAAATATTAATAGTGCCACAATATTTATCTTCCTTTTTTAAAAAAAAAAAAAATAGAAAAAATTGTTAACTTAATTTTTTTTGATAATTTGTGATAACTATTTTTTAAAGAAAAAGGCCACAAACAATTTCACTTAAAATATTAACTTATTAAAAAAAAGAAAAAAAAAGTAGATGAATGGTCGTAGCCATAGGAAAAATTTAAGTAGGAAAATAGAGAAAAATGTGTGTAATGTATTTATAGATAAAATAATATATTGTTATGAATATGACATAATAATTTTTTTATAAAGATATTAATCATCTATATCATGTTTAGAATCTTAATTTAATTAATTAAATATTAGTCGTTAATTTTTTCTTTTGTCATAAATATAATAAAAACTTTAGGAAATGGAGAGGAGTTGGATCTAAAATAAATAAATAAATAATAAAAAATTATAATATTTTTTTAATAAAAAAATTAGGATCTTGAAAAGGTATATTGCTTTGGTTTGGATAAATATTTAATTGAGGTGAGCTTTTTATATAATCTAATAAGAGAATAACAAATAATAAATACTTTTTAAAAATAAAGAATAAAGAAAGAATTGTTAGTTTCAAAGTATAAGTGAGTCAAAAAGGTGAATGAAAGGATAATTTTTAGACCAAAAAAAATGGGGGGTATTTTTTAACCTAACAAGTTGACTATGGATATTAGGTGCTAGTTTAATTAGGAAAGAAAATAAAGAGTGATTCTACAAATTCACTAGTTAATTATGCGTATGTATATTATAAACAATGATGCCGATATATATTTTGTACCAAATAATCTTTCTAGTCCATACAAGTGAGTTGTTGAAATTTGACACACCTTTTTAATATATATATATATATATATATATATATATATATATATATATATATATATATATATATTCTCAGAACATTTAATATATATATTCGAAGAACATAAATTAAATTACTTTTCTTACTATTCAATTAATTAGAAAATAAAAATAATCAAAACCTCATTAAATAAAGAATAATACAAAAAAACTCCTAACATTTCTCTTGAACTTTTAACCATAAAAAAAGAGAAAAAAAATAAAATAAAAAATCAGGTAAACAAGACAGTGGCAATTGAGAAGATCGATAGCATACATAAGTGAACAGACATTTGACATTACCTATAAAATTTTCAAATATAGATCTAGTAAAGATTCGTAATATCGTGCGTCATACAGATATAAGACAACTTAGAATGTTTGTCCACTTTTTAAATTGCTCAGTAAACATATTTAACAACTGACGTATTGACAGAGCATGATTATTATTATTTATGCTTTAATAGTTCCAAGTTTGGGCAAGACAAAATATTACTGGATCTATTTCTAATTAGATGTTATATCTATTAAGAAATTAATAAATAATATAGTAAGTTTATTAATTTATCACTATTTATTATGAAATTGATTAATTTAAAATTTAAGATTTTTAAAAAGTTATATTTTTTTCAAAGTAATAAAGTGGATGTATAATAGGTTAAATTTTTTGTCTTTTCTTAATATGTCAAAATGAATAAGTAATTAGTGACAAATGAGTACTATATTGATTTGTTTTCTCACAAAGATGAGTGAAGTTAATGACTTTTTCTTCAAATTTAAGTATTTGATATTTTTTCGTTTTCGGTAAAAATCGATGAAATGAAAAACTGATATCTTTGGTGAAGAAAAAAAAAGAAGTCAAATCAGCCTGAGTATGTAGAAATAATATGTCAGATGGTTACTCAACTTTAAATAGTAACTTCGGAAAAGGGCCTAAAATATCATTAAAGTATTGAAAATGGTACACAACTATCCCTCATCCACCTATTGGCTCAAAAATACCCTCCTCATCTATCTATTGGCTCACAAATATCCTCCTCATCTACCTTTGAGTTCAATTTTAGTCACTTCATTAATGGAGCACCATTAAAAATAATTAAATAATCCTTTTAATTACGTGATGCTCAACCATTGATTGTAATTAAATTATTTATGCCCACCTATTTTTAACAAAACTCGTCCCAATACTTATTAAACCCGCCCTACCCAATACAGAAAAAAAACATATTTTCATACGAGTATTTCTCCTTGTTTGATTTTTTTGATCTGTTTAAGTGGTTTTGTAGGATTTTCATTTTTATGATTTTTAGCTGTAATAGGTAAAAACACAGAATTGTACTTTGAAGTGCAATTGCATTTATATCAAGGGTGTTGTTGATATTGTTGTGCAGTCACATTGTGGACAATTTTATGTGCTATTGATATTGTTGTACAGGTTTTCATACTTGATGATTAGAAAAACATAATACCAAATAACTTGAAATGCATCTTCCTTTTTATACAATTACAAATATTTTCTTCTTTTTTTATTTTTTGAACTAGGAAAAGATGCATTTCTAAAATCTCAGAAAAATAACCCTTTGTTACACACCCGTTATGTATGATATGATTCATATTTAAAACAAACAATAGCAGATGAAGAACCTTTTTGTCCCATTTCAATTCTTAAATTATTGAAAAATATTGGGTTCTTTTTGTATATGATTCATATTGGGTTCTTTTTGTCCCATTTCAATTTTTTATCTTTTCACATTAAGAATGTTGGTTCTTTTTCATACTTGTTTTTTTTTTTAATCAAATTATCTGTACTTTGAGATAAAATTATGTGTTTTCTTTGATCTATATGATCATGAATAGGAAAAATTTCATGGATTCAATTTGTAGAAAGAATCTAGGTATTGACAGTCGAATTGCAATATTAACAATCTTGTTGTGTGTTTGAGATCAAATTTCGAGTTGAATGCATTTACTTCGTCTTCCTAATCTTGTTATTAGTAGTGGAAAGTCTATCTATGTTACTCCTAATTTTTCAAAAAGGAAAAATAAGGAGAAATAGGTTACAACCATTGATTCGAAGGAGTATTCGTATGATAGTAATTTTATATAGAGGCTCATCTTTGAACAATTTCTTCCATCACTTTATCTTATTTTGAGAAATTATTTTGTCATACAATTAAATGAAACTTTTATTGTTTTTGGATGATTTTTTTGGTATTTCATTGTGCCTATATTTTAGTCTTTCTTGAAATTTTCTTTAAAAAAATATTTCTCAAAATGTGGTATTGTTCATTCTAGCGTTAGAAGTGAAAGGTAATATCTGTTAGAAATTATGTTGGTGTTCGTTGTGGTATAAAATTATTAGCTGAAGAAATATTTATAAAATTATTAAGAAACATGATTATATGATATAAATTATTGTATAAAAGTTGGTATTCAATCCATCAATTTAGCAAGAATATTATATCATATTTTAATCCAACAATATACCTCAATATAAACGTACAGTTTTCTTATAGTGTACAATAGATATAAGATTGAATTGAGGTGTCTAAATGAAATATGGGGACAACTTCAAGAGACCCTCGATGACTTAAGCCTATAATATACTAATTTATACCGTATTTCATGGTATCATATAAAATAGTAATTCATACCATATAACACACCTAACATGGTATCATACAATATACTCCAACTTCCTTGAAATATATGCTACCATGCATATAGTGAGTCACTATATATATAATATAATACTACACTAACTAATTATTTATACCATATATCATATCAACAAGAAATATACCATTATTTATTGAAATAAAACTACCAATTAGATAGCTTTGGGAAAATGCGTTAACCGACAAATTAAATATAAGCCCAATATTATATACCCCAAAGTCTTGCCTTTGTTTTGTTTGAAAAAAATATCCCCAATTAATATTCCAAAGGTTTGGAATGAATTGTCGATGGATCCCCTGTAAGTAAACTTGACTTTGTGAAACTGGAATAGACTCTCTTTTGGTAATGACAATTACATCATTGTTTATGTTAATGATGATTCTTGTTTTGATGGATGAATCACAGATGATATAAATATGTTTGCATGGCTACAGCCATTGTCGCGCTGCTTATTGGAGGACGCCACCAACATTGTCCTACTGGGGTTCCTCGGAATCTTACTACTGGATTCACTCGTCAGCTGGGACAAGGCTATGACAGTTGGCACTAGTATTACAAAACTTGGCATTTCCTTCATATTTAGCATTATCTGCACAACCATATTATTCAGCACTCATCTCATAATGCTCTTGATGTTGCAAAATGCTGCTCACTGCAAATTCAACTTTCCATCTGAGATTCTGCAAATTACATCATGGGCAGCTTCATTTCTTGTGCTCTACACAACTCATAATAAGAAATACATAAAATTTCCTTGGGTCCTCAGAATTTGGTGGATCTCCAGTTTCTTTCTGTCTCTTGCTCGTGTGACTCTTGATGTCATCACAAGTCACAAACATCATCTAGGTCTTGCAGACTGTGTGGATATCCTTGGTCTTATTGCATCAGCATGTCTTCTAGTTATGTCTATTAGAGGGAAGACAGGAGGCATCATAATTTTTGACATGTCAACTACTGAACCACTTCTAAATGGAAAGAATTCCGAAGCCAAAAGCCCATACGGAAAAGCTACTCTTCTCCAACTGATCACCTTCTCTTGGCTCAATCCACTATTTGAAGTTGGAGTCAACAAGCCCATTGACCAGGATGAAGTCCCAGATGTCGACTTCAGGGACTCTGCAAAATTTCTATCTCATTCCTTTGACGAAAGCCTCAAGTATGTAAAGGAAAGGGATGGAACCACAAATCCATCTATCTATAAGGCCATTTACTTATTTGGAAGAAAGAAAGCAGCAATCAATGCCCTGTTTGCAGTTATTAGTGCAGCATCATCTTATGTTGGTCCATACCTTATTGACGACTTTGTAAACTTCCTCAACAAAAAGAAAATTCGGGGTTTACAAAGTGGCTATCTTCTGGCACTAGCTTTTCTTGGTGCAAAAATGGTTGAGACAATTGCACAAAGGCAGTGGATATTTGGAGCTCGGCAGCTAGGCCTTCGGCTAAGAGGTGCTCTCATATCTCACATTTACCAAAAGGGCCTACTTTTATCAAGTCAATCACGGCAAAGCTACACGAGCGGAGAGATAATAAATTACATGAGCGTAGATGTCCAAAGGATTACAGATTTTATATGGTACCTCAACACAATATGGATGTTACCAATCCAGATATCATTGGCAATCTATATTTTACACATGAATCTAGGAATGGGGGCATTTGTCGCATTAGGGACAACTGTGATAGTGATGACTGGCAACATACCCCTGATAAGAACCCTTAAGGGTTATCAAACAAAGATAATGGAGTCCAAAGATGAAAGAATGAAATCCACCTCAGAGATTCTGCGGAATATGAAGACTATAAAACTTCAGGCATGGGATAGTTATTATCTACATAAGGTGGAAATGTTGAGAAAAGTGGAGCATAATTGGTTATGGAAGTCACTTAGATTGTCTGCACTAAGTGCTTTTATCTTCTGGGGATCACCAACATTTATTTCTGTGGCAACCTTTTCTGGATGTGTTATGATGGGCGTTCCACTGAGTGCAGGGAGGGTCTTATCTGCATTGGCTACATTTCGGATGCTTCAAGATCCTATATTCAATTTGCCAGATTTACTGTCTGCGATAGCACAAGGAAAAGTTTCTGCTGATAGAATTGCTTCCTACTTACAGGAAGATGAGATTCAACCCGATGCAGTTGAATTTGTTCCGAAAGATGAAACACCTTTTGGGGTTGAGATAAAGAGTGGAACGTTCAGCTGGGACACGGAATCAAGAATCCCAACCCTTTACGGAATAGAATTACAAGCTAAAAAGGGAATGAAGGTGGCAATTTGTGGCACTGTTGGATCAGGGAAGTCAAGCTTGCTTTCTTGTGTTCTAGGAGAGATGCCAAAACTGTCAGGTATCGTGAAGATCAGCGGTGAAGTCGCATATGTCCCTCAGTATCCTTGGATACTTACAGGAAATATCAAGGAGAATGTTCTATTTGGAAAACCTTATCAAAGTGTCAAGTATGACACAACAGTTGAAGCATGCGCTCTGAAAAAAGATTTTGAACTATTCCCTGCTGGTGATCTAACAGAAATAGGAGAAAGAGGGATAAATATGAGCGGAGGTCAGAAGCAGAGAATACAAATTGCTCGTGCCGTTTATCAAGATGCTGATATATATCTTCTCGATGACCCTTTCAGTGCTGTCGATGCTCACACAGGAACACACCTCTTTCAGGTAATTAATTCTAGTCTTGCTGTGAGAAATATAGCAAAATAATATTATTGAATTGTTGTTGTATCTACATTATTACATGAGACCCTATTTATAGACCATAGAATACAATCCTTTACCAAATAGGATACTATTTAGTAGTCTTATTCCTATTCTAATAGGATTATATAAACCTATTCCTATTTTAATAGTATTGTATAAACTATTCCTATTCTAATAGGATTGTATAAACCTATTCATATTCTAACACTCCCCCTCAAGCTAGTGCGTACAATTCATGCATCTAGCTTGTTACAAATGTAATTAACACGGGGACCGATGAGGGCTTGGTGAGATATTTGCAGACTTCACAAAATTGACGGTCAATCTTAATGTGCTTGTCTTCTCATTAAATACTGAATTTGATGGATTTGATGCATAATGCCAGTAAATCTCAATGTGCTTAATCTTCGCATGAAATACTGAATTTGATTCATAATATTGGTGTTGAACTTCCCAACCCAAGCTTGAGAAAAAATTGTTCTAGACCATAGAGTGATCTGCACAATCGATGACACAACACAATCGACATACAAGGCTACTAAACTCCCCCTGAGCAACGAAGTGCTCAAATCTAATATAAAGTATATGGATCATGTTGGCATCAATATATGAGTTAATATTAAATAAGAAAGTCACCAAAATAATTATTGGAACATGCTCATATGCCGTAGTATTAGATTGATGGCTAAAAATGGTCACAATCTAAGAAATAAAATTATATAGGTAGGGTCGGAATGATGTCACGACCCAACTAGAAAATAGAAATTATATAGGATAGTTGGAACGACCCCATTGACAAAAAAGAGAAATAATATGGGTAGAGTCGGAATGATGGCACGACCCTAATGAAAAAGAGAAATTATATAGGTAGGATTGGAATGATGGCACAACCCTACGCAAATCAGATTTGAGGAGTCACCGGAAAAGACAAATGGAACTATGCAAATCAAATCTAAGTTAATGAAAAGACGCATGATGTTATGCAACTCAGATATGAGAAAATAGTTCGGAAAAAAAATCCACAGTACTACACAAATTCAATATGAAAAGTAGTCCGGGAGATGCACGGTGCTACGCAAATCAGATATGCAAAAAAAAAAAAAAAAAGGTAGTCACCGGAAAGATGGGACGGTGCTACAAAATTAAATATGAAAAAGTAGTCACCGGAATGATGGGACGGTGCTACAAAATTAAATATAGGAAAATAGTCACTAGAAAGATACACGGTGACCTAACTTTTGCTAACATAATCATTGGCCGGACGGGCGACATATATGAGTAATAGCCGCCCGCCGACAACGAAAGCTCTTTGATTGTTTACCAAGATCGTAGAGGCTCTGATACCATGTGAGAAATAATGAAGAAAATATTATTGAATTGTTGTTGTATCTACATTATTACATGAGACCCTATTTATAGACCATAGAATACAATCCTTTACCAAATAGGATACTATTTAGTAGTCTTATTCCTATTCTAATAGGATTATATAAACCTATTCCTATTTTAATAGTATTGTATAAACTATTCCTATTCTAATAGGATTATATAAATCTATTCATATTCTAACACTTTCTTAAATACTCCTGAGTTATATTACTGTATTATAATTTTCTGCATGGTGCAGGAGTGCTTCATGAGGGTTCTCAAGGGAAAGACCATACTTTATGTTACACACCAAGTTGAGTTTCTTCCAGCAGCAGATCTCATTCTGGTATGCAGGAAAACAGAATTTCAATTTGTTCCATCCACTTAACTGATAAAACATCTGCATAATTTATATATATATTACGTACCATCACCCTTACAAATCAACAATCTTCCGATATAGTGACTATGAACCCTTTAGTTATTGGAATAGGATTCTATAGGATCCCCCTCCTCTACCTCCCCACCTTCCAAATCAGACATGAAAGTTTCGGCTCATCCAGCTCAAGAGTGTATACATGTTGCACAGTTCAAAACAAGCTGGAATGTGTTACAACTTTCCAAATATTTAGAGGTTGCCTATTCAGGATACCGAAAATAATTTAAACATTCGTACTAATATTTAGACTCTAAGATTTCAGTTACTTTGACAAACATTCAAAATCTAACTCCTTAATATCAATAGGTGATGCAAAATGGAAGAATTGCACAAGCTGGTACTTTTGAACAACTATTGAAACAAAATATTGGATTTGAAGTTCTAGTTGGAGCACACAACCAGGCTTTAGAATCAATTTTAACAGTTGAAAACTCAAGTCGAGAATCTGAAGATGCAGTTACTGATGTTGATCTTGATACAGATAGTAACGTAAATGCAGAATTTCCACAAACTAAGCAGGATTCAGAACACAATCTCTGCATAGAGATAACAGAGAAGGATGGCAGACTTGTGCAGGATGAGGAGAGAGAAAAAGGAAGCATTGGAAAAGAAATTTACATTTCTTACCTGACAATTGTAAAAGGTGGTGCCTTTATTCCAATAATTCTTCTAGCGCAATCATCATTTCAATTGCTTCAGATAGCCAGCAACTACTGGATGGCATGGTCATGTCCCACAGGTGATACAGCACCAATAGCAGAGAAGATGAACTTCATACTTCTTGTTTATGTGCTTCTCGCTGTTGGAAGTTCTCTTAGTGTGCTAGTACGGTCATCTTTTGTGGCTATAACAGGCCTTCGAACAGCAGAAAAGCTCTTTAGACACATGCTGCATAGCATCTTTCGTGCTCCTATGTCATTCTTCGACTCTACTCCTACTGGAAGAATCTTAAATCGTGTAAGTAACTCAAAGTTAGTTGATTGGGATCAGACAGCATATCACCTGAAGTTTACTTCCCTTAATCTGAATGAGATGTGTGGATTTAGCTAAGTACTCGTACAGAACAATTGGTTAGTTTTTCTTATCCTGCATATACACGGATAGGGGTAGATATATACCTGGTACATATTGAATAGGAACAAACCAGGCATGATAACAGCTATAGGTCTGACGAACATATTTTAGATAATATAAATAACGGAATGTTATTTATATCTCATAACACATAAATCAAGTAGGCGTCTTCCAGTGTACAGTCATGTGGTATCTGAATTTGTCTGCTCAACCAACCGTAACTCACAAGTTAGTCCATTGAGAAATATCATAGTAAGATAGTCAGGATAAATAAAACATGACAACAGCAAAGTGAACTGTCTAAATTCTTGCCATAATCTCTAGAACTTAAGGGTGAAATTCAGTTGATTCATTAATGCAATCGTATTGGATCAATCATCAAGCCATCTTTTTACATGAACAGGCATCGACAGACCAAAGTGTTCTAGACTTGGAAATGGCAAACAAGTTGGGTTGGTGTGCCTTCTCCATTATTCAGCTTCTTGGGACAATTGCAGTCATGTCGCAGGCCGCATGGGAAGTATTTGTCATCTTTATTCCAGTAACAGCAGTATGCATTTGGTACCAGGTAAGTAAGCAGTACATGTTTAAATCTTCGAATGCTAACTATATTAAAACAAGTTGCTGTCTTATTTTAGGCAAAGTATTCTTGTGGTCATGTTATACGAAGCTGACGCAGTATTGTTTTCTACTAAAATAAGCATTTCTCATTTAGATACCATGCAAAAGAGTTTTTTGTATACATCAGTAAGTGATGTTTGGAAAAATATAGGTACACTGATTATTTAAAGATGAAAGGATAAACAAACTCCGTGTTTGTTTAAGATTCCAAAGATTTTCTTTCTAATATTTATAATACTTAATTTAAAGATATTATTATTAAAAATGCCAGCAATACTACATACCAACTGCAAGGGAGCTTGCTCGATTATCTGGAGTTCAAAGAGCTCCGATCCTCCATCACTTTGCAGAATCACTTGCAGGAGCAGCAACAATTCGTGCTTTCAACCAAAAAGATCGCTTTGCGCATGCAAACCTTTGTCTCATAGATGGTCATTCAAGACCATGGTTTCACAATGTATCCGCAATGGAATGGCTTTCTTTTAGACTGAACCAGCTAGCTAATTTTGTTTTCGCCTTCTCCCTTGTTCTGCTAGTCACACTCCCGGAAGGAATTATAAATCCAAGTAAGCATCAGAAACGTAACTGTTAGTGTTTATAATGTTATGTACAGCACAGGCAGGAACTAAAGATGTCAAAGTCATGTTTCTTAAGAAAGTCAGAAGATTCTTTTCTCACTTTCTTTTTGCTGAGGTGGTTAACAAGTTCAATATCATAAAAGAAATCAGAGAAAACTGATGTTGCTTTATATTCTACAGGCATTGCAGGATTAGCAGTAACATATGGGATCAATTTGAATGTTTTACAAGCTTCAGTTATATGGAATATTTGCAACGCTGAAAACAAAATGATATCAGTTGAAAGGATTCTCCAGTACTCGAACCTTCCCAGTGAAGCACCACTTGTAATTGAAAATAGCAGACCATCAAGCACTTGGCCAGAAACTGGTACAATTTCCTTCCAAAATTTGCAGGTAAAGAAAGACACTGTTGAATATGAGGTTTGCAATAATGCGCGCAGTAGGATATCATCCAATAGTAACAGATGTCAAATTTAAAAATACTGTACAATTTTTGTGGTTCTAGTATGTCTTCATTATTCCTATAATGATCAGGATACAAGGAATAAAGCTATATTCAACCAAAATCTGGCAGGAATATTATATACTCACTTGTTTACATATTTTTTAGCTTGATTAATTTAAAATTTCCACCCACTGATGATATCTCTATCTGCAGATACGTTATGCTGAACACCTCCCTTCTGTTTTGAAAAACATAACGTGCACATTGCCGGGAAGTAAGAAAGTTGGTGTTGTGGGCAGAACAGGAAGTGGTAAATCAACCCTCATTCAGGCTCTTTTCCGGATTGTAGAACCCCGAGAAGGAAGCATTATCATTGATGATGTAGATATTTGCAAGATTGGCCTTTATGATTTGAGGTCAAGGCTTAGTATTATTCCTCAGGATCCAACAATGTTTGAGGGAACAGTTAGAGGAAACCTAGATCCACTAGCACAACACTCTGATACTGAAATCTGGGAGGTACTTATTGCACTGCACTCACTATTGAAAAACAATTATGCAAACAAGTCCACAAGATTATATTGGCTTATAAATCAACATTTTTGCATCGTAACAAGCCAAGAGAACAAAGAGTCATCTTAAAGACTTGTTTTGCAATATTGAAACAAAGACTTTAACCAGTCAAGGAAAGAGTTGAAGTTAACTTATGTTTTATATTAGTGATTTGGATATAGAATAATAATAGTCAGTTCTTCTTTTGACAGGCTCTGGACAAATGCCAACTTGGTGATATAATACGTGCAAAGCCAGAAAAACTAGAATGTACAGGTTAGACTAGAAATTTCTTGATAAGAAGTAGAATCTTATGACATATATATATATATCCTTGTTTAAACCTACTAATATATTGAGTTTGACAGTGGTTGAAAACGGAGAGAACTGGAGCGTTGGTCAAAGGCAGCTTTTCTGTCTTGGAAGAGCCTTGCTAAAGAAAAGCAGCATTCTTGTTCTGGATGAAGCAACAGCATCAGTTGATGCTGCAACTGATGCAGTGCTACAAAAGATAATCAGTCAAGAGTTCAGAAATCGAACAGTGGTCACAATAGCTCACAGAATCCACACAGTCATTGATAGTGATCTTGTCTTGGTCCTGAATGAAGGTAAAATATAAATGCATGCATGCACCTAAATCTCTGAATATTTAATAAACTTCTAAATCCTTCCTTCACTTGTCCTTAACACAGGAAGAATAGCTGAATATGACACACCAGCAAAGCTATTGGAAAGAGAGGATTCTTTCTTCTCCAAATTGATAAAGGAGTATTCTATGAGATCCAAAAGTTTTAACAGTTTAGCTATATTACAGACTTGATCTTTATTCCTACATTATGCAACAAATGATATCAGAAAGCTAAAGCTGAAAAAAGTCGATATACTTGACCATGCATTCTATAGGAAGTTGAAATTTGTGTAAGCTTAATTCAGTACAGTGAAAAACTGAACACAAAATGAGAATACCATGAACCCCTTTCCTTTTCAAAATGACCAATAATTATGTGCAATTCAAAGATGCAGTTTGAGAGGAAAAGTTTTATGGTGGTTGAGTCATACTTGTGTGAGAGATTTTTTTAATAGGTAAAAATACATTTTGTAAGTGAAAATTACTATATTACAACATTACAATTGAAAATAAAAATCTCTTTCGGCTGATGAGGCGCAAATATCTCGCTCTCTTTAAGGAGATTCAAGCCCACTGCAACAAATATATTCACTGGTTCAACAGTAATCATTTTTGACTTGTCCCCTCCAGGGTACAACAACCTAATTGATCATAAAAGTTTAAGTCAAGAAACTCTGGACAAGAGTTAGCCCAAAGCTCCACAAATAGAACACATTCCTTCAACTAATAAAAACTCTCTTTTTTGACTAACTTTTATGCTCTCTCTATTTCTTGTGTATCTAAACCAAATGAAGACCATCACTATTTATAGTTGAGAAGCCTTCCTAGCAATGAATAGGAAGATAATATGGTAGTTAATAGAGAAGATATATGACATGGAGGTTACATATATTGCACGGTATAATGGAGGAATAAAGCTTGAGATAGCCGGGATCGAATGAAAAAGGAATTAATGGTGATGGTTGACCACCTTCTGCTACTAACACTAACCTCCAATTAGACCATTTTGTAACCACCAGGTAACCTCCAATGGAACTTTTTTAACCAAGTAATGGGCAATAAGGCCTATGCACAATGATTAACGAAAGTTAGTAATTAGGCACAAATGCCTACCAACGGTAGCAATGAGAAACAAAATTGAGTAGTTAGGAACAAATGCCTACCAACGGTAGCAATGAGAAGTGACCGCTAGCTGCTGGAAAATTCAGCACTCTTTGAGTGTTTGGTATGATATTTTCCAATTTTTCTATGTTTGGTTGGGATAAAAGTTTTGGAAAATATTTTCCAAATCAACTTATTTTCCTCAAAGAAAATAACTTCGCTTCAAAAATTAAGGAAAATATTTTTCAAAACTCTCCTCCAATTTCAAATTATATTTTTTTTTTGGGAAAAACTTCAATTTTAAAAAAATATTTTCAATTTCAAAATTTTATTTTTTCACCCGATCCCTGCACCCCCCGGGCCAGCCCCCCTCCCCAAAAAATTAATTTTGCTTTTTAAAATTTTATTTTTTCACTCCTCCCCCTCCCCTCCCCTCACCCACTACCCCCACCCCGCCCCACCACCACCCCAAAAAATAGTAATTTTGATTTTAAAAATATATTCAATTTCATAAATTATTTTTTACTCTAATAAAAATAAAAGATGTCTCTCGAAAATATTTTTCATTCATAAATCAAACACTAAACATTATTTCCGAAAAATATTTTCTACTCACCAACCAAACATGAGAAAATAATTCCAAAATCTACTTATTTTTCAGGAAAACAATTCTAGGAAAACATTTTCCTCCATACCAAACACACCCTTTAACTCCAAAATAAAGCAAATTAATATATTAAAATATTGATATTAAAATTCTAAACAAACAACCCCTCACACCTTTTAATAAAAATAAGAGAGTCTATTAGTTGAAGGTAGACTACTATGTATAATGAAGGTGTAGTCTGCATTGAACTTCCACTTAGTGAAAAAGTTTCTTCTACTCGAGAGTCTTAGTGGCCTCATACTTGAACTATGATTGCTTAAGGGAAATAAAATATTACTTCTCACACACAATAATCAAGTTGTTGACATGATCTTTAAAAGACAGCACGTTACGACCTTGTGCTATCCCGGTTTCATGAGTGCTTTTGAGAATAAGCACAATTTTCATAGTAAGCGACCTACTTCTACACTCACGAGTGTTCCTTTAAGTTTAACGCTCTACTCATACGGGTTACAGATATTCATGAAGAGTTTTATCAACTCAACCTTCACAAATCACTACAAAAACAATGCACTCACATCATAGGGAGAGAATAAAAAAAAAATAGTGCATTTTTCCACAATAAGTCATCATATAATTAGTTTTTCCATTTGAACCTGGTTATAGGATCTCTAATCTCCAGGTTGGATTTCCTCATATATGAGTCAAGTATTTATAGGCTTCAAACCCATTCTTCTCGATGTGCTCCAGACCTTTTCTCTTGTTAAGACCTTAGTAAGAGGATCTGCAAGATTATCACAAGATTTGACATAATCAACATTAATGGTATCACTTGTCAAATATGATCTTATGTTATTGTGTTTCCTCCTTATAGATTTGGATTTACCATTGTAATAACGATTTTGAACTTTACCAATTGCAGATGTGCTGTCACAATGAATTAAATTGAGAAATTATTTTGTCAAATAAGATATTTGAAATAATAAATCTCTCAACCAATTCGCTTCCTCACTAGCTGAAGCTAAAATAATTAGTTCAGCCTCCATGATAGAGTTAGCAGTTATTATTTGCTTTTTCGATTTTCAACAAATAGCATCACCCCCTAAAGTAAAAATATAACCAGTGGTAGAATATGAATCACCTGATAATGTGTTCCAATATGCATAAGAAAAACCTTCAAGTACAACAAAATACTTTTTTTATAGAATAAACCATAATTTTATTCCAATTAATATCTCATAACTCTTGTTATAGACTTATAGTATGCTATTGTTCATTACCTGACTTCTTGTAAACCTGCTAAGTACTCCTACTGCATATGTAGTATCAGGCCTAGTGCAATCAGTCAGATATATCAAACTTCCAATCAAGGTAGCATATTCCTTTTGATTTCTCACATAATTTTCACTTTCTATAGGAAATAAGTGAACACTTGAATCAAAAGGATTTACAACATTCTTGCAATAAAGAAATTTATATTTTTTCAAAACTTTCTCAACATTATGTGATTGGTCAAGAAAAAATCCATCACATGTTCTTGTTACTTTTTGTTAGGACCCTCAAAATGAAATAGAATAATCTAGAGCCTCACATGTACCTTACGAGTTTATAACTTGTTTATAAGGTGTGTCACATACTTTAATGGTTGGTTTAATTAGGTTTGAGTCAAACGTCAAAGGACGACCAAGACGTCCAGAAATTAGTTGTTTGTGTGCTAGTGTGCCTTTGTATGTTTGCCTTGTTTTGAAGTGTTGTTTAGAGTCTATAATGATAGGGGGTACCCTAGTCTGTAGATGGTCGTGTTTAGGATCGAAACGTTCAGGCACAACTCCCCAAGGACCACCCTAAGAGTCCTTGAGGAGGACCCAAGCATTGGCCAAAAACTGCCAAGGAAGTCATGAACCATGATGCAAACGACACTAGTAGTTTGATTGACGCCCCGTCAAATGGGACGTGGCTCCACACTTAGTCGTGGGAGCTTATACCCCAAATGAGGATCCTCTGTCACAAACCATGAAGTGCAGGACAGCCCCGTCAACACATCCACGGTCCGTGGATGGGGCCGTCATTTGACCTGCAACATTCTCTATAGACACAACTAAGTGAGGGGTGAATTG
The DNA here is from genome assembly GCA_022817965.1 of Solanum lycopersicoides. Taxonomy (NCBI): domain Eukaryota; kingdom Viridiplantae; phylum Streptophyta; class Magnoliopsida; order Solanales; family Solanaceae; genus Solanum; species Solanum lycopersicoides. Next base: position 34,334,383 of record CM040627.1, read on the forward strand.
GGAAATTCACCCCACGTTCCAATAAAGGATGGACGATATTTTACCTATTTTGGGATATTTTAAGTTAGTTAAAAATATGAAAACCCAAATTAGATTTCATTCTTGAAATCAAACCTTTCCCTCTCAAATAAGATTCTCTCAAAACCTCTATTGGAGACAAAGCTAAAGATCAAGCTAGGGGATGGATTCCAAGTGCTTTCTTCTCCAAATTTTTGTGGGCTTATTAAGGTATGGTAGCCCTTTATCCTTGAATAACTTTTCATCTAAGGAGTTCTATCAAAGATTTTCCAATGTGATTCTAAAATCAAAATTCCTAACTTTCAATCTAACCATGAGTTCACTATCAAATGGTTTTCAAAGTCATTATAATGGTGAATTGATGTTTAAACAATATTTTAAAGATGATTTCCATTGTAATTCTTTGAATAACCCATGATCTCCTTAATCTCTCAATTCAGCCTATAAAGTGGCTCTGTGATCTTGATTAGACGAAGTTAATTGAATATTGATCAATTGTTTAATGCTATTGCTATCTATATAAATTGATTATGAATTGTTGAGAATTGGTATATGATGATCATGGCTTGGAGAATAGCCTATAGTTTTGGGATTGACATTGTATGGTTTGGTCCACTTATGTTGGCGGTGTTTACATTCTTGCCTATCTATACATGTTGTGATCATGGCCTTGAATAAAATACATGTAAAGTGAATTGATATTATGATTATCATGACTATGAAGTTTATGTGTGTAGTCTTCAATTCTAGTATCATGACTTAGGTGTATTGATAATACAATGTTGATGATGATGTTAGGGTAAGGTGTAGTCTACATGTTTGATTGGGATGATTACTATTGTAGAATGACCCCTACCTATGTAACCCTATATGAATGTATGACCTTATGCATGTTAGGATTCTACTATTCAAATGGTAAATATGTTCTTGTCTATTCTGATGTTATGTGGGTGTGTGGTCTATAGTCTCTAATGCTCTATATGTGAGTTGTTCATGACTTGAGGGATATTCTATATGTGTTGTGATTTTTTGGAGGTGTAGTTTCCTCAATAAATAGGTTGTTGCTCTTATATGATCACGATGACGATGATGTACACACACACATCTCATGCATAACTATAAGTATAATATGTTCATGGTCTCAATTGAAAGGATGTTTCTCATATGCACCTTTATCTATTATTATGCTTGTAAAGTATATGAATAATAAAGTATGATCATGTGTTGTCTAAATGTGTTTATGTGAAAGGATTCCTTGTAACATTCCGGAAAATTTCATGTCTAGTGAAGAGCCCAATAGATCTTTAAGAATGTGTATTGGGGGTACATAGGCATCCCAATGCCCAATATCGAGAAATATTGGGCATAGTATAGAAAAGGGCAACTTTCACATATAGCAAATAAAAAATTCATATTTGTATGCTATATCAAAGTTTGCATAATTGCGCTCCATAGCAAACATAGAAACTGTATAATTCGCTATACATATACAGTTGAAGCGAATTGTATAAAACGAAGTGTATAAAACGAGAAAGAGAAAGACACTTGGGCAGAGACTTGTATAAAAACAAAGTGTATAAAACGAATTGTATGATTATAAGTGTATAGAACGATTATATACAATTTGAATTTGTATAAAATGAGAAAGAGAGAAAGACAAAAGAGACTTGGCAGGGAATATACAATTGAATCCAATTGTATAAAACGAGAAAGAGAGAAATTAGATACAATTTGAAATTTGTATAAAACGAGAAAGAGAGAAAGGAAAAAGAAATCGGGCAGGAGAGTATTTTTATTGTATAATTATAAGTGTATAGGACGAAAATATATGTACTTGCATGTGTATATACAATTTTCTCATGCTATATACAAACAGAAATGCAATTTATACATTTCGTTTTTGTTTGTATAAGTGAGAAAGGCGAGGGTAGCGAGCGAGATTTGGGAGAGTGGCGAGCGAGATCTGGAAGAGGGGAGAGAGGGGAACAAAAATATATGTTTTTATACAATTTCCTCTGCTTTATACAATTCGAAACAATTTTTATACACTTGTGTTTGTATAAAAAGTGAGGAAGCGAGGGAGAGATTGGAGGAGAGTGGCGAGCGAGATATTGGGAGAGAGGCGCCTTGCAATTTTTTGCAAACGTTTGCTATGGAGCACAATTAAATCAAAACGTAGCTACTCCATTTATTTTAGATTATTAGTTTGCTATTATATACAATTATCCCTATAGAAAATTGGCTAAGGTGTATTAGCCCATTTCTATATAATACCCAAATAAGAAAAATATTGGGCATATTAGAAAATATTGGCTGAAAGGGTGTTAGCCAATTTTCTAACATTAATGAGCTTGTCCAAGAAATGTACCTGCAATGAAGACCCTAGGATAAAATGCTTTTTCCTTTAACTCACAAATTGGGTATGAGGCATCCAAGTATCAAGCCTAGATACCATAACATATGACCAATTAAAATGATCATGTAAATTAAGCAGTGCCCAAGGACATAGTGAGGATCCTTAGGACAATAAGTATACATTCCCAAATGAACCATAAATAATAGTTAGTTAGGAAAGTACAACCAACACATGTGCAAGCACATGTGCAAGACATGTGAAGAAGCTGCCAAAGGAGGGGACCACCCTAACCGAATTCAATTAGGGTAGTTAGGGGAAAAAACGTGTACAAGGGACCCCTCCATGTGGGGCATAACTTCCTAACTAATTCTAGACTCTAACCTACTGCCCTAAATAGCTAACTAACCTAGGACTAAATGAAATAAACTAATTAGTGCACCCGACAACCTAGGACCAAAACTGGGTTGACACTAACCTAGTACTAGATAAAGAGACAACCTAGTACCTAACCTAGGATGGTCCAAAAGGTTAGTTATGGTCCTAACAACTTATGGGTACTTTATTAATTACCCTAGGGTACCTAATTAATTAATTTAGCAACTTAATTAATTAATTTAAAAGGGCTAAAACCGAAACTACAAAGGAAATTTTCAGATTTCGGTTAAGACAAGAAAAGGACAACCTAGTACCTAACCTAGGATGGTTCAAATGATTGGTTATGGTCCTAACGACTTAAGGGTACTTTATTAATTACCCTAGGGTACCTAATTAATTAAATTAATTTAGTTAATTAGTTTAAATGATCAAAACGAAATTCTTACACTAACCTAGTACAACTCAAGAAACATCCTAGTACTTAACCTAGGATGATCCAAAAGGGTTAATTTTGGTTCCAATGACTTAGGGGTACTTTAGTACTTACCCTAGGTCCCTAAATTAATTAAATTAAGGATTTAATTAATTAATATAAGTCAAAATGTTGACAAAAACCATAGTCAATACCAATTTCTAGATTTGACTAGGTGTTATGTTCTCCTATGTTTAGTCAACTTAGGAGGGACGTTTTGGTAATTGGTTAATTAGTTTATTAAATTAACTTATTAAACCTAAATTTTATAATTCAAGATCAGTTATTAAACATAAAAATCATGTTCAAATTCATAGAAAAGGCGACACAAAAACAGCAAGCAACAAACGAAAGAAAAATAGAAAATTTATCGATTTCTCTAGGGCGATTTCAAGGTTTCTTCAAGGTTTCGTTCAAGGTGGTCTTCGTAGATTAAGTTCTACATAAGGTATGGATTTCTCTCCTGGAATTATTTTTCCAAGAGTATTTTCCTTCGAATGATTCACAAGATCTTGAAAACTAGGGTTGTTTCCGTCGTTCTCGTCGAACTTCCCTTCCCTAGTATCCTTTTCGATATCAATGTTGAATAGGTTAGAGATCATGTTGTTGGTATGTGGTGCTGGCTGTTCTTAACATGTATTGTTCTTGAATGATGAGTATTGAATGGACTTATTAACTTGTAATTGCGTAAAGTTAATCTTATCATGATAATTAAGGATCGATAATATACTAAGATAAGTCCGTAATGTGTTAAGTGAATTATGTGCCTTTAGCTGAATGTTGACTTACTGTTGTTATGATGTTATGAAGATGCTAAATCCATCAAATGTTAATATGATGCTGTCCAATATGTTCTTAAAACGTGATACTAAAAGCCATAAACTAAGAATTGGCTCAAAGACATCATATCTTGAATAAATTGGCTATCTGATTCCAATAAAGTTGGCTAACTCTATTTGGTCAAAATGAATATATGCTAATGGCTAGGAACTTATGTAAATGATTAAAAGATTGGCTAATGGTTCATACATATGGCAATTTAAATATGAACATACGTAAAAATTGGCTTATGCCAAAAAGATTGAATTGGTTAGTCTAACATACCCTATCCACACGAATTGTGAACGTAAAAACATTGAATTGTTCTTGTAAGTTAATCAAAGGTTAAAAGTTCAAGTGTAGTGAAAGTTTGGCTTATGCCAATAAATTGGTCTACAATATTATCTCCAAAATTATGTAATAGAATTGGCTAATAATTCCATGAAATTATATTTGAATGAAAGTTTGGCTTATGCCAATAAATTGGCCTACAATATTATCTCCAAAAATATGAAATAGAATTGGCTAATGATTCCATGAAATTACATTTGAATGAAAGTTTGGCTTATGCCAATAAATTGGCCAACAATATTATATCCAAAAATATGTAATAGAATTGGCTAATGATCCCATGAAATTATATTTGAATGAAAGTTTGGCTTATGCCAATAAATTGGCCTACAATATTATCTCCAAAAATATGTAATAGAATTGGCTAATGATTCCATGAAATTACATTTGAATGAATGTTTGGCTTGTGCCAATAAATTGACTATGAAATTATTTCCAAATTTTCTAGGCCAATACTAATCATATGCCAATCTTGTGTAGCCAAAACAATGAAATGACAACTCAAGTACTTCTAAACTAACTCAATGAATCCATAACAAAGGGCATTCCATTAATTGGGACAACTCCCAACATGCTCTACAAGAATAAAATATGAACATATGTAACTCATTGAAAGAAGTGCTCATCGTCCATAAACGATCAAATGAAGGTACTACACTAAAGTAAAGAAGTAACGTGAGTTATAACATAATTAAAGGGTTCTAAATTAAGTAAGTGACCAGAATGGGGTGTTAAAGGAAGTGAGACAAGTCTTACTTACACCAAAGCTAATTTGTTAAAAGAATACTCACGAATGAAGGTGTTAGAATGTGTGAGACTAGTCTCATTAACACCTAAGGATGATATGTAAGGACAATTCACATTCATCAATGTCAAGTAAGGATGATATGTAAGGACAATTCACATTCATCAATGTAAAATAAAGATGATATGTAAGGACAATTCACATTCATCAATGTAAAGTAAGGATGATATGTAAGGACAACTCACATTCATCAATGTAAAGTAAGGATGATATGTAAGGACAATTCACATTTCATCAATGTAAAGTAAGAATGACAAGTCATCAAAAGAGTAAATAAGTCTCAATCTACTCTATATGTAAGTGTAAGGACAATTCACACTTAATACTAATGATGAGATGAGAAATCATCTAATGAGCTATGATCTCATGCTACAAGTCAGCTTCCATGATGTATGAGTTGAATGTAATGGAACTTTATACTGAGCACCGATAGGCTAGCTATGAGCGGTGATGCCTTCCTTCGGGAAGGGCGGAGGTTCACGTAACTCTCATGAGATGAGACTGTCCGGCATGCCGGGTATGGGTCTCCTTATATCTCCTAGTCTTTGAACCTATACTGCCAATATAGAGATCTAGCAGGGTTCAATTCCCTATATACGCTAGCATGTTTTGGTTTCACCTTGGCTAGTGACTCCACCTCTTTTCGGTGTGGGGAAGACACCGGATTTCATGATGCTCACATGATCTATGTCGGTTAAGGTTGGAGTTCCTCAAAGTATGAAAGATAATGAAATGAACGATACCGAAGGTGTTTGTGCAAGACAATCAGGAGGTGAAATCAGATTTAAGTAATGACATTAGGTCATTCTTGGTCATTCCACTTCATGATCCCGATGAGAGTCTTAAACTTCATCCTAGGTATAGCTGGTGTTTACACCAGCCTACGAATGAATGAAATGAATAATGTGAAGTATGAATGAACGAACGAAGCAGGCTCTGTGTTTGCTAAAGAAGGTCCTCGGGTTGAGGTCCCCTATGTTGGGACCTCACTTGAGATGTCTTAATGCTATATCAACGATTCCAAGGTCTCGTGTATATGAAATGTATAATATATAAAACATGAAAGTAATAAAATCAATGGCATAACCAATAGAGAATGACTTATGAAATGTAATGAATACTTGATGTAATGAATAACTTGTTGTAAGGATAGTCAAATCGTGTCCAATAAAGTTTACAATAAATAAAGGGAATAACTAATAATGAATCCTCATGTTATAGAAATGATAAAGCCAAATAAATTGGCTTATAATGATCTTATATAATTGGCAAAAGATATTAGCCAAATAAGATTGGCTTATAATGACTTCTTACATTAGGCCAATAATACAATAATAGGAAGTCACTAAAGATTGGTTTGTAAAGAATTCATGCCCAAAGTGAGCAAGATCATAAGCTTTAATGATATTCCCCAAGATCTATGCACATTATGCAATCAACTAAAGAATTAGTATAGTCAATAAGTATTGACTTATAAATAGATTCATGCCCCAAATTGTAGTTAAGTCATTTCCTTAATCTCTTGAATTACTTACTTGATTCATTGTGGGTATGGAACTACAATGAATCATTGCACTTGTAAGTAAAACATAGGACCAAAGGAGTTATTTAACTACACCAATAAGAAGAAGAAAAAGACTGAAAAATAATCTAAGTGTACAAAGAGGAGCTCTCGGCCTAGAGGATCAAAAATTCAAATCTTCGCCCGAGTGGTTCTAAAATTATGTTGATGATACTAATGTCTTGTAATCATATAGAAAATGAGTTGTGTGCTTTGAATGCATTAAAATACATCATATTCATACCACAATTCACAATTAACGAATTAGGAAAGTCTATTGACTAGACTTTCCAGAAATGGCATGTTGCTTAGGAAGAGCTTTCATTGATCATGCATAGCTTTATGTGTATGTGTGCATAAACCCATACTTAGTACAAGTGGTGTACTAACCCTCTACTATTTACTATTTTTATAGGTGCAGGTCAGAGGATAGGTTGACGACACTTGCAGCGGTTTGGACTTCAGCATTTCTTCAAATCATTTGGTAGGTCCTCATGATTTCGAGAATGATACAGTTTTAGTCTAGCCTTAGTCTTAGACATAGTTATTGGATGTTGTCCCTAGCGTTTCTTTCGTACTTTCATTTGGAAGCTTTGTAATAAGGCCGTGTTTGACAAACTATTTATGATATATTCATCTTCAGTTTCGAATTGATTCTTCATAATAGATGGTTGTTCTATTGATGTTGAGCTTAGTATATAATGTTAATACGTAATGACTATATGAAGTCTAAGTAAACTTCATACGTTTAAAAAGTTTATAAATTTTCCACAAATTTAACTAGATGAATGTGATGAATGCAAGATGAGGCTTGTCTGCGACCTCTGAGAGGTCAATGACGCCGGTTGCGATTCGGATTCAAGAATCCGGGTCGTGACAAACTTGGTATCAGAGCATGAGGTTAAATTACCCAGGATCTAAATCTCAACACAACCACGTTATGTACTTTCTAGCTTATGGTTGTGAAGCGCGCCACAATCATGACTTAGAGACGACGCGAGGATACAAAATCTTACCTTCTTCTACTCTTTATCGTGCTATCTAGAGATTTGACACTTTGTGTCATTATAAGTATCTAACTTCCTTCTTGATTGAACGGTAGAAGAATACACACAAGGATTAGGATGGCCAAGTGGTCTAAGGCGCCAGACTCTAGATCTGGCCTTCTCAAGAAGGGGCAATGATGGAAATGTCCAGCTTGACCGAAAGACGTGTAGTAAGTGTGGTCGTTCGCATGGAGGTGAGTACATGGTAGATTCTAAATGCATGCCACGGGTGTTAATGAAGAGGAGGAGGCTAAGTTGGCTGCATATAAGCTCAAGGATGTGGCTCAGGTATGGATTGACTCCATAAGTGTTATGCTACGATAGATTGTCGAAACAGGATAGTAAGGCTTCAGTTTCCAAATAAGTTAGAGCTGGAATTGGAAGTGCGTGGTTCAAATCCAGTAGGCCAAATCGTTTCACATGTAAAAGCCAATAAGTTCATAGCTAAGGGGTATTTATACCACTTTGTTAGAGTCAAAGACTTAGAACAAGAAATCCCTTCCATAGACTCTATGTCCGTAGTAAATATAAGATCCCGTTACCCTCACTTGTTTAGTTCTTGAGGTTAGATATACTTTTCCTAGATATGATTTTGGTTAAGGAACTCTGAGATTTTAGTGCATTAGTCGATTTGGTATTTTAAGTCCATAATCATGCATTTTATACTTGCACTAAATGAGTTGAAATAAGTTCATGCGTGCATTATGTTGCTGTTTTTGTATAGCATAGACGTAATTTTATGTGTTGCATGAGTTGTGATGTGCATTAAGTTAAGTGTGATTGAGAAGGAAGTTCCTCGATCTTGAATATAAAGCTTCAGATAATCTTGAGTAAGAATGCATCATCCAGAATATGTGTGAATCAGATGTTCACAAACGATAACGTGTTAAGTATGTTTAAGTGTTTTCAAAGTTCCCTCTTGTTTTAAAATGATGTGTAAGTGTCATTCGGGAACGAATGTTCCTAAAGGGGGGGGGATAATGTAATATTTCAGAAAATTTCATGTCTAGTGAAGAGCCCAATAGATCTTTAAGAATGTGTATTGGGAGTACATAGGCATAAATATTGGGCATAGTATAGAAAATTGGCTAAGGGGTATTAGCCAATTTCTATATAATACCCAAATAAGAAAAATATTGGGCATATTAGAAAATATTGGCTTAAAGGGTGTTAGACAATTTTCTAACATTAATGAGCTTGTCCAAGAAATGTACCTGCAATGAAGACCCTAGGCTAAAATGCTTTTTCCTTTAACTCACAAATTGGGTATGAGGCATCCAAGTGTCAAGCCTAGATACCATAGCACATGACCATTTAAAATGATCATGTAAATTAAGCAGTGCCCAAGGACATAGTGAGGATCCTTGGGACAATAAGTATACATTCCCAAATGAACCATAAATAATAGTTATTTAGGAAAGTACAACCAACACATGTGCAAGCACATGTGCAAGACATGTGAAGAAGCTGCCAAAGGAGGGGACCACCCTAACTGAATTCGGTTAGGGTAGTTAGGGGGAAAACGTGTACAAGGGACCCCTCCATGTGGGGCATAACTTCTTAACTAATTTTAGACTCTAACCTACTGCCCTAAATAGCTAACTAACCTAGGACCAAATGAAATAAACTAATTAGTGCACCCGACAACCTTGGACCAAAACCGGGTTGACACTAACCTAGTACTAGATAAAGAGACAACCTAGTACCTAACCTAGGATGGTCCAAAAGGTTAGTTATGGTCCTAACAACTTATGGGTACTTTATTAATTACCCTAGGGTACCTAATTAATTAATTTAGCAACTTAATTAATTAATTTAAAAGGGCTAAAACCGAAACTACAAAGGAAATTTTCAGATTTCGGTTAAGACAAGAAAGGGACAACCTAGTACCTAACCTAGGATGGTTCAAATGATTGGTTATGGTCCTAACGACTTAAGGGTACTTTAGTAATTACCTTAGGTCACCTAATTAATTAAATTATCAATTTAATTAATTAGCTTAAATGATCAAAATGAAATTCTTACACTAACCTAGTACAACTCAAGAAACATCCTAGTACTTAACCTAGGATGATCCAAAAGGGTTAATTTTGGTTCCAATGACTTAGGGGTACTTTAGTACTTAACCTAGGTCCCTAAATTAATTAAATTAAGGATTTAATTAATTAATATAAAGTCAAAATGTTGACCAAAACCATAGTCAATACCAATTTCTAGATTTGACTAGGTGTTATGTTCTCCTATGTTTAGTCAACTTAGGAGGGGCATTTTGATAATTGGTTAATTAGTTTATTAAATTAACTTATTGAACCTAAATTTTATAATTCAAGATCAGTTATTAAACCTAAAAATCACGTTCAAACTCATAGAAAAGGCGACACAAAAACAACAAGCAACGAACAAAAGAAAAATAGAAAATTTATCGATTTCTCTAGGGCGATTTCAAGGTTTCTTCAAGGTTTCGTTCAAGGTGGTCTTCGTAGATTAAGTTCTACATAAGGTATGGATTTATCTCCTAGAATTATTTCTCCAAGAGTATTTTCCTTCGAACGATTCACAAGATCTTGAAAACTAGGGTTGTTCCCATCATTCTCGTCGAACTTCCCTTCCCTAGTATCCTTTTCGATATCAATGTTGAATAGGTTAGAGATCATGTTGTTGGTATGTGGTGCTGGCTGTTCTTAACATGTATTGTTCTTGAATGATGAGTATTGAATGGACTTATTAACTTGTAATTGCGTAAAATTAATCTTATCATGATAATTAAGGATCGATAATATACTAAGATAAGTCCGTAATGTGTTAAGTGAATTATGTGCCTTTGGCTGAATGTTGACTTGATGTTGTTAAGATGTTATGAAGATGCTAAAGCCATCAAATGTTAATATTATGCTGTCCAATATGTTCTTAAAACGTGACACTAAAAGGCATAAACTAAGAATTGGCTCAAAGACATCATATCTTGAATAAATTGGCTATCTGATTCCAATAAAGTTGCCTAACTCTATTTGGTCAAAATGAATATATGCTAATGGCTAGGAACTTATGTAAATGATTAAAAGATTGGCTAATGGTTCATACATATGGCAATTTAAATATGAACATACGTAAAAATTGGCTTATGCCAAAAAGATTGAATTGGTTAGTCTAACATACCCTATCCACACGAATTGTGAACGTAAAAACATTGAATTATTCTTGTAAGTTAATCAAAGGTTAAAAGTTCAAGTTTAGTGAAAGTTTGGCTTATACCAATAAATTGGCCTACAATATTATCTCCAAAAATATGTAATAGAATTGGCTAATGATTCCATGAAATTATATTTGAATGAAAGTTTGGCTTATGCCAATAAATTGGCCTACAATATTATCTCCAAAAATATGTAATATAATTGGCTAATGATTCCATGAAATTTTATTTGAATGAAAGTTTGGCTTATGCCAATAAATTGGCCTACAATATTATCTCCAAAAATATGTAATAGAATTGGATAATGATTCTATGAAATTATATTTGAATGAAAGTTTGGCTTATGCCAATAAATTGGCCTATAATATTATCTCCAAAAATATGTAATAGAATTGGCTAATGATTCCATGAAATTATATTTTAATGAATGTTTGGCTTGTGCCAATAAATTGATTATGAAGTTATTTCCAAATTTCTAGGACAATACTAATCATATGCCAATCTTGTGTAGCCAAAACAATGAAATGACAACTCAAGTACTTCTAAACTAATTCAATGAATCCATAACCAAGGGCATTCCATTCATTGGGACAACTCCCAACATGCTCTACAAGAATGAAATATGAACATATGTAACTCATTGAAAGAAGTGCTCATCGTCCATAAACGATCAGATGGAGGTACTACACTAAAGTAAAGAAGTAACGTGAGTTATAACATAATTAAAGGGTTCTAAATTAAGTAAGTGACCAGAATGGGGTGTTAAAGGAAGTGAGACAAATCTTACTTACACCAAAGCTAATTTGTTAAAAGAATACTCACGAATGAAGGTGTTAGAATGTGTGTGAATAGTCTCATTAACAGCTAAAGATGATATGTAAGGACAATTCACATTCATCAATGTAAAGTAAGGATGATATGTAAGAACAATTCACATTCATCAATGTAAAATAAGGATGATATGTAAGGACAATTCACATACATCAATGTAAAGTAAGGATGATATGTAAGGACAATTCACATTCATCAATGTAAAGTAAGGATGATACGTAAGGACAATTCACATTTCATCAATGTAAAGTAAGGATGACAAGTCATCAAAAGAGTAAATAAGTCTCAATCAAACTCTATATGTAAGTGTAAGGACAATTCACACTTAATATTAATGATGAGATGAGAAATCACCTAATGAGCTATGATGTACTCATGCTACAAACCAGCTTCCATGATGTATGAGTTGAATGTAATGGAACTTTATACTGAGCATCGATAGGCTAGCTATGAGCGGTGATGCCTTCCTTCGGGAAAGGTGGAGGTTCACGTAACTCTCATGAGATGAGACTGTCCGGCATGTCGGGTATGGGTCTCCTTATATCTCCTAGTCTTTGAACCTATACTGCCAATATAGGGATCTAGCAGGGTTCAATTCCCTATATACGCTAGCATGTTTTGGTTTCACCTTAGCCAGTGACTCCACCTCTTTTCGGTGTGGGGAACACACCGAATTTCATGATGCTCACATGATCTATGTCGGTTAAGGTTGGAGTTCCTCAAAGTATGAAAGATAATGAAATGAACGATACCGAAGGTGTTTGTGCAAGACAATCAGGAGGTGAAATCAGATTCAAGTAATAACATTAGGTCATTCTTGGTCATTGCACTTCATGATCCCGATGAGAGTCTTAAACTTCATCCTAGGTATAGCTGATGTTTACATCAGCCTACGAATGAATGAAATGAATAATGTGAAGTATGAATGAACGAATGAAGCAGACTCTGTGTTTGCTAAAGAAGGCCCTCGGGTTGAGGTCCCATATGTTGGGTCCTCACTTGAGATGTCTTAATGCTATATCAACGATTCCAAGGTCTCGTGTATATGAAATGTATAATATATAAAACATGAAAGTAATAAAATCAATGGCATAACCAATAGAGAATGGCTTATGAAATGTAATGAATACTTGATGTAATGAATAACTTGTTGTAAGAATAGTCAAATCGTGTCCAATAAAGTTTACAATAAGTAAAGGGAATAACTAATAATGAATCCTCATGTTATGAAAATGATAAAGCCAAATAAATTGGCTTAAAATGATCTTATATAATTGGCAAAAGATATTAGCCAAATAAGATTGGCTTATAATGACTTCTTACATTAGGCCAATAATACAATAATAGGAAGTCACTAAAGATTGGTTTGTAAAGAATTCATGCCCAAAGTAAGTAAGATTATAAGATTTAATTATATTCCCCAAGATCTATGCACATTATGCAATCAACTAAAGAATTAGTATAGTCAATAAGTATTGACTTATAAATAGATTCATGCCCCAAATTGTAGTTAAGTCATTTCCTTAATCTCTTGAATTACTTACTTGATTCATTGTGGGTATGGGACTACAATGAATCATTGCACATGTAAGTAAAACATAGGACCAAAGGAGTTATTTAACTACACAATAATAAGAAGAAAAAGACTGAAAAATAATCTAAGTGTACAAAGAGGAGCTCTCGGCCTAGAGGATCAAAAATTCAAATCTTCGCCCGAGTGGTTCTAAAATTATGTTGATGATACTAATGTCTTTAATCATATAGAAAATGAGTTGTGTGCTTTGAATGCATTAAAATACATCATATTCATACCACAATTCACAACTAACGAATTAGGAAAGTCTACTGACTAGACTTTCCAGAAATGGCATGTTGCTTAGGAAGAGCTTTCATTGATCATGCATAGCTTTATGTGTATGTGTGCATACACCCATACTTAGTACAAGTGGTGTATTACCCCCCTACTATTTATTATTTTAATAGGTGCAGGTCAGAGGACAGGTTGACGACACTTGCAGCGGTTTGGACTTCAGCGTTTCTCCAAACCATTTGGTAGGTCCTTATGATACAGTTTTAGTCTAGCCTTAGTCTTAGACATAGTTATTGGATGTTGTCCCTAGCGTTTATTTCGTACTTTCATTTGGAAGCTTTGTAATAAGGCCGTGTTTGACAAACTATTTATGATATATTCATCTTCAGTTTCGAATTGATTCTTCATAATAGATGGTTGTTCTATTGATGTTGAGCTTAGTATATAATGTTTAATACGTAATGACTATATGAAGTCTAAGTAAACTTCATACGTTTAAAAGTTTTTAAATTTTCCGCAAATTTAACTAGATGAATGTGATGAATGCAAGATGAGGCTTGTCTGCGACCTCTGAGAGGTCAACAACGCCGGTTGCGATTCAGATTCAAGAATTTGGGTCGTGACACTCTCATATATGTACACATACACACATAAATATATGAATGAAGCATGTTAATGATAATATAGTGAATGAGAGTCTATTGGATAATTTTCATAATTGCACTCTATACTAGACTATGGTATGATTATGTGAAAGGATATTCTCACATGATGTAGGTTTTGATGAAAGGACATTTTCATCATAAACCTATGAGCTATGTACATGTTATATAAGGGGTTAATATCCTAAAGCCTATCTTATACTCTAATGTTTAATAAATACTTAAAAGCTTTTCAAAAAGAAAGGTTAGCTTAACACCGAGTGAACTTGAAAATGAGAGATATCCCTTCCCAAAAGGTAGGTAAGGTTCACCAAATGTGGTGTCCCTTCCTAAAATGAAGGTAGGTTCACCAAATGAGGTGTCCCTTCCCAAAAGTAAGGTAGGTTCACCAAATTTTCTCATGAGGTGGAAACTCCAATGTTAATTATCATGAAGAGGGTTTTTAGTAACAACCTCCAAGTTCCTTAACTATGTGCCCCCATAGGAACCTAGCAAGTGTATCCACCTAGATGCTATGATGATGTTGATGCCTACCTTGGAAAGTAGGATTCCCTCATTTTGGTGTGAGGGGTTGAAACTGAATTCCATGTTTAGCTCACATGGTCTAATGTCGGTGTCACGACCAGGGAGCACCCCCTAGATGTAAACGTCGTCTTCGTCCTCAAAGAGGCCTTAGACAAGCCCTTAGCATACATCATTGCATTTCATAGGTAAAAAGAATAGGAAAAATTAAATCTTTACATATGAAGTTTACTTAGACTTCTCATTTATCAAAAATAGTCTACAATCATCTCACACATAACCATCTATCATAGGAGTACAAGATTTGGGACATAGCCCTTACAACATTACCAAATGTCTCATAAGAGAATACAACATAGTCTTTACAATATAAGAAAAGAACAAAGTCTTTAGACTAATAAAATGACATGAATTAGAATGG
The DNA here is from genome assembly GCA_022817965.1 of Solanum lycopersicoides. NCBI lineage: Eukaryota > Viridiplantae > Streptophyta > Magnoliopsida > Solanales > Solanaceae > Solanum > Solanum lycopersicoides. The sequence continues at coordinate 34,349,622 of CM040627.1, forward strand.
TAGGCTTCGTCCTCGGACTTGTGGACTCACCAACTTGGGGATCTATCCAAGCTTCTTGAAATTTTGCCTTAAAACTATTCAATGGCCCGAACCTACATAATTGTAGAAATAGAGAGAATATGGGTTAGAATAACCACATGTACTAAGTATGTATATATACAAGTAAACCATTTGAAAACATGCACAAAAGGACATTTTTACATAAACATGCCAAATTCACTTTAAAAGCCTTTATGCACACCCCAAGCACTTAATAAGTCCATAATCACAACACATTAAGACATAGTCATATTCATGTGCAAGAGTAACATCATACTAAAGCTAAATCAACATTTCATGTGTTATAGTCTATTTCATCAAAGCATCACAACACCTCACTCACAATCCCAATACAAGTCAACTAGTGCAATGCTCATGTGAAGCACCATAACCCCACATGAACTGTAACGTTCCTAAAAATGAGCTAGGTTAAACTAGATCCTAACACTAGTGTCATGATGTTTTAAGGTAATAAAATGGTTTACAATAGTGTTCATAGTCAGCATATAAAGTTTGGAAGTGTTTGGAGGTCAAACGTTCAAGAACGTCCAAGACGTTCGGAGGCTTCTCCGCGACGCGCATCCCACTCCCAGATCCTGTAGCGTCGTTTTTAAGTCAAAATTGAGTTGGTTAAATTGTCCAATAAATATAGGGTCTTTTGGGTAATTTAGGGGGATATTATGGACGGTTATTAGACCTATTTAGACCCCCAACCTCACCAATTAAATCTAGAACCTCATCTCAAAACAAAGCCTCTCCATTCACTTTCTCCAAAACCTCAATTGTTGAAGCTTTGAAGCTCCAAGGAAGAAGATAGATTTCTCAAGTTTTTCTTCATCAATATTGTGGTATATTCATAACAATTAAGGTATGGTTATTAATCCTTGATATATCTTTCTTCAAAGAGTCAATTCCAATGATTTTCAAAGATGATCAAAAACATGAATTCTTCAATTTTGTGATCTAGCCATGGGTTCTTGCATAAATGGTTTTGAATCAATGTTTTTAAATTGAATTGATGTTAATGAAATGTTTTAAAGATATAATTCTTATGAACCCATGCAAGCCATGCAATTCTTATTTTGACTATTTAATGGGTTAAGTGATCATGTCTCTATACTTACAAATTATAGTGTAGTTTTCTATGGGCTATCTAATGATGTAAAGATTATAGGCAATTGATGTTTAATTGGTCTTAGATTGTTAAATCTATATTGAATTGACCTATTTTCATCTAGTATTATGATTTATACTTTGAATTGATGTTCATGGCCATGGGTAAGGGCCTTATGATATTGAATTGGATGATTTAGACATGGATTGAAGTAGTGTGAATGGATTGGTGGTACGCTGCCCTAAATTCTCTTTATTTTATGTTAATTAGACTTCAATTATGTTGTGATTGGTATGGTCAACCTATGGTGGCGGTGTTATGTGATTGATGTGGCCTCGTCGGCGTTATTTTAAGTATATTGATGATCATGGCCTTGTCGGCACTACTTGAAGTATTATGATGATTAGGTGAAAGTATGTGTTCTTATATGGATATTAGGTGATCATGTTGGACTATGACTATGTGTTTATGTGTGTAGTCTTAGAGTTGATACATGATTATTCCTACTTGACTATATGAGTCTATGATGGTTATATTGATGATGTTATAGTAATGTATAGGTTGACATAAAGATGATAAGGGTCATTCCTAAGTGCTTCAAAGAATGATATCCTATATGTGCTAATGAGAATTAATGATGTGTCTTGTTTTGGTAGACTTGTGTCCCTTACTTGATACATGTATATGTGAATATGAACATCTTGACTTAGTAGGCTTATGCACCTTTGTCTTGTATGTGTATGTATGAATGTAGAATGAAAGTCTAGGATCGGTAGACCTAAGATGGTGCCCTTCTAAGCATGACTAATATGTGGAACCTTCTATATATAGAGAAGGTTAAGAATGAGCTATCCTTATAAGCCATCGAGTGGCAGCCCTAGTGGACCCATCTTTGGTAGGTGCATTATGACTAGGTAATGACTAAGAGATGGAACCTTTTCATATGCTCCTTTTTAATGAACTTACTCAATGAGAACAAAGGCTAGCACCGAGTGAATATGTTATGGTTTGTAGCTCTACTTAAGAAGGAGACTAAAGTACAATGTATCTCTACTTGAGAATGAGACTAGAGTGCATAAAAGACCTTGATATTCATTAACCATGTGCCTACATGGGATGTGTCCTAGTTCTACCCTTGGCAAGTAGAACACCCTCCATCGGAGTAGGTTTATGACTCCGGATTCCATGCCTAGCTAGTATGGTCTATGTCGGTTAATGCCTATTCTTATCATGTGGGATACATTATAGTGTTGGATAAATAATAGGAAGTTTAGGTAGTGGAATGGGAGGCTATCTAGACATTGCACTACTAGACTTTGAAGATGTTAGTATGTGAGTCCCTATGTCTTTCCAAGACCATTATGTGAAGTCTTTAATGAATGATATGTCTTCTAAATGACTTAATGAACATAGTGACTTTAGTAAAGGAATGTTAATGAAAAAGTACTTATCTAGAGTAGCTTTGAGGATAGCTTAGGTAGGTTTGAACAGGGTGTATGGGCGGTCTCTTCATGTCTTACTTAGGTGTGTCTTAGAGTAATTCTAGGTAGGGAGTTTAACAAATAAAAGTGATAATGATCTTATCTTAGGAAGTCTTAAGGATCATTTAGGTGTGCTTAGAGAGGGTGTATGGGAGGTCTCTCTTCGTCTCACTTAAGTGAGTCTTAGGTTAACCTTTGGTGAGAGGGATGCAAGCTAAAAGAGGTTACTGTAAGGTGACATAGTTCATTGTAAATTTTTTCAATATTTGATTAAATGCTTATATGATATCTTACATGTTTCTAAGATGTTAAATGTTGTTCTTATGCTTATACTATGATGTTTTAATCAAAAAGAGCTTGTTTTATACAAATGTACGTTTATCATGATTTTATGCATTACACAATACTTAGTACAAGTGTTTATACTAATTCCATACATTTTGTCTATCTCTAAAGGTGTAGGTGGCGTTTGAGAGGAGTCTCGAAGTTGAAGCTTGGATTAGTGTTCATTTAAGTAAAGAGTTTGGTATGTCATCACTAGATTCGAGGACATCATGATGTTTAGATTTCCTTATTGAAAGTATTATAATAGACTTAGCTATTTTCTATATGTTGAAGTATGGATCGTGTCACTATATATTCGTATGTCTAAGATGGCGACTTTGAGACTTAGTCTTTCATTATGTTTTTCTATAAAGAGATATTTTGAAGTATTATTATTTCGTATGAAAAGTTTTCATGCCGCACTACTTTTCATACATGTATGCAATGAATGGTACGAAAGGGCTTGTCTTAGACCTCCGAGAGGTCGACGACGCTGTGTATCGATTTGAGAATGCCCTAACTTCTAGGGGGTAATCTCGGGTCGTTACAAACTTGGTATCAGAGCATAAGGTTATGAAGTAGTCTTAGAAATAGAAAAGTCTCAAAAAGCCACGTCTAGTAGAGTATTGACCATAGGTGTGAGTCGCGACACATCTATGGGTGAGAGGCTATAGGACGATAGAGGTTCTCTTCTTTTCTACTCCTATGTCGTGCCATAGAGATTAAAAGTTATTAGTGTCCTTTTCTTATGGTTTTCCTTGTGTTACTAGGAAGATGAATATGAGGAGGACACCGGCTAGGAGGGTTGAGGATAATGATGTGAATGAGGGACTTCCTCCCCAAGGTGGACATGTGCCACAAGTTGAACAGGTTCCTCAAGGTGTTCAAGGTGATCAAGATGATCAAGTCCCTATTGTGGAAGGAGATAATGAGGTTCCGGTGGTTCCCCCGGAAATGGCTAATGGGGAGATAAGAGAAGATCTTCTTACTCTAGCCCGAGCTATGACAACTCAAGTTAATAGAGAAATTGGGCCTAGGGTGAATGCTATGGAGAGTACTATGACCTCTAGATTGAGGTACTTTGTGAGGATGAATCCTCCTATCTTCTTTGGTTTTAAGGTTGGAGAAGATCCCCAATCTTTCTTGGATGAGGTGTATAAGATAGTGCATGCAATGGGTGTAACTTCTAGGGAGAAAGCGGAGTTGGCTTCGTATTTATTGAAAGATGTTGCTCATATATGGTTTACTCAATGGAAGGATAGTAGACCGGTTGAATCGGGTCCCTTAGAGTGGGAAGAGTTTAAGGAAGCATTCTTAGAAAGGTACTTTCCCCGTGAGAAGAGGGAGGTTAAGATTAAGGAATTTATAAACCTTAGACAAGGTAGCATGAGTGTTGAGGAATATTCCTTAAAGTTTATCCTATTGTCTAAGTATGCTCCATCCTTGGTGTCTAACCCTAGGGATGAGATGAGTAGGTTCTTGACCGGTGTGTCAGATATTGTGAAGGAAGAGTGTCGTACGACCATGCTCCATGGTGATATGACTCTATCTAGGCTTATGGTGTATGCTCAATCCATTGAACAGTCTAAACTTGGGAGGAGAAGTAGAGAGTCGAAGAGGGGAAGAACCGATGAGCAGGTTCAACATAAGTTTAAGAAGAGGTCTCCAAATCAAGATGGTTCTAGTTCTCCTAAAGCTAATTATGAGAGAGGTTGTGGTTCCCAAGTTTTAAGCCTACTTGTGCTAATTGTTGCAAGAAGCACGTTGGGAAGTGTCTAGCCGGTACTAGTGGGTGCTTTGGTTGTGGGAAGGATGATCACAAGGTGAGAGATTGTCCTACTATTGCGGCTAGATGGAGAGAGGCTAAGAAAGTTCCTCCTAATTTTCCGGATGGTGGTGCTCCAAAGCGAAAGGCTCGCTTCTATGCTTCCGAGCCAAAGGAACAAAACCGGATGATGATGATGATGCCGGTAAGTCATAGTTTTCTCTCTTTACTTATATGAGTTCCTTCTAAGTGGGGGAGTATGGTGAGTAGTTGGGTTGTAGATTGTTTTCTCATCTCTTCTATTCAATTCAAGCTTGAGAGATAGAATGTCATAGTAGCATGTTGCATGTTGCATTGTGTGTAGGAATCTAGTTGAAATTGAGATTCATTGATTCCCTGAATTGTGCATTTCATGAAGTTGTGATTATGTTTTAAGGTGAGTTTATATGGTTTTATCTCTCATATTGTCTTGTTTCCATCATAAATTGTTTAAGAGTTGCATTATTGGAAATTTGAGCATGTTTCACTGTAAAGAAATTGGTGCTTACTATAAACATTTTGGAAATTTGGGTAAATTGTATTTTATCAAAAATGGTTATGATGTCTATAGAATTGATGTATATGAGCATGATATTATGTGGATAAGGAAATTCATCCTATATGAAATGAAAATATGAATCTTATTGCATGATGAGTTGTAGATGTAGTTCCTACCTTCTTGTTGTGTTGTGAGTCTCTTTGTTATATGGAGTTGATGTTTCAACTACATGTGTGTATTGTGTACTGTGTGGTATGGTTATGAGCTTTTTTTCTTTGAGTCTTAACCTTAAAAATGTTTAAGGTGTGGCAAGTGTCATTCGGGGACGAATGTTGCCCAAGTGGGGGAGATTGTAACGTTCCTAAAAATGAGCTAGGTTGAACTAGATCCTAACACTAGTATAATGATGTTTTAAGTTCATAAAATGGTTTAAAATAGTGTTCATAGTCAGCATAAAAAGTTTGGAAGTGTTTGGAGGTCAAACGTTCAAGAACGTCCAAGACGTTCGGAAACTAGTCGAAGTTGAACTAGTGTGTCGTACTGTTTTGTAGTGATGTTTTGGGGGATGTTTTGAAGGTGAAATTCAATACCGAGAGGGGATACGCATAGACTGACATACAAAGGGTTGAAACATCAGGGAACGACGCCCCCGGGGACCATAAAAAGAGCCCCCAAGGAGGACCCAAACATTGGACAAGAGGCTGCCCAAGGCAGCGAGAAAGTCCAAGAAATGACCCTTGACCTAGCGACACGCGCTGGTAACGAACCTCAATGCCTCAGAAATTATTTGGGGCAGAATGGGGAGGCTTCTCCGCGACGCGCATCCCACTCCCAGATCCTGTAGCGTCGTTTTTAAGTCAAAATTGAGTTGGTTAAATTGTCCAATAAATATAGGGGTCTTTTGGGAAATTTAAGGGGATACTATCGACGGTTATTAGACCTATTTAGACCCCTAACCTCACCAATTAAATCTAGACCCTCATCTCAAAACAAAACCTCTCCATTCACTCTCTCCAAAACCTCGATTGTTGAAGCTTTGAAGCTCCAAGGAAGAAGATGGATTTCTCAAGTTTTTCTTCATCAATCTTGTGGGATTTTCATGACAATTAAGGTATGGTTATTCATCCTTGATATCTCTTTCTTCAAGGAGTCAATTCCAATGATTTTCAAAGATGATCAAAAACATGAATTCTCCAATTTTGTGATCTAGCCATGAGTTCTTGCATAAATGGTTTTGAATCAATGTTTTAAAATTGAATTGATGTTAATGCAATGTTTTAAAGCTATAATTCTTATGAACCCATGCAAGCCATGCAATTCTTATTTTAACTATTTAATGGGTTAAGTGATCATGTCTCTATACTTATGAATTATAGTGTAGTTTTCTATGGGCTATCTAATGATGTAAAGATTATAGGAAATTGATGTTTAATTGGTCTTACATTATTAAATCTATATTGAATTGACCTATTTTCATCTAGTATTATGATTTATACTTTGAATTGATGTTCATGGCCATGAGTAAGGGACTTATGATATTAAATTGGATGATTTAGACATGGATTGAAGTGGTGAGAATGGATTGGTGGTACGCTGCCCTAATTTCTCTTTATTTTATGTTAATTAGACTTCAATTATGTTGTGATTGGTATGGTCAACCAATGGTGGTGGTGTTATGTTATTGATTTGGCCTCGTCGGCGTTATTTTAAGTATATTGATGATCATGGCCTTGCACTACTTGAAGTATTATGATGATTTGTGTAATTGATTATGTGAAGTATGATCATATATATATACATGCCAGTGATGTGAAAGTATGTGTTTTTCTATGGATATTAGGTGATCATGTTGGACTATGACTATGTGTTTATGTGTGTAGTCTTAGAGTTGATACATGATTATTCCTACTGTAAGACCAAAAAAATGACTTAGGTTATCTAGAGCCTAAAATGTTGGTATTGGTGGTCTAAGGTCTTTAAAATGTCTATAATATGGTATAGAGGCAGTAGCTAAAGTATTAGGTGCATTGGAAGTCAAACGTCAAGGGATGACTAAGACGTTCGACGACTAAGTCACCTAAATGCCTATACGTGGTTTTATATGTTTATGTGTGATTCATGAGGTTATAAGGTTCTTAAATGAGTTATTATATCATGTATATTCAGTGTGTCAAGTTTCGTGAAGTTTGGAGGTCAAACGTCCAAGAACGTTTATGAAGTTCGAAAGATATGCCTTGAATCGACCTTGTGTGTCTAGGCATGTTTTGTCGAGTTTTACGTATTCGTTTTGGATGAAATTTATGTGAGAGGTGTTAAACTCATAGAAGTTCATGTTTGAGTTGGAAACGTCCGCGAAAACATCCCCATGGACCAACCAAGGGTCCTTGAGGAAGGACCCAAGACTTGGTGTCAAGGCTGCCCAAGACAGCCCAAACCACGGAGGCAGTCGACGCCCAGTGGATCAATCGACGCCCCGTTGTTTGGGTGTCATCAACTGGAACTTAGCCTGGGGATATAAGATCACATTTACCAGCCTCTGAACCCATCGACGGTTGCCAGCACGGCCCGTCTGTGGGCTTACGCCCCGTCGATGAGGGTGTCTTCTGTGTGGCCTGTTTTCCGCGCAGGTTGCTGCCAAGCTAGGGGTGAATTTGTAAATTCACCCCACTTCCAAAAATAGACTTTTGCGGTTTATTAAGGGTATATTGGGTATTTTAAATGTGTATATAAGTGTTAAACACATTGAAGATTTCATTCTTCTAAATCAAAACCCCAAAATCCCTTAAGAAGTCCCAAAGACTCCATTGAAGTCCAAAATCAAGGAAGATCTTGGTGTGACATTTTGAGTGGAGATTCTTAATCAAAGTGAAGAATTATATTCATTGAGGTATGAATTTTGATCCTTGAAACTCGTTTCATCAAGGATCCCAACTTTCAAAGATGTTTTCAAAGTTTTCAAAAGAGGAATTGTCCAATTTCATAATTCTACCATGGGTTCTTGCATTAAAGGTTTTCAAACGTCTATTATGGATTAGATTGATGTTGTATTGATGATTTTAACCTAAATTACCTATGAACCCATGAAATTGATGAACCTAGATTTTGACTAAATTATGGGTTACTTGATATTGGCTTATTGTTGATGAATTCATGTGTAGTTTCTTATGGGCTTTCTATTGATGTAAGAATTGTGTTCAATTGTTATCAAATTGATATTGTATTGTTGAATCTATATTGAATTGGGTTAGATTTCATTGATTTCTATAATTGTGTATTGAATTGGTGTTCATGGCCTTGGGTAAGGGTCTTGTGTTATCAAATTGAGTAAGTTGATTTGAATTGAAGGGTTGATGATGGAGTGGAGGTATGCTGCCCCATTTTGTTTATTTTGATGTTATTTATACTTTGATTCTATTATGATTGTCTTGGTCCACTTTTGGTGGCGGTGTTATGTGGATTGATGTGGCTTTGTCGGCGTTATTTTAAGTACATTGATGATCATGGCCTTGTCGACACTACTTGAACTTATATGGCTATTTGTGTAGTTGATTTGATGATGTATAATCATATCTATCTATATGTGGAAGTATGTGCTAGACTATTGATACTAACTAGGTAATCATGTTATGCTTTGGCTATGTGTTATTGTGTAGTCTTAGAGTCGATACATGGTTATTCCTAATTTAGCTATATGAGTCTAAAATGGTTAAGTTGATAATGTTAAGGTAATGAATAGGTTGACTTAATAAGGTTAAGGGTCATTCCTAAGAGTCTAAAGAAAGATAGGCTATATGTGTTAAATGGAAGTATGTTGTGTCTTGTTTAGGTAGACTTGTGTCCCTTACTTGATTCTTATGTGAATATGTGATGTCTTGACTGAACCTAAAGGGTCTTAGTCTTGAATAAATGAATATAGGTGAGACCTTGAATGATGATTAAACGGTCATTTATGTGGAACCTTAAACCAAGTGGTAAGGTTATGAATTGTGAAGTAGTTAGCCGTAATGGTATCCTTCATGTAATGAGTGATGGTAAGGTTGATTGGCTGGAACGGTATCATATCATACCTTAGGAAAGTCGTAATGAGCTTCTTGTCGCCATAGTGAGATAGCCCTAATGGACCTCGCTTTGGTAGGGTAAATGTAATTGGGTCATGAACATGATATGGGACCTATTTGTATGAACCTTAATGTAAATTGATCTATGAGAACTAAGTCTAGCACCGAGTGAGTATGGTAAGGGAAGTAGTTCTAGTTAAGTATGAGACTAGAATACAAAGTACGCCCTTCATATTCCTTAACCATGTTCCTACATGGGATTTTTATGTTCTACCATTGGCAAGTAGAACACCCCATCAAAGTAGGATAGAACTTCGGATTCCATGCTTTGCTACCATGGTCTATGTTGGTTATTGCCTATTCTCATCATATGGGATACCTATTAGCATTAGATAAGTTCTTTGAAGTGTAGGTGATGGTATGGGACGCTATCTAGACATTGCACAATCGACTTTGAAGATGTTAGTAAGAGTCCCTAAGTCTTGTCTAAGACCATTATTTGAATGTCCTTTATATGATGTATGTATTCTAAATAAACTAAGGAACTAATGACTTACGTTATGAAGTATGTAAATGAATAAGTACCTAATCTAAAGTAACTTAAGGACTCCTTATCTAAAGTGTGAAGAGGGCATATGGGATGATCTCTTCATGTCTTATCTTTGGAAGTCTTGAGGATGACTCTAGTTAGGGAAGATGTTTGGTGTTGCAGACATGATCTAAGCCTTAGGTAGTCTTAAGGACTATTTAGGTAATCTCGAAGAGGTCAATCATGGACGTTATATTCTTGATTTACTTAAGTAGGTCTTTTGATAACCTTTGGAAGGAGAGTGTCATATCATCTATGTGTAGGTGTGTAGTGAGCATGATTCTATCCTAGGGAGTCTATAGGATCTCTTGAGTGTGTGTGTAAGGGATTGTATGGGCGGTTGCTTCACAACTCACTCAAGTGAGACTTAGAATTCACCTTTGGTAGAAGAATCTTTCCTTGATGTTTAAGATGCTTTGTAAGTGTGTATGTGACTCATTATAAGCAATCTTCAGGGTCGTTTAGGCACATCTAGAGAGGGTGTATGGCGGTCTCTCTTTGTGTGACTTAAGGGAATCTTAGGATAGATTTGAGTGGGATAATTACATGCTAAAGGGTGTCTAAAGTGAAGGTTAAGTACTTCACTGTAACAGTGGATTGGCTCACTGTTAAGTGGTCCTAAAAATGCATTAATTTGTCTAAATGTGTCTTATGTGTTTCTAAGTTGTTAAATGTTATTCTTATGATTATAATATGATTTATAAAATGAAAAGATGCATATTTCCAATAAAGTCCGTTTTCATGATTTTTATGCATAATGCCATACTTAGTACATGTGGTTGTACTAATTTCATGCTTTATTTTCTATCTAATAGTTCTTAATAGGTGAAGAGCTTTGGGAAGAAGACTTGGACAAGGAGATCGTTCAAGAAGAGTTGAAGTATGTCCTCATTTGACTCGAGGGAATATATGTCATTTTATGTTTCTTTAATGAAGTTTTGTAATAGACTATATAGTAGTATGTTTTCAATTCGTATGGGTCGTGTGCCAAGTATTATCGTGTCTTAAGATGATGATCGAGACTTAGTGTTTTTCCTATTTCTACATATATGAAAGAGTGTAAATACTTCTATATTGTTTTATGAAAAGTTTTAATTCCGCACTACTTTTCATTATGTATATGCGATGAATGATATGATAGGCTTGTATGAGGCCTCCGAGAGGTCGAATACGCCGGTCGCAATCCAAGATTGCACCTTAACTTCTAGGGTGTGGTTTCGGGATGTGACACCTATTTGACGATATGAGTCTATGATTGTTATATTAATGATGTTATAGTAATGTATAGGATGACATAAAGATGATAAGGGTCATTCCTAAGTGCTTCAAAGAATGATATGCTATATGTGCTAATGTGAATTAATGATATGTCTTGTTTTGGTAGACTTGTGTCCCTTACTTGATACATGTATATGATGAATATGAACATCTTGACTTAGTAGGCTTATGCACCTTTGTCTTGTATGTTTATGGATGAATGTAGAATGAAAGTCTAGGATCGGTAGACCTAAGATGGTGCCCTTCTAAGCATGACTAATATGTGGAACCTTCTATATATAGAGAAGGTTAAGAACGAGCTATCCTTATAAACCATTGAGTAGCAGCCCTAGTGGACCCATCTTTGGTAGGTGCATTATGACTAGGTAATGACTAAGAGATGATACCTTTTCATATTCTCCTTTTTAATGAACTTACTCTATGAAAACATATCACCGAGTGAATATATTATGGTTTGTAGCTCTACTTAAGAAGGAGAGTAGAATACAATGTATCTCTCCTTGATAATGAGACTAGAGTGCATAAAAGACCTTGATATTCCTTAACCATGTGCCTGCATGGGATGTGTCCTAGTTCTACCCTTGGCAAGTAGAACACCCTCCATCGGAGTAGGTTTATGACTCCGGATTCCATGCCTAGCTAGTATGGTCTATGTCGGTTATTGCCTATTATCATCATGTGGGATACATGCTAGTGTTGGATAAGTACTAGGAAGTTTAGGTAGTGGAATGGGATGCTATCTAGACATTGCACGACTAGACTTTGAAGGTGTTAGTATGTGAGTCCCTAGGTCTTTCCAAGACCATTATGTGAAGTCTTTAATGAATGATATGTCTTCTAAATGACTTAATGAACATAATGACTTTAGTAAAGGAATGTTTATGAAAAAGTACTTATCTAGAGTATCTTTGAGGATTGCTTAGGTAGGTTTGAATAGGGTATATGGGCGGTCTCTTCATGTCTTACTTATGTGAGTCTTAGAGTAATTCTAGGTAGGGAGTTTAACAAATAAAAGTGAGAATGATTTTATCTTAGGAAGTCTTAAGGATAATTTAGGTGTGCTTAGAGAGGGTGTATGGGAGGTCTCTCTTCGTCTCACTTAAGTGAGTCTTAGGTTAACCTTTGGTGAGAGGGATGCAAGCTAAAATAGGTTACTGTAAGGTGACATAGTTCATTGTAAAATTCTTCAATATTTGATTTAATGCTTATATGATATCTTACATGTTTCTAAGGTGTTAAATGTTGTTTTTATGCTTATACTATGATGTTTTAATACAAAAGAGCATCTTTTATACAAATGTCCATTTATCATGATTTTATGCATTACGCCATACTTAGTACAAGTGTTTGTACTAATTCTATACATTTTGTCTATCTCTAAAGGTTTAGGTGGCATTTGAGAGGAGTCTCGAAGTTGAAGCTTGGATTAGTGTTCATTCGAGTAAAGAGTTTGGTATGTCCTCACTAGATTCGAGGACATCATGATGTTTAGATTTCCTTATTGAAAGTATTGTAATAGACTTAGCAATTTTCTAAATGTTGAAGTATGGTCCGTGTCCCAATATATTCGTATGTCTAAGATGAAGACTTTGAGACTTAGCCTTTAATTATGTTTTTCTATAAAGAGATATTTTAAAGTATTATTATTTCTTATGAAAAGTTTTAATTCCGCACTACTTTTCATACATGTATGCAATGAATGGTATGAAAGGGCTTGTCTAAGACCTCCGAGAGGTCGACGACGCCGTGTATCGATTAGGGAATGCCCTAACTTCTAAGGGGTACTCTCGGGTTGTTACAAACTTGGTATCAGAGCATAAGGTTATGAAGTAGTCTTAAGAATCGAAAAGTCTCAAAAAGCAACGTCTAGTAGAGTCTTGACCATCGGTGTGAGTCGCAACACATCTATTGGCGAGAGGCTATAGGTCGATAGAGGTTCCCTTCTTTTGTACTCCTATGTCGTGCCATAGAGATTAAAAGTAATTAGTGTCCTTTTCTTATTGTCACGACCTGGATTCTGGAATCCGAATCGCAACCGGCGTCGTTGACCTCTCAAAGGTCGCAGACAAGCCTTTTCTTGCATTCATCACATTCATATAGTTAAATTTGTGGAAAATTTAAAAAATTTTAAACGTATGAAGTATAAATAGACTTCATATAGTTGTTGCATAGATTCATTATATACTAAGCTCAAAGTAAAGTACAACCATCTATCATAAAGAATCAATTCCAAACAGAAGATGAATATATTATAATTAAGTTTGCCAAACACGGCCTTATTACAAAGTTTCGAAATGAAAGTGCGAAAGAAACGCTAGGAACAACATCCAATAGCTATGTCTAAAACTATGTCTAGATTAAAATTGTAGAATCCTTGACATCAAGAGGACCTACCAAATGGTCTGGAGAACGCTGATGTCCAAACCGCTGCAAAGAGTCTTCAATCTGTCCTCTGACCTGCACCTATAAAAATAGTAAATTGTATAGGGTTAGTACACCACTTTTACTAAGTATGGGTGTATGCATTCATACACATAAGGCTATGCATGATCAAGGAAAGCTCTTCCTAAACAACATGCCATTTCTGGAAAGTGTAGTCACTAGACTTTCCTAAATCGTTCGTTATGAATTGTGGTATGAATATGATGTATTTTAATGCATTCAAAGCACATTACTCATTTTCTATGTGATTACAAGACATTAGGATCATCAACATAATTTTAGAACAACTCGGGCAAAGATTTGAAAATTTGCTATTGCCCAACCCGAGAGTTCTTTCTATGGGACTTAATTTATTTTCAGTATTTTTCTTCTTCTTGTTGTGTCGTTCAATAATTCCTTTGGTCCTATGTTTTACTTACAAGTGCAATGATTCATTGTAGTCCCATACCCACAATGAATATAGTAAGTAATTCAAGAGATTAAGGAAATGATTTAACTACAATTTGGGGCATGGATATATTTGTAACTCAATACTTATTGACTATACTCGTTCTTTAGTTGATTGCATAATGTGCGTAGTTCTTGGGGCATATCATTAAAACTTATGATCTTGCTTACTTTGGGCATGAATTCTTTATAAGCCAATCTTTATTGGCTAAATACATTAGTTGATCATTTTGGATAAGTATATTTGAATTCATTATTGGCTATGATCATTGGCATAATAAAAGAAGTCATTTTAAGCCAATTTTATTTGGCTTTTATCATTTTCATGACATGAAGATTCATTATTAGCTATGCCTTTACTTACTGTAAACTTCATTGGACATGATTTGACTATTCTTATAGCAAGTCATTCATTACATTAAGTATTCAATAATACTTCATAAGCCAGTCTCTATTGGCTATGCCACTTAGTTCATCTTTTTCATGTTTGGGAAGTTATGAAGTTTTGAGTTGCTATTATGTTTCTACTCCCCTTTATTGGCATCATATAAGAAGTCATTATATGCCAATCTTATTTGGCTTTGCCCATTATTTGCTGAAACTTCATTGGTATTGATATTGACAATTGACATTCTTAAGCTCTTACTTTCATAGCTCACTTTGAACATACATTCCATCATCTTTCTTTCTTGCTTTCTTAGAGACATATTTAGAAGTAAGATCATGCGAGCTAACATGAAATCCACTGTCTTCCCCACACCGAAAAGAGGTGATTCACCGATTAAAATGAATCTAGATCATGTGAGCTACTCATGAAATCCAGTGTCTGCCCCACACAAAAAGGGGTGATTCCTGGCTAAGAGAATCCATCTCAAGTGTTCACTCCACACCGAAAAGGAGTGGCTCATGGCTATAGTGAACCAAGAACACGTTTTGAGCATTAACCGACATAGATCATGTGAGCTAAACATGAAATCCAGTGTTTTTCCACACCAAAAAGAAGTGGAATCACCGGTCAAAGTGAAACCGAAACATACCTAGCTCTCTTAGGTGGAAACCACAGGCTAGTTCGTATGTTGGCTAAACATAGTTCGAAGACTAGGGAATGTAAGGAGACTAGTTATCCACCTCGGTGGTAGCCTCGTCTCATGAGAATTACACGTGCAAGCACATGCTCATAACTAGTCTATCGGTGCTTTGCTCACTTTCATTATCTTCTTTATCTTTTAGAGTTGACTCAAACATTATGGAAGCTTTCTTCTAGATTGAGGTTTACTTACTCTATTGATGATTGGTCATCCTTTTCTTTACATTGATGAAATGTGAATTTTCCTTACATAACATCCTTTGGTGTTAATGAGACTGGTCTCACACGTTCTAACACCTTCATTCGTGAGTATTTTTAACATAGTAGCTTAGGTGTAAGTGAGGCTTGTCTCACTTCTTTTAACACCTCATTCTGGTCACTTTCTTAACTTAAACATATTTAGTTATGTTATTACTCCCTTTACTCACTTACTTTCGTTTAGTAGCTTCATATCATCGTTTATGGACGATGAGTACTTCATTCAATGAGTTACATATGTTCATAGTTCATTCTTTTAGAGCATGTTGGGAGTATTCCCAATGGATGACATGCCCTTGGTAATGGATTCATTGAATTAGTTTAGAAGTACTTGAGTTATCATTT
This sequence comes from Solanum lycopersicoides, assembly GCA_022817965.1. Lineage (NCBI taxonomy): Eukaryota > Viridiplantae > Streptophyta > Magnoliopsida > Solanales > Solanaceae > Solanum > Solanum lycopersicoides. Next base: position 34,365,387 of record CM040627.1, read on the forward strand.
CAATCTTTTGGCTATATAAGATTGGCATAAGATTAGTATTGGCATAAACAATTGGGTATAGATTACATAACCATCTTTGTTGGCATAAGCCAATTTTACATTCTTTCATGCTTGGTTGGATATGTATATTATTCATTAGCTAATTTTGTACTTATTTAAAGATAACATTATAGCCAATTCCCTTCATCATTCTTAGAAAATGTATTGTTAGCCATTTTATTGGCATAAGCAAAAACTTCACTCAAATTATGATTTCATGGAGATCTTTTTAGCCAACCTTATAACATAACTTTAGGCATAACGTTTTTAAAGATCTTGGACAACATAATATGATCATTTAACGAACACAACATCATCAACAAGTCACATTAATAGTAGGTATGCACAACAGACCGTAATCATCTTCATACATAATATTTTCGGACACATCTTAACATAGTAGCATTCTTTTAATTCATGTAATAACACTTAGCATCAAAGGAGTCCAATTAATAGGTCCATTCAATCGTTATTAATCAAAAACCATAAACATTAAGATCAGCAGCACCACATACCAACAACATGATCAAGAATAATCTATTCAACATTGAAATAGTAACAAGAAGACTAGTGAGAGGGACGTTCGACGAGAACTTTGGGAAACAACCCTAGTTTTTGAGATTTCATGGATTTGTTCGAAGGAAAGTACTCTTGGAGAACGAATTCCAGGAGGGAAACCCATACCTTAAGTAGAACTTAATCTACGAATACCACCTTGAACGAAACCTTGAAGAAACCTTGGAATTGCCCTAGAACGTCGATGGAACTTTTCCTGTTTTTGGCTTTCGTTCGTTCACTCTTTGGCATTGTGAAACTCTTAGTGTTTTAACGTGAGTATAAGTCTTAGGAACTGATATTGACTCATTCAACTAAGGTTTAATAAGTTAATTTAATAAACTAATTAATTAATTACCAAAATGCCCCTCCTACGTTTGACTAAACATAGGAGAATATTGACTTGACCGAAAATCTGGAAATTGGTATTGACTATGGTTTCGGTCAATATTTTGACTTTATATTAATCAATTAAATCCTCAATTTAATTAATTTAGGGACCTATGGTAAGTACTAAAATACCCCTAAGTAATTGGAACCATAATCAAATCTTTAGGACCATCCTAGGTTAAGTACTAGAATGTTTCTTGAATTATACTAGGTTAGTGTAAGGATTTCGTTTTGACAATTTAAACTAAATAATTAAATTGCTAATTTAATTAATTATGTGACCTAAGGTAATTACTAAAGTACCCTTAAGTCTTTAGGACCATCCCAGGTTAGGTACTAGGTTATCATTTTCTTGTCTTAACCGAAATCTGGAAATTTTCTTTGTAGTTTCGGTTTTAGACCTTTTAAATTAATTATTAAATTGCTAAATTAATTAATTAGGTAACCTAGGGGAATTACTAAAGTACCCCAAAGTTGTAGGACCATAACTAACCTTTTGGACCATCCTAGGTTAGGTACTAGGTTGTCTCTTTAACCAGTACTAGGTTAGTTTCAACCCGGTTTAGTCCTAGGTTGTCGGGTGCACTAGTGGGTCCATTTAAGTTAGTCCTAGGTTAGTTAGCTAGTTAGGACAGTTAGTTGGGACCTAGAGTTGGTTAGGAAGTTAGGCCCCACATGGAGGGACCCATCCGCACATGCTGCCCCTTAACTACACTAACCAAATTCGGTTAGGGTGGTCCCCTCCTTTGGCCGATTTTCACATGTCTTGCACATGTGCTTGCACATGTGTTGGTTGTACTTTCCTAACTAACTATTCTTCATGGTTCATTTGGAATATTTACTTATTGTCCCAAGGATCCTCACTATGTTCTTGGGCATTGCTTAATCTACATGATCATTTTAGTTGATCATGTGCTATGGTATCTAGGTTTGACACTTGGATGCTTCATACTCAATGTGCACAACTTAAGAAATTAATATTTTAGCTTAGGGTCTTCTTTGCAGGTAAATTTCTTAAAGAGTGCTTATTCATGTTAGAAAATTGGCTAACACCCTTTAAGCCAATATTTTCTAATATGCCCAATATTTTGCTTATTTGGGTATTATATAGAAATTGGCTAATACTCCTTAGCCAATTTTCTATACTATGCCCAATATTTCTCAATATTGGGTATTGGGATGCCTATGTACCCCCAATACACATTCTTAAAGACCTATTGGGCTCTTCACTAGACATGTATATTTCCAGAATGTTACATTATCCCCCTCTTAGGAACATTCATCCCCGAATGACACTACACATCATTTAAAACAAAGAGGGTGATTTTCGAAAAAATACTTTAACATGTTTGAACTTTACTTCTTTGCGAATATCTGATTGACACTTATTTTGATGATGCATATCATTCAAGCTTATCTGAAGCTTCATATTTGAGATTGAGGAACTTTCTTCTGAATCACACTTATCTTAATGCACATCACAACTCATGCAACACAAAAATCATGGCTATGCTATACAAAAAACAGCGACATAACACGCAAACATGGACTCATTTTAACTCACATAGTGCAATTATTAAACATACGATTATGGACTCATAATACAAAATCGACTAATGCACTAGAACTTAGAGTTTCTTAAACAAAACCAGACTTAGGAGGAGTATATCTAACCCCTTAGACAACATCTTGTTGGCCTTAAGATTTGAACCTGATGACGCCCAACTTAATTTCAAAGGGACTTGCCACTATGCCATCTACTTCTATACATACCCCTTTGCCCTTAACACTATCTCGTTTGAGAGTACTAACTAGAAACGGTTCATGTAAGATCTCAGGAAGTAAGTCAAATTTACTAGCCACTAAAGGAGTAACCATAGACAAGGTAGATCCTGGATCTAATAGTGCATAAACAAGAAAGGAGAAGACAAAAAAGTTACCAGTATCCACATCCGCGGACTTCTCATGTTCCTCTCTTCCTTTCAACGCATAGAACCAGTTTCTCTTGGGGGGTTCGGCTGCAGCATTAGGATTCGGCCGAGGCTGAGCATCTGCCTTGGCCTGATTCCTCACTTGAGGATAGTCTCGGACCATGTGTCCAGTCTTGCCACACCCGAAGCAAGCATTAGTACCTACCAAACACTCACCTCCATGCGAACGACCACACTTATCACACGACTTTCTATCACGCTGGGCATTTGTATCATTGCCCTCCTTGGTATTGGTATCCTTAGAAGGAGTAGTGTTACCTCAGTGTCTCTTGAACTTAGGCCTTTTCTGGACTCCAAATGAGCCCCTACCCGAACTAGAAACAGAATGGTCTGCGGCCTTAGGCTTCTTGCCTTCGTGAATTCGCCTCTTGCTGCGGCTCTCCTCTACTTGTTGAGTATGTACCATCAATTTGCCCAGATCCATGTTGTCATGCAACATGGCTGCCCGACAATATTCAACTAGATTTTCCGACACGCCAGTCACAAATCTGCTCTTTTCATCCCTGCTATTTGCCACCAGAGAAGAAGCATACTTTGAAAGTTTAACAAACTTCAAGGAATACTCCTTGACAGACATACTTCCCTGTATCAGGTTGATGAACTATTCAACTTTGGCTTCCCTTCGCTCTCTGGGAAAGAATCTTTCCAGAAAGGCAGTCTTGAGAACATCCCAAGTGATGGGGACATTTCCTCTTGCTCGGCCATCAGCCCACAACCGGTACCAACCTGTGCCACATCCTTGAGTTGATATGCAGTCAACTCAGCCTTTGCCTCGTCATCAACTCACATGGCACGCAGAATCTTGTGGACCTCATCTACGAACTCTGAGGATCCTCATTGGTCTTGGATCCGTATTAAACTAGGGGATTCATTTTGGTGAAGTCCCTCAGCCTGCTAGCCATGGTGCTAGCATGCGGGTTCTCCCTAGGAGCACCCTCTCTTGTGGCTTGGGCCGTGATGGCCTGCGCCTGAATGGTGATGGCCTATGCCATCTGCAGCAAGGCCTCCCTCACTTAACCATCTGTCAACCCAGCTGGGTTGACAGACACTTGAATTCCAGCAGCTGGGGCCTGAGGAGGAGCTTGTTTTCTCCAGTAGATGCTTCCTCAACTCTCCTAACAACATTCCTCCTTGTATTTATCTTTATACACGTATACACAAGAAGAGAATTAGATCCTTAAAATGACATAAAAATGTCACAACTCTACATGGCACGATAAAGAGTAGAAGAAGGGAAGATTTCCTATCATCGCGTAGTCTCTAAGTCATGATTGTGGCGCGCTTCACAACCATAAGTTAGAAACTACGTAACGTGGTTATTTTGAGCTTAGTTCCTAGGTAATTTAACCTCATACTCTGATACCAAGTTTGTCACGACCTGGATTCTAGAATCTGAATCGCAACCGGCGTCATTGACCTCTCAAAGGTCGCAGACAGGCCTCTTATTGCATTCATCACATTCATATAGTTAAATTTGCGGAAAAATTTTAAATTTTTTAAACGTATGAAGTATACATCGACTTCATTATATACTAAGCTCAAAGTAAAGAACAACCATCTATCATAAAGAATCAATTCGAAATAGAAGATGAATATATAATAAATAAGTTTGCCAAACATGGCCTTATTACAAAGCTTCAAAATGAAAGTGCGAAAGAAACTCTAGGGACACATCTAATAGCTATGTCTGAAACTAAGGCTAGACTAAAACTGTATCATCCTCGAAATCAAGAGGACCTACCAAATGGTCTGGAGAACGCTGATATCCAAACCGCTGCAAAGAGTCTTCAATCTGTCCTCTGACCTGCACCTATAAAAATAGTAAATTGTATAGGGTTAGTACACCACTTTTACTAAGTATGGGTGTATGCATACATACACATAAGGCTATGCATGATCAAGGAAAGCTCTTCCTAAACAACATGCCATTTTTGGAAAGTGTAGTCACTAGACTTTCCTAAATCGTTATTTATGAATTGTGGTATGAATATGATGTATTTTAATGCATTAAAAGCACACAACTCATTTTCTATGTGATTACAAGACATTAGTATCATCAACATCATTTTAGAACAACTCGGACAAAGATTTCAAATTTGCTATTGCCCAACCCGAGAGTTCTTTCTATGGGACTAGAGGTGGCAAACGGTCGGATTGGATTGGATTTGCATGGGTTGAATATGGTTTGAGAAAAAATGAGTTGGATCATAATCCATCCAAATATAATATGGTCAAATATGGATTTGGTCAGATATGATTTGGTCAAAATGGTTCTAACCATTTAACCAAATTTGTTTTTCAAAAACATAAATGTACCCGTCTCCACATACCCCCCCTCCACCTTACACCAACCTACTCCTAAAAAAAATTATTTTTCAAAAATAAAAAAAATCTGTTTTTCAAAAAAAAAAAAAAAAATTACTCCGCCCCCGGGCAACCCCCTGCCCCCCACCCCACATTCCACCAACATACCCTATTTTTTTTTTCAAAAAGAAAAGTGTATTTGCAAAAAAAAATAAAAAAATTTGACCTCTCCTCCCGGGCATTCTCCGCCCCCACTCCCACCCCACCCCACCCCAACTTCCACCAACCTACCTCTAAATTTTTTTTTATTGAGTGAAAGTGAAAATAAGTGATCTAATATGGATCAAATGGATACCCATATTGAACCCATTTTGACCATAGTTGAAGAGACTTTTAAAATAGCTTGAGCCCATATTTGACCAAATATAACATGAGCGATCCAATTCATTATATATGGTCAAAATGGGCTCATTTTATTAATATGGGCTAAAATTGCCACCCCTATATGGGACTTAATTTATTTTCAGTCTTTTTCTTCTTCTTGTTGTGTCGTTCAATAATTCCTTTGGTCCTATGTTTTACTTACAAGTGCAATGATTCATTGTAGTCCCATACCCACAATGAATCAAATAAGTAATTCAAGAGATTAAGGAAATGATTTAACTACAATTTGGGGCAGTGATATATTTGTAACTCAATACTTATTGACTATACTCGTTCTTTAGTTGATTGCATAATGTGCGTAGTTCTTGGGGCATATCATTAAAACTTATGATCTTGCTTACTTTGGGCATGAATTCTTTATAAGCCAATCTTTATTGGCTAAATACATTAGTTGATCATTTTGGATAAGTATATTTGAATACATTATTGGCTATGATCATTTTCATAATAAAAGAAGTCATTATAAGCCAATTTTATTTGGCTTTTATCATTTTCATGACATGAAGATTCATTATTAGCTATGCCTTTACTTACTGTAAACTTCATTGGACATGATTTGACTATTCTTATAGCAAGTCATTCATTACATTAAGTATTCAATAATACTTCATAAGCCAGTCTCTATTGGCTATGCCACTTAGTTCTTCTTTTTCATGTTAGGGAAGTTATGAAGTTTTGAGTTGCTATTATGTTTCTACTCCCCTTTATTGACATCATATAAGAAGTCATTATATGCCAATCTTATTTGGCTTTGCCCATTATTTGCTGAAACTTCATTGGTATTGATATTGACAATTGACATTCTTAAGCTCTTACTTTCATAGCTCACTTTGAACATACGTTCCATCATCTTTCTTTCTTGCTTTCTTAGAGACATATTTAGAAGTAAGATCATGCGAGCTAACATGAAATCCACTGTCTTCCCCACACCAAAAAGAGGTGATTCACCGATTAAAATGAATCTAGATCATGTGAGGTACTCATGAAATCCAGTGTCTGCCCCACACCGAAAATGGGTGATTCCCGGCTAAGGAGAATCCATCTCAAGTGTTCACTCCACACCGAAAAGGAGTGGCTCACGGCTATAGTGAACCAAGAACATGTTTTGAGCATTAACCAACATAGATCATGTGAGCTAAACATGAAATCCGGTGTTTTCCCACACCAAAAAGAGGTGGAATCACCGGTCAAAGTGAAACCGAAATATACCTAGCTCTCTTAGGTGGAAACCACTGGCTAGTTCCTATGTTGGCTAAACATAGTTCGAAGACTAGGGATGTAAGGAGACTAGTTATCCACCTCGGTGGTAGCCTCGTCTCATGAGAATTACACGTGCAAGCACATGCTCATAACTAGTCTATCGGTGCTTTGCTCACTTTCATTATCTTCTTTATCTTTTAGAGTTGACTCAAACATTATGGAAGCTTTCTTCTAGAATGAGGTTTACTTACTCTATTGATGATTGGTCATCCTTTTCTTTACATTGATGAAATGTGAATTTTCCTTACATAACATCCTTTGGTGTTAATGAGACTGGTCTCACACGTTCTAACACCTTTATTCGTGAGTATTTTTAACATAGTAGCTTAGGTGTAAGTGAGGCTTGTATCACTTCTTTTAACATATCATTATGGTCACTTTCTTAACTTAAACATATGTAGTTATGTTATTACTCCCTTTACTCACTTACTTTCGTTTAGTAGCTTCATATCATCGTTTATGGACGATGAGTACTTCATTCAATGAGTTACATATGTTCATAGTTCATTCTTTTAGAGCATGTTGGGAGTTTTCCCAATGGATGACATGCCCTTGGTAATGGATTCATTGAATTAGTTTAGAAGTACTTGAGTTATCATTTCAATCTTTTGGCTATATAAGATTGGCATAAGATTAGTATTGGCATAAACAATTGGGTATAATTACATAACCATCTTTGTTGGCATAAGCCAATTTTATATTCTTTCATGCTTGGTTGGATATGTATATTATTCATTAGCCAATTTTGTACTTATTTAAAGATAACATTATAGCCAATTCCCTTCATCATTCTTAGACAATGTATTGTTAGCCATTTTATTGGCATAAGCCAAAACTTCACTCAAATTATGATTTCATGGAGATCTTTTTAGCCAACCTTATAACATAACTTTAGGCATAACGTTTTTAAACATCTTGGACAACATAATATGATCATTTAACGAACACAACATCATCAACAAGTCACATTAACAGTAGGTATGCACAACAGACCGTAATCATCTTCATACATAATATTTTCGGACACATCTTAACATAGTAGCATTCTTTTAATTCACGTAATAACACTTAGCATCAAAGGAGTCCAATTAATAGGTCCATTCAATTGTTATTAATCAAAAACCATAAGCATTAAGATTATCCAGCACCACATACCAACAACATGATCAAGACTAATCTATTCAACATTGAAATCGTAACAAGGAGACTAGGGAGATGGACGTTCGACGAGAACTTTGGGAAACAACCGTAGTTTTTGAGATTTCATGGATTCGTTCGAAGGAAAGTACTCTTGGAGAAAGAATTCCAGGAGAGAAAATCATACCTTAAGTAGAACTTAATCTACGAATACCACCTTGAACGAAACCTTGAAGAAACCTTGGAATTGCCCTAGAACGTCGATGGAACTTTTCCTGTTTTTGGCTTTCGTTCGTTCACTCTTTGGCGTTGTGAAACTCTTAGTGTTTTAACGTGAGTATAAGTATTAGGAACTGATATTGACTCATTAAACTAAGGTTTAATAAGTTAATTTAATAAACTAATTAATTAATTACCAAAACGCCCCTCCTATGTTTGACTAAACATAAGAGAATGTTGACTTGACCGAAAATCTGGAAATTGGTGTTGACTATGGTTTCGGTCAATATTTTGACTTTATATTAATTAATTAAATCCTCAATTTAATTAATTTAGGGACCTATGGTAAGTACTAAAGTACCCCTAAGTAATTGGAACCATAATGAAATCTTTAGGACCATCCTAGGTTAAGTACTAGAATGTTTCTTGAATTATACTAGGTTAGTGTAAGGATTTTGTTTTGACCATTTAAACTAAATAATTAAATTGCTAATTTAATTAATTATGTGACCTAAGGTAATTACTAAAGTACCCTTAAGTCTTTAGGACCATCCCAGGTTAGGTACTAGGTTGTCATTTTCTTGTCTTAACCGAAATCTGGAAATTTCCTTTGTAGTTTCGGTTTTAGCCCTTTTAAATTAATTAATTAAATTGCTAAATTAATTAATTAGGTAACCTAGGGGAATTACTAAAGTAACCCTAAGTTGTAGGACCATAACTAACCTTTTGGACCATCCTAGGTTAGGTACTAGGTTGTCTCTTTAACTAGTACTAGGTTAGTGTCAACCCGATTTAGTCCTAGGTTGTCGGGTGCACTAGTGGGTCCATTTAGGTTAGTCCTAGGTTCGTTAGCTAGTTAGGACAGTTAGTTGGGACCTAGAGTTGGTTAGGAAGTTAGGCCCCACATGGAGGTACCCATCCGCACATGCTGCCCCTTAACTACCCTAACTGAATTCGGTTAGGGTGGTCCCCTCCTTTGGTCGATTTTCACATGTCTTGCACATGTGTTGGTTGCACTTTACTAACTAACTATTCTTGATGGTTCATTTGGAATATTTACTTATTGTCCCAAGGATCCTCACTATGTCCTTGGGCACTACTTAATCTACATGATCATTTTAATTGATCATGTGTTATGGTATCTAGGTTTGACACTTGGATGCCTCATACCCAATGTGCACAACTTAAGAAATTAATATTTTAGCTTAGGGTCTTCTTTGCAGGTATATTTCTTAAAGAGTGCTTATTCATGTTAGAAAATTGGCTAACACCCTTTAAACCAATATTTTCTAATATGACCAATATTTTGCTTATTTGGGTATTATATAGAAATTGGCTAATACTCCTTAACCAATTTTCTATACTATGCCCAATATTTCTCAATATTGGGCATTGGGATGCCTATGTACCCCCAATACACATTCTTAAAGACCTATTGGACTCTTCACTAGACATGTAATTTTCCGGAATATTACACTTATGGTTTTCCTTGTGTTACTAGGAAGATGAATACGAGGAGCATACCGACTAGGAGGGTTGAGGATAATGATGTGAATGAGGGACTTCCTCCCCGAGGTGGACATGTGCCTCAAGTTGAGAAAGTTCCTCAAGGTGTTCAAGGTGATCAAGATGATCAAGTCCTTATTGTGGAAGGAGATAATGAGGTTCCGGTGGTTCCCTCGGAAATGGCTAATGGGGAGATTAGAGAGGCTCTCCTTACTCTAGACCGAGCTATGACAACTCAAGTGAATAGAGACATTGGGCCTAGGGTGAATGCTATGGAGAGTACTATGACCTCTAAATTGAGGTACTTTGTGAGGATGAATCCTCCTATCTTCTTTGGTTCGAAGGTTGGAGAAGATCCCCAATCTTTCGTGGATGAGGTGTATAAGATAGTGCATGCAATGGGAGTGACTTCTATGGAGAAAGCGGAGTTGGTTTCGTATCTATTGAAAGATGTTGCTCAAATATGGTTTACTCAATGGAAGGATAGTAGACCGGTTGAATCGGGTCCCTTAGAGTGTGAAGAGTTTAAGGAAGCATTCTTAGAAAGGTACTTTCCCCATGAGAAGAGGGAGGTTAAGATTGAGGAATTTATAAACCTTAGACAAGGTAGCATGAGTGTTGAGGAATATTCCTTAAAGTTTATCCTATTGTCTAAGTATGCTCCATCCTTGGTGTCTAACCCTAGGGATGAGATAAGTAGGTTCTTGACCGGTGTGTCAGATATTGTGAAGAAAGAGTGTTGTACAACCATGCTCCATGATGATGTGACTCTATCTAGGCTTATGGTCTATGCTCAATCCATTGAAAAGTCTAAACTTGGGAGGAGAAGTAAAGATGCTAAGAGGGGAAGAACCGATGAGCAGGTTCAACATAAGTTTAAGAAGAGGGATCCAAATATAGATGGTTCTAGTAATCCTAAAGCTAATTATGAGAAAGGTGGTGGTTCCCAAGTGGTTAAGCCTACTTGTGCTACTTGTGGGAAGAAGCACTTTGGGAAGTGTCTAGATGGTACTAGTGGGTGCTTTGGTTGTGGGAAGGATGACCACAAGGTGAGAGATTGTCCTACTATTGCGGCTAGAGGAAGAGAGAATAATCAAGTTCCTCCTAATGTTCCGGATGGTGGTGCTCCAAAGGAAAGACTCGATTCTATGCTCTCCGAGCCAAAGGAACAAAACCGAATGATGATGATGATGCCGGTAAGTTATAGTTTTCTCTCTTAGTTATATGAGTTACTTCTAAGTGGGTGAGTATGGTGAGTAGTTGGGTTATAGATTGTTGTCTCATCTCTTCTATTAAATTCAAGCTTGAGAGATAGAATGTCATAGTAGCATGTTGCATGTTGCATTGTGTGTAGGAGTCTAGTTGAAATTGAGATTCATTGATTCCATGCATTGTGCATTTCATGAAGGTATGATTATGTTTTAAGGTGAGTTTATATGGTTTTATCTCTCATATGTCATGTTTCCATCATAAATTGCTGAAGTTGCATTATTGGAAATTTGAGCATGTTTCACTGTAAAAAAATTGGTGCTTACCGTAAACATTTTGAAAATTTGGTTAAATTGTTCTTTCATGAAAAATGGTTATGATGTGTATAGAATTGATGTATATGAACATGATATTATGTGGAGAAGGAAATTCCTCCTATATGAAATGAAAATATGAGTCTTATTGAATGATGAGTTGTAGATGTAGTTCCTACCTTCTTGTTGTGTTGTGAGTCTCTTCATTATATGGAGTTGATGTTTCAACTACATGTGTGTATTGTGTACTGTGTGGTATGGTTATGATCTTTTGGTCTTTGAGTCTTAACTCTTAAAAATTTTAAGGTGTGGCAAGTGTCATTCGGGGACGAATGTTGTCCAAGTGGGGGAGATTGCAACGTCCCTAAAAATGAGCTAGGTTGAACTAGATCCTAACACTAGTTTAATGATGTTTTAAGGTCATAAAATTGGTTAAAATAGTGTTCATAGTCAGCATATAAATTTTGGAAGTGTTTGGAGGTCAAACGTTCAAGAACGTCCAAGACGTTCGGAAACTAGTCGAAGTTGAACTAGTGTGTCGTTCTGTTTTGTAGTGATGTTTTAGGGGATGTTTTGAAAGTGAAATTCAATACCGAGAGTTCCTACGCATAGACTGACATACAAAGGGTCTAAAAGTCCAGGAACGACGCCCCGGGGACCATAAAAAGGGACCCAAGGAGGACCCAAACATTGGACAAAAGGCTTCCCAAGGAATCGAGCAAGTCAAAGAAATGACCCTTGACCTCGCGACGCGCGCTGGTAACGCACCTCATTGACTCAGAAATTATTTGGGGCAGAATGGGGAGGATGCTCCGTGACGCGCAGCCCACTCCCAGATCCTGTAGTTTCGTTTTTAAGTCAAAATTGAGTTCGTTAAATTGTCCAATAAATATAGGGGTCTTTTGGGTAAATTAGGGGGATATTATGGACGGTTATTATACCTATTTAGACCCCTAACCTCACCAATTAAAGCTAGACCCTCATCTTTAAACAAAACCTCGCCATTCACTCTCTCCAAAACCTCCATTGTTGAAGCTTTGAAGCTCCAAGGAAGAAGATAGATTTCTCAAGTTTTTCTTCATCAATCTTGTGGGCTTTAATCACAATTAAGGTATGGTTATTCATCTTTGATATATCTTTCTTCAAGGAGTCAATTCCAATGATTTTCAAAGATGATCGAAAACATGAATTCTCCATTTTTGTGATCTAGCCATGGGTTCTTCCATAAATGGTTTTGAATCAATGTTTTAAAATTGAATTGATGTTAATGCAATGTTTTAAATCTATAATTCTTACGAACCTTGCAAGCCATATAATTCTTATTTTGACTATTTAATGGGTTAAGTGATCATGTCTCTATACTTATGAATTATAATGTAGTTTTCTATGGGCTATCTAATGATGTAAAGATTATAGGCAATTGATGTTTAATTGGTCTTAGATTGTTAAATCTATATTGAATTGACCTAGTTTCATCTAGTATTATGATTTATACTTTGAATTGATGTTCATGGCCATGGGTAAGGGCCTTATGATATTGAATTGGATGATTTAGACATGGATTGAAGTGTTGAGAATGGATTGGTGGTACGCTGCCCTAAATTCTCTTTATTTTATGTTAATTAGACTTCAATTATGTTGTGATTGGTATGGTCCACCTATGGTGGCGGTGTTATGTGATTGATGTGGCCTCGTCGGCGTTATTTTAAGTATATTGATGATCATGGCCTTGTCGGCACTACTTGAAGCATTATGATGATTTGTGTAATTGATTATGTGAAGTATGATATATCTATCTACATGGTAGTAATGTGAAAGTATGTGTTCTTCTATGGATATTAGGTGATCATGTTGGACTATGACTATGTGTTTATGTGTGTAGTCTTAGAGTTGATACATGATTATTTCTACTTGACTATATGAGTCTATGATGGTTATATTGATGATTTTATAGTAATGAATAGGATGACATGAAGATGATAAGGGTCATTCCTAAGTGCTTCAAAGAATGATATGCTATATGTGCTAATGTGAATTAATGATGTGTCTTGTTTTGGTAGACTTGTGTCCCTTAATTGATACATGTATATGATGAATATGAACATCTTGACTTAGTAGGCTTATGAACCTTCGTATTGTATGTGTATGGATGAATGTAGAATGAAAGTCTAGGATCGGTAGACCTAAGATGGTTCCCTTCTAAGCATGACTAATATGTGGAACCTTCTATATAGAGAGAAGGTTAAGAATGAGCTATCCTTATAAACCATTGAGTGGCAGCCCTAGTGGACCCATCTTTGGTAGGTGCATTATGACTAGGTAATGACTAAGAGATGATACCTTTTCATATGCTCCTTTTTGATGAACTTACTCTATGAGAACAAAGGCTAGCCCCAGAGTGAATATGTTATGGTTTGTAGCTCTACTTAAGAAGGATACTAGAGTACAATGTATCTCTACTTGATAGTGAGACTAGACTGCATAAAATACCTTGATATTCCTTAACCATGTGCCTACATGGGATGTGTCCTAGTTCTACCCTTGGCACGTAGAACACCCTCCATCGGAGTAGGTTTATGACTCCGGATTTCATGCCTAGCTAGTATGGTCTATGTTGGTTATTGCCTATTCTCATCATGTGTCATACATACTAGTGTTGGATAAGACTAGGAAGTTTAGGTAGTGGAATGAGACGCTATCTAGACATTACACGACTAGACTTTGAAGATGTTAGTATGTGAGTCCCTAGGTCTTTCCAAGACCATTATGTGAAGTCTTTAATGAATGATATGTCTTATAAATGACTTATGAACATAATGACTTTAGTAAAGGAATGTTAATGAAAAAGTACTTATATAGAGTAGCTTTGAGGATTGCTTAGGTAGGTTTGAAGAGGGTGTATGGGCGGTCTCTTCATGTCTTACTTAGGTGAGTCTTGGAGTAATTCTAGGTAGGGAGTTTAACAAATAAAAGTGAGAATGATCTTATCTTAAGAAGTCTTAAGGATCATTTAGGTGTGCTTAGAGAGGGTGTATGGACGGTCTCTCTTTGTCTCACTTAATTGAGTCTTAGGTTAACCTTTGGTGAGAGGGATGCAAGCTAAAAGAGGTTACTGTAAGGTGACATAGTTCACTGTAAAATTCTTCAATATTTGATTAAATGCTTATAAGATATCTTACATGTTTCTAAGGTGTTAAATGTTGTTCTTATGATTATACTATGATGTTTTAATCTAAAAGAGCCTGTTTTATACAAATGTCCGTTTATTATGATTTTATGCATTACGCCATACTTAGTACAAGTGTTTGTACTAATTCCATAAATTTTGTCTATATCTAAAAGTTTAGGTGGAGTTTGAGAGGAGTCTCGATGTTGAAGCTTGGATTAGTGTTCATTCAAGTAAAGAGTTTGGTATGTCCTCACTAGATTCGAGGACATCATGATGTTTAGATTTCCTTATTGAAAGTATTGTAATAGACTTCGCTATTTTCTATATGTTGAAGTATGGGACGTGTCCCAATATATTCGTATGTCTAAGATGGCGACTTTGAGACTTAACCTTTCATTATGATTTTCTATAAAGAGATATTTTGAAGTATTATTATTTCGTATGAAAAGTTTTAATTCCGCACTACTTTTCATACATGTATGCAATAAATGGTACGAAAGGGCTTGTCTTAGATCTCCGAGAGGTCGACGACGCCGTGTATCGAGTCGGAAATGCCCTAACTTCTAGGGGGTACTCTCGGTTCGTTACATGAACCAAGTCAACTAGCAAAGAGACCATAAGCAATATTTTTACCTCATATAACATCATAACAAGTGGAGTCAACATCATACATAACAATTTAGATCAACATCATGTGTACTCAATGGAAACAACATAATATAAGATCACCATTATATAAAATCACCATTATGCATTTAATTTATAACATAAGTACATAGAACCCCTCCTATAACTTCCCTTAAGGACCACTTGTGCAATGTATAGGTAAAGTCCCATACCCTTACCTATACTAATTCATCATTCATACTTCAATTAACCAACATTACCTAGGATAAGCCAACAATGACATACTAGCATTACTAGTTCATAACCTTAACGGTCTTACCAATGTCGCCTCAATCCATTCAAGACTCAATTACCAATCAATTATATATGCCCATCGACCCATTACCCTTATCAAACAATATCCAATTATACAAGAATACCCTTAATTTCATAATCTCTAGCCATCAATTTACATGATCCAAAGATTAGGGTTAGGGTTAGGGTTAGGAAGACATTCATGGATTCTTCAAGAAATAAATCAAAACTCAACAATATATGACAATAGTCAGATCATGAATGTAATAACATGATTAACATAAGTCTAACAATGGATACATTCATCACTTCCGATCAATTCATAAGCAAGATCCAAGATTTGGGGAAATTGGGGGAGGAAAATATATCTAACAAAATCTTAACTAAAAAACGCAATTTCCCAATAATATACACTCAATTAACCCTAAGTAATCACAATTTGTCATAATTAACCAACAATTTTCAGATTTAGAAGGAAACCCATTTGTAGAGAAAACCCTTGAATTTGGGTGATTTTGAAATTATCTTTGAATGGAACTTTTGGGGAAAGGAACCCCAAGAGTGAAATAATCCATACCTTTATGAAGACTTTAGTCACAAATTTTAGTAGAAAACTTGGAAGATTGGTCTTCTTCTTCAAGCTCCAATGGTTTTCAACGGAGGTTGGGTAGAGAGATTTTTAGAGAGAAGTGAGAGTGATTTCGATTTCAATTTGGGGATTTTATATGGGTGGGTAAATGTAGTTGTAAACCTTATTGAAAATAAATATATAACCCTTCCCTAGAATACCCAAAAGACCCCTCACTTAATTTAACTTTTTTAGTGAAGTTGACTTCAAATTTCAGAATTTCCGTGGAGAAACAAGTCCGCGTCGCGAAGTAGTTCCCACAAGATTTACGAAATTAATTTTTGAGACAGCAGAGTCCGCGATGCAGACCAAACATTTTTGTCCTTGGTGAACCATGTCTGTGAGGCGGACTGGTTTCATGTGTGAACAACGACCTACTGCCTTGGGCAGCTTGTTGGCCAATAGTCGGGTCCTCCTCAAGCACCCCAGGTGGTCCTTGGGGGGTCGTACCTGGACATTTTGACCTTATAAACATTATTTTATCGATTTAAAGTATTCTTTTTACAAGTTTTAGACTTCATACTACACTCTCAAACCTTCACAAGACCTAAGGACGTGTACTACTCCAATTTCACTAGTTTCCGGACGTTGTGTTAGCCCCTTGACATTTAGGCTCTAATACTTCTAAATCAAGTTGATTAACTTTATCTAGGTCTAGAATCATCATTGTTCACTACGTGAGGCTCTATTCTAGGTCATAGAAATTTTGGGACATTACAGTCGGTTAAGGCAATGTTTCCTGAATGTAAAATGAACAGTGGAAGTAAGATGATGAACCATAACCAAGACTACCTAAGGGATGTTGCTTAGTGTAGGTAAGGAAATGTGACTTTATCTATACATTGCACAAGTAGCTCTTGAAGGGAATTCTAGGAAGGAGTTTTATATGTATATGTATATGTATCTTATGCATGACATTATGGTGTTAACATACTTGTTACAATGATATGCATAATGTTGGTCTTATTGTGTATTCATGATGAAGGTCTTACTTAATATACATGTTGTTGGATATACTTGTTATGTTGATGTATGAAATAAGTGGCAATGCTTGTGATCTCCTTGATTTGGTTTATTTAGTATGTGTGAGGTTATGGGGCGTCACATAAACATTGCACTAGTAGACTTAGATTGGGATTATGACTAAGGTCTTATGGTAATGTATTGATTAAATGAACTCTAAACATGTAATGTTGACTATTGTTTCATTACGGATAGGCTTATAGTATGGTCTTGTATGTTGTCGAAATATGCCTAAAGGCTAAATGGGGTATGACTATGATGTGATAAATGAATGAGTCTTATATGAGGTCTATGAAGTATGTTAGTCATGTGTCTAAGCTTAAATGTATGCATTGTATCTTGTTGAATATGATGTGCCTACGTCTTGGGTGACTTCATAGGAACACTTAGTGTAACTAGTATTATGGATGCTACTTGCACATTGCACTAGTGTGACTTGGGGTTGTCTTGGGTGCTGGTTTTTATGTGAAGGTTGTGTTGTATGATATTCTAAGTACTTAGGAATGTATATAATTGAATTTATGTAAGGTTGTATGAATATTCACTTGGTGACCTTAAGGTGCTACTTTGTTATGAATGGTCGAATGAGACACTACTCATGCATTGCACTAAGTATTACTTAAGGGTTGTTTGGTGGATGAGTTAAGGTAAAAAGAAAGGCAATACTATGAAGATGTTGAATGTGCCTTAATTGTGATATATGGATTTATGTGTTGTTGTGAATAGTATCCATGTCTAAGATAATGTGTGTGAACTATGTTGTGCTTATTGTATCAAATGTTATGAAGTTTTACTAAAAGACATGATGCATGGTTTCTAACTAAATGTACTCTTTAACTCATGTTTTTCCATGGTTATCATACTTAGTGCATTCTTGTACGAATACCATTCTTCTTAATCTTTTTACACAAAGTGTAGGTGGTGATGGCTAGAGGATCTTTCCTAGAATGAAGAGTTTGGATAACCATTCCCAGTTTCAAGTGTGTCCTTAATGATTCAAGGGCCTTCATGTCAAAAGTTGAAATTAAGTTTATGTAATAGTATAGATTATTCTTTTATGTTGTTAAGGGTCGTGTCCCTGTTATATTCTATTGTATTCCATTGGAGTTGTGTCTTAAGATGGAAAGACGAGACTTAGTGTCTTAATTATTTTTTTATGATATTTTAAATGAAGTGATGTTTTAGCATTATTTTATGCTATGAATTTTTTTAAATTTTCTGCTAATTTTATGACAATGCGATGAAAGATGTTTAAGGGCTTGTATAAGACCTTCGAGAGGTCAAGTACGCCGTGTTACTTCTAGGGGGTGCTCCCCAGTCGTGAAAAACTTGTATCAGAGCTAGGTTATAAAAAGTGGTTTTAGGGTCCATAGTCTCATAATGCCACGTCTAGTAGAGTCTTGTTCATCGATGTGAGTCGCGACACATTTATAAGCGAGAGGTTGTAGGACGATAGAAGTTTTACTTTCTTCGTTACTTTTGTGTCGTGCCATAGTTCTTAATTCTATATGATCTCTCTCTTATGTTTCCTTGTCCGGTGGTCTTTTAGAGGGATGATATTTCAAGGCTTAAGGGAGAAAACGTGAATTTTGATGCTTACTATGGTTTTGTGACTAGATTAGTATATGTGAAGGTGAATTTGAAATATTTTGATGTGATGCTACTTATGGCTATATGTGACCTATGAGATTGGAGATTTTAGTTGAGAAGTTATGTTGTGGTGTAGTTCTAGCTTATTCAGCGTTGTTATGGTAAGATGAAGTTCTTTTTGGAATGATAGGTTGCATTATGGTTATGTGTAATGATTGTAGGAAGTTATGTTGTAGACTTGAGAAGTTTTGAAGGAATGTGATATATGTATAGTAAGAATGGAAAGTTGCCCTTTTATATGAGTAATACTTCATAGTTATCCTTGTGTGGATTGGAGTATTTTGTATAAGCTTACTGCTAAGAAGGGAAGGTAGTGTGTGTACCTTGTAAGGTAATTTTGAAGTATGCTAGTTAATGGGTTAACTCATTTGACTAGTTGATTAGTTCCTATATGAACCTATCTCAAGAGTGGGAAAAAGGGAAGAACGAGTGTTTTTCTATAAGTTGGGATTATGTTTTACTCCAAGGTTGACTTGGAGGGTCGTATGTACCCCTTAGCTCAGAGGGAGAACAAAAGGATAGATGTTGACCTACTTTAAAGACGTTAGTTGTCTTTTAAGTTTGATCTTATATATGGTCATTTGAGGAATGTTCTTAGATTGTACCTAGGCATGGTTTGTTAGAATGTTCCACCAAAGGTGATGATGTGGGTTGAAATGTCCTAGAAGATATCTTGCCTTAGTGTTGGAAGAAAAGAAAAAGGCCTCTATGGCCAAATCTCTTCTATGTTTCCCCTAAGATTACCTAGAGAGGGTGGTTACCCTACGTATCTAGAAAAGAGGTAGTGGATCCTAAGAATACTAACATGTGCGATATGTTTTGTCATCATCCGGGATTTGTATAGTCCTAAGTTGGAGGGAGAAGTCTCTAGAGGCTATAGATGAACTACCTAAGTTGATGAACCTTGTAGGGTTAAATCCGAAACTACTTACCTTGTTATGAATAGGTAGTAGAATTTGATAAAATTATGAAGATACCCTTGGCAGTCATGGGGTAGTTAAGGCCTCATGTGGTTGGGTAGTATGACCTTACTTGGTTTTTTGTATGAGTTCTCCTTAAGTGATGGACTTAAAGGAGTAGTGGTGCTTGAGTGGTACCTATTGATGTTTATTTGATAATCTCCTTGTTATGTGAGGAAAGTGGAAGTTTAGTCTTGATTTTCTTCAACCTTGGTGTATAAGGGAATGATGTGATGAAAAATTGACTAAGCTTACCCCAAGTGGGGGATAATGCGCCTAGATGGTAAGGTTTTGAATGCCCTTAATATTCCTACTTTGAGTTCATTGAACTTATCTATTTTAAGAATTGCCTTGAGTGATGGATATGAAGTGGAGTAATTTATATTCACATTTTTGATCTCTTAAAATCTTCACCTAGTGGAGTGCGAGTGGAGATTTAGTGAGAAATGGTTCCTCTTTGAGAGTGGAATGATGTGATTTTAAGAAGGGTTTTCATAAGCTTGATCCCAAGAGGGGGAATGTTATGCTTGACTAGAAGGATTGGCAAGTCCAAGTTCTCTTAGATGAGATGAGTTTCTCTTAGATTGGTTTACCCTAAGTGGGGGATGATGAGTTGAGTAGTAAGGTTGTTGATATCCCTATCTTTTCCTTCTATTCTTACTCAATATTGAAACCAAAGAGTTCCTAGTATCTTGTCCATGTTATGGAGTCTTGCATATGAGTATAAGTTGCATGTTCTCCATATGTAATGCATGTCTTCGATGACACTATGTTATGCATGTTTTGAAAGATTCCTATTGCATGAAAAAGAGATTTTTGATAAATTTCATTTTTATCATGTTGTTGTTCATCTTAACATGATTAATGTGCATTTGACTTCATGAGACAGTTTGATGAACATGCTTGATAAAACTCTTGATGTGAGGGTATTTTGGCCCCACAATGAGGTGTTGAGTTTTCTTTAAATGAGAAAAGATGAGTCCCTTTAAAAATATGTGATTTTGTAATTTGGGAAGTGTTAATATAATCTCACTCCTGAGAAGTGATGGTGTATCTAGCCAATATTATGTATCTGTGCCTATGCCTTGTAATAACTTTCCTAAATGATGTATGTTTATGAAAACTAGTGTTATGTAAGAAATTGAAACTTTTGTGAAGTAACTTCCTATTGTTGTGATGTGTTTGGTGTGATCTACGATTTTGACTTCATGGGGAAGAGAGTATGAGCATATTTTTGTTAAAAGATGAGAATTTCTCCTTCAAAATGAGTTGACCTTTGTTAGATGCTTGTATATGAATTTCATGATGACATGTGAGTATGTTAAGGAGAAGGAAGTTCCTCCTTGAACATAACAAACATTGTGATGAGATATATGTCCTTGATGATATTATGTTTGAATGATAAAGATTTTGTTGATCTACCTTACTCATGATCTATGCGCATTTACTATGAGTTACTTATTTGCCTCATTGTAACACTCCGAAAGTCCATGACCTAGTCTAGAGCCTCACATTAAGAACTAAGAATTAAAACAATATTTATAGGCCTAAAAAGTATGGAAACTAATTAGGAAGTGTTAGAGTCAAAACGTTAAGGAACGACCATGACGTTTGATGAATTGTGAAATGTGCACTAGTGTGCCTTGGCATGTTTCAATGGGTTTTAGGAGTCGGAATTTAATGAAAATTGGTAAAAAGGTGTTAAATATATAAAAGAGTGTGGTTATGGTTGAAACTTCTATGTACGACTCCCCAAGGACCACCCTAAGGGTCCTTGGAGAGGACCTTTCCATTTGGACCCAAAAACTGTCAATTGACAGTGTGCATCTATGACCCAAACGACGAGACGTCGTTAGATCGACGCTCCATCGACGGATACGTAGGTTGACACTTATTCAATTGGATAGTATGGTCTAAAATACCACTCTCTGTCCCAAATGACGCTTGTGCAGTACGGGGCCTTCGATGAGGTGACGGTCCATAGGTCCGGGGTTCGTCGACTAGGGGTCGAGTGGACGGTCCAAAATTTGAGTTAAGGGATTAATTATTTAATTAGTTAGGTGATTAATTAAGGGTTAAGGGGTGGTTAATTAAGTTAGTTGGGGGACTATATAAGACCTAACCCTCATTAAACTAACCTAACACCCCATATTTTCCAAACCCAATTCTCTCCAACTTCTCTATACTTTTTCTCTCTATTCAAAGAACTCCATTGAAGACCAAGCTTCAAGGACCACTAGGGCTTCAAGACATCATATTTTCTTCCATAAATATTAAAGTATTGTTAAGGTATGGAAGCTCTTCACTCTTGGGATCTGTTTCCCCAAGAGGCTCTTAAAAATTGATTTAAAAAAGATGTCAAAAAATTGAGTTTCATCCTATTTCGGGATTTGTCTTTCAATTGAATTTGATGTTGTTTTAATTTGATTATTAATGATATATTATGATTTTTTATGGGTTAATTGTTGTAGTTCTTATTCCTTGACCTAATTTTATGAAAGAATCCATGTACTGGAGCCTTTACCCTAACCCTAGTTATGAATTGGACTTGTAGATGATTAGGGTTGTTGGAATTGGTTATGTTATTGTTTAATTAAATATATATTGATGATGATGAGTTGACCATTGGATAAATGTGATGAATTGAGGGTGAGAGTCTTGATGAAGTCCATGGAGGCTAATTGGTAAGACTTTATGATCTTGAACTCTTTACTTAAATAATGATGGATTGTATTTGGTGATAATGTTGTATTATTGAAGTATTATATTTGATTAGATTAGGAAGATATAATATGATGAATAAGATGGCATGTTATGCTTATGTTGAATGTGAGATCATGGCGAGGCTATGATGATGCAAGTTTGAAGGTTTTTATCTTATGTGCCTTAGATGATATGACTATGATATGTTGAACTCACTAATGATCGTTTGTGATGAAAGGAAGTTCTCATCCTATGCGTAATGAGCTAAATGACATTCTATATAAGGGGTTAGTATACTATGACCTATTTAAGCTATGGTTGATTAAGAATGACTTAATGACATTTCAAAAAGGGACTTTAGCTTAGCACCGAGCGAACTAGATATGAGAGGTGTGCCTTCCCAATGTGGGAAGATAGGTTCACAATGGTTCTCATGAGATGGTGACTACAATGCAATTTTGCATAAAGGGCGTCCAATACATGTCTCCTAGCTATTGAAATATGTTGAATCCATAGGAATACTAGCTAGTGGATCCACCTAGAATGTTATGTTCATGTTTTGGTCCTACCTTGGCAAGTAGACCACCTTCTTTCGGTGTAGGGTTTCATGACACCGGATTCCATGTTTAGCTCACATGGTCTATTGTAGGTTAAGACGATTGTTCCCAAAAGTAAATGAATAATAAAGTGAACTCTAACTAGGGTGACTTAAGGGGTTCGATTTAGTGTCGGTAGGGGTATGTGACTCTACCTATACATTACACTAGTTGGCCTTTAGGGAATGTAACACTCCGAAAATGCCATCACTTAGAATAACACTTAATCTATTAAATAATGTTCAAAATGATGTTTAAAGACCTATATTATTGTAATAAGTTTATTTAGAAAAGGTTAGAGCCAAAACGAAAAAGAAAGACCTTGATGTCAGGAAACTAGCTAATTTGAACTAGTTGACGTCCCTATGTTTGGTGAAGGTTTTGAAGTGTCAAATGAAGTCAAAACTTGTAAAAATAATTTGTATAGATAGTATATAGTACAAAGTGTCCAAACGTCTGGTAACGACACCCCAAGAACCACCCGAAGGGTCCTTGGGGAGGACCCCAACATGGGTAGGCAGGCTGCCAAAGCAGCCTGCGCGAGCAAGATTAGAGAAGGTGGTGCGCGACACACAACCTTCACAAGGCACTATACCTCAAGAATTGAGAGTCAGGCTTGCGACGCGAGGATGACACGAACATCACTGCCTCGACCCAAAAATTTAGAAAAATAACGAGAATTGGCCCCGTGACGCGCAACCACTTCCCAGATTCGTTAAAGTCGTATTTTTGGTAATTTAACTTCATAAAAAGACCCATTTAAGTGAAGGGTCTTTGGGTATTTTATAGGGCGACAATATATGGAAACTAGGTCAGTTTTAGACCACTTTTTACACCCTAAAACCAGATTCCAACGAATGTTCTCATCTCTCTCAAGAAACGCTCTCTTTTCCAAACTCTATTGAAGAACAAGAAGAGCTTAAGGAAGAAGACGAAGACTCCAAGATTTCCAATCAAATTTCGTGGGTTATTCGTTTATAAGGTATGGTTTTTCCACTCTTGGGATTCCTTTCCTCAAGAGGTCCTTTTGAAGATAGTTTTTCAACAAATTCAATTCTAGGTTTTTTACTCTACAAAACGGGTTTTCTTCCTAACTCTAGATTTATGACTATCGATGAAAAATAATGTTTTTCTGTGGTTGATTTCACACGAATTGTTGAGTACTTGATTAATAATGTTTGAATCTCGTGTGATGCATGATCTCTCTCTAAATAATGGTCTTGATTGGGCTGTACTTACTAGTTGATAACATGTAAATGTTGGGATTGGTATTAAGACTTGAATGAACTCTTTAATGACTCTTTCCCTTATCCTACATTATAAATTGATCTTATTTGAAGAATTAGTATTGGTTATGCTATTGAGTATTTAACTATGTTGTTGTTATGATTGTTGTAAGTTGAACGTAAGTTCTTGAATAAGGTTCTTGGAAGCAAGAGGTAACTCTTCTAAAGTCGTGATTACTCTATGATGGTTATGTTAGCTTATAAATGATGATGCTATTATATGGAAGTATGTATGATGTTTCTATGTGTATATATGTTGGGCTACAAATATGTTAATTGTGAGATTATGATAAGAATACGATAATGCAAGTTTATGATATTCTCTTGTATACTTTACATGATTATGCTATGCTAATCTAAAAAATGAAGGGTTTGGATGAAAGGAAATTCTCATCTAATCCTAAAGATCTTATGATCATGTTTATACAAGGAGTTAATCTCCTATGACTTATGATAAGATTTATGAACATATGATAACTTAAAGGTTAATAAAAAAGGGACTTAAGCTTAGCACCGAGGCGAACTAGATATGAGAGGTGTCCTTTCCCTTGTTGGAAGATAGGTTCACCATGACTCTCATGAGATAGAGGCTGCCATGTAATGTGGAACTATGGGTCTCTAATACATCTCCTAGTTCTTGATTATGTTGCCACCATAGAATTCTAGATAGTGGATTCACCTAGAAAGCTATGTCATGTTTGGTTCTACTTTAGCCGGTAGACCACCTTCTTTCGGTGTGGGGTTTTATGACACCGGATTTCACGTTTAGCTCACATTGTCTAATGTCGGTTAAGGATAATGTTCCCTCACGTAAAATGAAATACAAGTAAATGGACGTTGACTAGGGTGACTTGAAGAGTCTACTTAGTATAGGTAGGAGTGTGGAACTCTACCTAGACATTGCACAAGTTGACTCTAAGGGAAGTCCTAGGAGATTATACTTATGTAATATGATAACATGAAAGGTATTGTGCTTATGATACATGTTATTGCTCTTATATGAAGTTGGTTACGTTAATGAACATGTTATTGGTCTATATTGCTTTATGAGGTCATGACTACTTATGTTACAAGTTATATGAAGCAAAGATTTACTTATGGTCTTCTAGCTTTTCTACTGAGTTGTGTGGGGTTATGGGGCTTCACATGACCATTGCACTTGTAGGTTGGGGATATAATAATTGGCAAGTGTTTTATGTTATGTTTATATGATCTATTGAATATGAAAAGTTAACATGACTCTATCATAATATGTCTTTGATTATGACCATGATTTATGTTGATGGAATCCTTAACTTGTATATGTTTGATGTACCGTGGTTTCACGGTACTTTCAATGTTTTTTCCTTAAGTTTAGTGTGTGTCTAGGGTCTTTTTGTAGTAATTTTAATGTGTTTTTATCTGTGTTTTGCAGGAAAGTTGTCCAAAATGAAATGCAGAAGACTGTGCAGAAGTGACCCACGAAGCCATCAACGGCCCGCCGTATCATCGACGGACCGTAGGTGGTGATCGTCGATTGAAGGTTCGAGCATGTGGAAGCAACTCGGGGAATTCTGACTAAGTGTGGGGCTACGGAAGGATCGATGGTCCGTCGACTGATCGACGAACCATGCTGGCAAGTCGTGAGATCAGAGACTGTCCCAGTACCCGATGTTGGAAAAAAAAGCTAAGTATGGAACAACGATAAGCATCGACGGACCGTAAGTGCATCAATGGACCGTGCTGTTGGTCTGTCGATTGGATCAGAGAAGGTGCAATTTGGAGGCTTGAAGAAGATGCTAAGTATGGACCAACAGAGGCAGTCGACGGCCCATTGTTTCATCGACGGACCGTCTGTGGAGTTGGCGATTGAAGACGCATTTTAGGACAAACTTTCCTTATTTTGAACTCTTTTTAATTTAGGACTTTGTTACTATAAATAGGGTTAAAAACCTCAGTTTTGGGGTTAGACTTTTTATTATTTTTCATCCTTTTGTTCTTGGAGATTTGACTTTCCAATTTGGCAAATTATTCAAGTTTTCGGAATCAATTATCAAGTGAATTTTGTTGTTTCAAGTGTTATTTAAGATTTTCTTCAAACTTGTCAAAATAAGTACATGAATTATTGTTTAACAACCATGAATTGTGTTCTTCTAAGCATGGGTAACTAAATCCACAACTAAGGTTATGGGAACCATGGGTGATTAACAAGGTAAAACTAGCTAAATAACAATTCTAGAATAGGTTCTTGCATGTATTGATAATTCTTTCGTTTAGAAGTCTTTTTAATGAGTGCACGCGTTAGAACTTGCCCAATTTCTAATTCCTGGACCAAGGGGGTAGTTAATAGGAAAAGAATTATCAACATAGATTTAGTGGACACTATCTAATAGGCTAGTTTCAATTGGTGCGAAGTAGTAACTAAGCCATACATCAAATATGATGATTAATATGAAGTAAAGGTAAGGTTTAGTAACTTAGACACACGTAGCCGGACCAAGGTACGGGGTGAAATTATCTAAATTCCGAACCAAGGATTTAGAGATACATAACTTATCACTTTGCACGTAAGATACTAGGAAAGAATTGTTATAGCTAGGATTACCGTGTTATGAACCTATGAGGAGCACTTACACCCTAGTTTCTCTCATCACTTGATAAACACCAAAGTTTTAACCTTGCTACTTGTTTTACTTAGAATTATTTAAATATTTTTGTTTCACAAAACCCCCCTTTTAATTAACTATTTTCGGAAAGGACTTGACTAAATAGACGTAATTGTATATTGAAGTTAAGTCTAAACCATTTTCCTCGTGGGATCGACCCCAACCTACTTGTTGGGTTCTTTACTTGATACGGACTCTTATACTTCTGTAAGGAAGTATAATTTGAGCGTAAAAATTTTGGTGCAACTGCCGGGGAAAGTGGATTTTAGATTAACTTTAAGCACATTACCGAATTTTAGTCAACAATATCCTAAGTTTACTTTTTCTTTGTTTTTGTCTCTCTCAGGTCTAACTCTAGTGTATGCCAAGTACACGGAGCCGAGGAGAACCAACACTTCTATACGATCCTAAACTAAACCGGACACTCCGCAGAATGAATAACCAACAGAATCCTGGTAATCCTGTCGATGGGATAAATCATCAACCTCCTCCACCGATAGATGCTCACAATCAAGTGGTTGCTGATAATCTACTTGATGATGCTTTGAGGAGGCAACCTCCCATTCCACGCCCTCAGGAGTTCTATAGGGGCAACATCTACATCGCTGACTCTGATGGTCCTCTTGTCCTAACTCCACTACCACATGATCATACTTTTGTGGAAACTAGTAGCTTGATGCATATGCTCACCGCTAGAGGTTTGTTATCGGGGCTACTATCTGAGGATTCACATGCTCACATCGCCAAAGTGAGGTCGGTGTGTAAGAGTTGTGTAGGGAGTCCAGACTTGGACATGGATGTCATCAGGTTAAGAGTGTTCCCTCTCTCACTGACGGGAGAGGCCGCGACATGGTTTACTAAGTTTCCCTATAACTCGATCTATACTTGTGACCAGTTGAGAGATGTGTTCCTTGCGCATTACTATCCGATATCTAAAAATCTCAACCACAAAGATAGGGTGAACAACGTTGTGGCATTACTTGGGGAGTTGGTGAGTAGCTCTTGGGATAGATTCACCTCATTCGTAAGAAGTGTCCCAAACCGCATTTATAGAAGAGTCGTTGAAAGAGTACTTCTATCGGGGGCAAGATGACAATAATAATGCAGTGTTGATACGATTGCGGGTGGTTCTTATGGTGAGTGAACTTATGCAGAGATCGCTGAGAAGTTAGAGAAAATCTCCCGCAATAATAAAGCTTGGAGCACTAGGAAGTCGGATACTGAGAGAAACACCTTTGCAGTGCAAGCTACACACAACCCGGCCGCCGATGAGATTCGTGAGGAGATATGTCAAATGAGAACTGAGCTCGGGTTGGTTTTGAAACATGTCACTGGAGGTGCGGAGAAGGTAAATGCGGTGAATTATTTGACTAAACCACCACCGCCGGTTGATGAGTACTACTATGAAGAAGACTCTTATACAGTGAATGAGCAGACGGGGAGTTTCCGACCGAACACCCAAGTCTCCAATCAGGAGAATTGGCGCCAAGGTCAAGGAAATCAAGGTCGGAACTATGGGAATTATAAAAAAGAAGGCCATTATGTTCGAGAAGGAAACTACAACTGCGACAAAAACTTCAACCGGGGTAACTATGGTAGAAGAAAAGATCAAAGTGGGCCCTATGTTCCGCCTTAAAATCGGGAAGTTGCTCCTAGGGATGGTGAAGGTAGTATGGCGCGAGTTGAAGATATGTTGCAAAAGATGATGAGGAGGTTTGACGCGAGTGATGAGCACGCCAAGGAGTTGAGAGGTGATCTGGATAACATTGGGCAAAAGGTGGATGCACATGCAGTCTCAATCAAGCATCTTGAGTTGCAAATGGCCCAATTGTCGACTACTGTGAACCCTCGTCAACCGGGTACTCTTCCTAGAAATACCATCCAAAATCCGAAAAATGATGGACATTGTTTGGTAGTCTTGACTCGAGGGAGTAAGCAAACCATTGATCCACCTATGTCATTTGACGTAAAAGATGAGGTAAGAAGAGATGATGAGGTATAGAAGGTAGTGGTGAGTTGGTAAACGAAGTGGTGAAAGAAGCAGAGATGCCCCAAAAGGTGGTCCCCTTGCCTAGACCACCACCACCATTCTCGCAAAGATTGGTGAAGAAAACTGAGGATGGTAAATATCGGCGTTTTATTACTATGTTGAAACAACTTTCCATCAATGTCCCTCTGATAGAAGCTCTTGAACAAATGCCCGATTACGCCAAGTTTATGAAGGATATGGTTACGAAGAAGAGATCGGTAAGTTTTGAGGATGATGACCGAATGCAACATTGTAGTGCTATTGCTACAAGGTCTCTTGTGCAAAAGAAGGAAGATACGGGCGCTTTCACTATTCCATGTACCATCGGGTTGTTACACTTTGCTAAATCACTTTGTGATCTAGGTGCAATCATAAATCTCATGCCTTTCTTGATTTACAAGAAATTGGTTTTGGGTGACCCAAAGCCTACAACGATGCGGTTACTGATGGCCGATCGAACGGTGAAGAGGCCTATTAGGATACTCCATGATGTATTAGTGAAGGTGGATTCATTTATATTTCCGGCCCACTTTGTGATTATTGACTGTGAGGTGGTTTTCGAGGTGCCCATTATTCTTGGGAGACCATTCCTTGCTACTGGTCACACTTTGGTTGATATGGAAAAGGGGCAGATGAAGTTTCGGTTAAATAATGAAGAGGAAACTTTTAAAGTTTGTAGGTCCATGAAGCAGAGTGATGAGCTCCAAACAATATCTGTTATATCTTATAGGGTTGAGAGTACGTCTGAGGTACAAATTGAAGAGCGCCTTGGTGTTGAGGCACTAGCGGCAGTGATCATGAATTTTTTGAGAGTGATGGTATTGAAGAGTACGGGTCATTGGTTGTGGCACTTGATCGAGGTGATTTTCGGTTCAAACCAAAGAAATTGGAGTTAGATATGAAACATCGCGAGTCTGCACCCGCGAAACCATCTATTGAAGAGGCTCCAAAATTAGAGCTTAAGGCTCTACCGTCACATCTGAGGTATGTATTCTTGGGAAAAATAACACTTTGCCGGTAATTATTGCGTCGGATTTGAATGTGCAACAAGTGGAGTGTTTGGTGGAAGTGTTGAAGAGGTTCAAGAGAGCTATTGGGTGGACTATTATGGATATTATTGGGATCCATCCCGGTATTTGTTCACACAAAATCCAACTCATGCCCGATCATAAGCCAAGTATTGAGCACCAGAGACGTTTGAATCCACCTATTCAAGAGGTAGTGAAGAAGGAGACTATTAAGTGGTTGGATGCCGGAGTCATATATCCAATCGCAGATAGTAGTTGGGTATGCCCTGTTCAGTGTGTGCCCCAAAAAAGGGGAATAACAGTGGTTCCAAATGAGAAGAATGAGCTTGTTACCATGAGGTCGGTGACCGGATGGAGAGTGTGTATGGATTACCGAAGTTGAATGCATGGACTGAGAAGGACCATTTTCCTATGCCCTTCATGGATATGATGTTAGATAGACTCGCGGGAAAATGATGGTACTATTTTCTTGATGGCTATTCGGGTTATAATCAAATCTCTATTGCACCGGAAGATCAAGAGAAAACCACCTTTACTTGCCCTTATGGGACTTTCACATTCAAGAGGATGCCTTTTGGCTTGTGTAATGCACCGACTACTTTTCTGAGATGTATGATGTCGATATTCTCCGATATGGTGGAGGACACTATTAAGGTGTTTATGGATGATTTTTCTATTGTTGGAGACTCTTTTGATCGTTGTTTGAGTCACTTGTCTGAAGTTGTCAAAAGATGTGAAGATTGCAACCTTGTGCTAAATTGGGAGAAATGTCACTTCATGGTGAAAGAAAGTATTGTATTGGGCCATCACATCTCAGAAAAGGGAATAGAGGTTGATCAAGCAAAAGTAGAGGTTATTGAGAGACTTCCTCCACCCATCTCTGTAAAGGGTGTGAGAAGTTTTCTTGGGCATGCGGGCTTCTATCGGAGATTTATTAAGGATTTCTCAAAAATTGCACACCATATGTGCAAGTTACTTGAGAAGGAATGTAAATTTTATTTTGATGAATCTTGTGTGAGGGCATTTGGAGAGTTAAAAGAGAAGTTAGTGTCTGCGCCTATTATTATTTCCCAGATTGGAGCAAACCATTTGAGGTGATGTGTGATGCTAGTGGGGTTGCTCTTGATGTGGTATTGGGACAAAGAAGGGATAAAATCCTTCACCCCATTTATTACGCCAGTAAGGCCCTAAATGAAGCTCAAAAGAACTATTCAGTTACTGAACAAGAGCTCCTTGCGGTGGTATTTTCTTTCGAAAAATTTTGCTCATATTTTCTTGGAACGAGAGTCATAGTGAATACTGATCATTCTACTTTGAGATATTTGATGTCAAAAAAGGATGCGAAACCAAGGTTGATTAGATGGGCATTACTGTTGCAAGAGTTTGATTTCGAGGTGAAAGACAGAAAGGGGACCGAAAACCAAGTCGCCGATCACTTGTCCAGATTAGAGGATGAAGCTACGCGAGAGTTGGGTGAAAAGGATGAAATTGAGGATACTTTCCCTGATGAGCATGTATTGGCCGCTTCTCATGACTTGATTCCATGGTTCGCCGATTTGGCAAATTATCTGGCGAGTGATATAGTCCCATCGGACTTGTCTTTCCATCAGAGGACAAAGTTCATGAATGATGCAAAAAAGTTCTTTTGGGATGATCCTTACTTATACCGGAGTTATGCCTATGGGCTTATTCACCGATGTGTGCCGGAAGTTGAGATGCTAAGTGTTTTGGAGGCATGCCATTCCTCGCCTGTGGGTGGGCATCATAGTGGTATCCGGACCACCCATAAGATTTTGCACTGTGGGTACTATTGGTCGACCATCCACCAAGATGCTCATGAGTTCTCCAAGTCATGTGATAGGTGCCAACGAGATGGAGGTATTTCGAGGAGGCAAGAGCTCCCTTTGAATCCCTTTCTAGTAATTGAGTTGTTTAATGTTTGGAGCATTGATTTTATGGGCCCGTTTTTGAGTTATCATGGGATGAAATATATTTTTGTGGTGGTGGATTATGTGTCAAAATGGGTGGAATCCATAACACTTGCAAACAATGAAGGGAAGAGTGTCACCGCATTCTTGAAAAAGAACATATTTTCCAGATTTGGTACCCCTAGGGCCACTATTAGTGATGAGGGATCCCACTTTTGTAACAAGTTGTTCAAAGGGTTATTGGAGAAATACGGGGTTCACCACAATGTATCCACTCCTTACCATCCACAAACTAGTGGGCAAGTTGAGGTGTCAAACAGAGAAATCAAGCAAATTCTGGCAAAAATGGTGAATGCTAGTAAAACGGATTGGTAAGTAGGCTTGATGATGCTCTTTGGTCCTACCGGACAACATACAAGACTCCCATAGGTATGTCTCCATACCAAATTGTATATGGGAAGACTTGTCACTTGCCGGTTGAGTTAGATCACAAGGCTATGTGGGCGATGAAGAAACTGAAGATGGATTGGAATGAAGCAGCGGAACAGAGACTAAATGGGTTGAATGAGCTTGATGAGTTTCACTTAAAGGCACATGAAAGTTCAGCCCTCTACAAAGAAAAGATGAAGAAGTATCATGACTAAAAGATTGAGAAACGTGAATTTGCGGTTGGGGACTTGGTGCTTTTGTTCAACTCTAGGCTGCGCTTGTTTCCGGGCAAACTCAAGTCCAAATGGACTGGTCTATTCTTGATCACTAAAGTGTTCCCTCATGGTGCGGTTGAGTTGAACAAGGAGGGTGCAAGGTTCACGGTAAATGGGCAAAGAATTAAGATCTACCTCGGGCATGAGAAAAATGCCAATGAAGTGGTTGAGGCATATCATCTTTGTCACGACCGGAATCTAGACCCCAGACGAGACCAGCGTCGTTGACCTCTCAGAGGTCGCAGACAAGCCTACTTACGTCATTCTTACTTCAGCTAGGTTAATTTTAGCGGAAAATTTGAAACTTTTGTCTCTTAACATACTAATTATTTCTAATACATTCATAATTTGTTCACCATCAACCATCTAACATTAAGATCATCAAATGAAAGAAAGAGTTTAATATAGCAATAACTGAATACTTGCCAAAATGGCACCAATACAATGTCTGAAATAATACGGGAAAGAAACGCTAGTTGAACATACTCCACTAGATCAATCCTAAGACTAAGCTAGAATATAAATGGGCAAGCATCCTCGAAAGCATGAGGGCCTACCAAGTCCGGATAAATGCTCGACGTCCAGATAGCTTCAGCGTCAACCTGTAGCTCTAGCGTCCACTTGTGCCTGCACCTAAAATTGTAGAGTTGTATAGGGTTAGTACACACTTGTACTAAGTATGGGTATATGCAAGCACACACCAAGGACATGCATGAGTAAGAATAACTCTTTCCTAACAACATGATTATGGAAAGTCAAATCAGTGGACTTGCCAAATTTGGATTAGGAAAGTCAGTGAGCTTTCCAAATTTGGATTAGAAAAGTCATGCCATGAGAGTAACATGCATCATCATACTTATCATATTGCACACAGCACATAACATCATACACATAGCACATATCATATTACATATAACACATAACATCTTTCATATCATTCATTCATATGCCATGAGACCTTGGAATCATGGACTTGACATTAAGACTTTCCAAAATGAGGGCTCAACATATGGGACCTCAACTAGGGAGTCTTCATTAGCAAACACATAGTCTGCTTCATTCATTCATACGTACTTCATTTCATTTAGTTCATAGGCTAGTGTGAACACCAGCTATACCTAGGATGTAGTTTAAGACTTTCATCGGGTTTGCTGTGCAATGATCAAGAATAACCTAGTGTCATTACTTGAGTCTAGCTCACCTCTTGATTATCCTAACCTAACACCTTTGGTATCATTCATTTCATTATGTGCATCATTTGAGGCTGGCCTCATTCATTCATTGGGAACTTTAACTTTAACCGACATAGATCATGTGAGCATCATGAAATCCAGTGTCTCCCCCACACCGAAAAGAGGTGGAATCACCGCGAAGGTGACCCAAAATATGCTAGCGTACATGGGAATTTAACCCCGCCAGATCCCTATATTGGCAGTATAGGTTCGAATACCAGGAGATATAAGGAGACCCATACCCGGCAAGCCGGACAGTCTCATCTCATGAGAGTTATGTGAACCTCCGCCCTTCCTGAAACAAGGCATCACCGCTCATAGCTAGTCTATCGGTGCTCAGTATAAAGTTCCATTACATTCAACTCATACGTCATGGAAGCTGGCTTCTAGTATGAGGACATCATAGCTCAATAGATGATTTCTCATCTCATCATTAGTATTAAGTGTGTTAATCTCAATACTTTCATTAGAGTGTTCATAGAGACTGGTCTCTTCATTAACTTTACACTCTTATAGGTGAGTACGTTTTGGTAACAATTACTTAGGCTCATTTGAGATTGTTCTCATCTTTTACATTAGCCTCATATCATGTTGTCACCACATTCATTAACATTAG
Source organism: Solanum lycopersicoides (assembly GCA_022817965.1). Lineage (NCBI taxonomy): Eukaryota > Viridiplantae > Streptophyta > Magnoliopsida > Solanales > Solanaceae > Solanum > Solanum lycopersicoides. The sequence continues at coordinate 34,399,872 of CM040627.1, forward strand.
CACAATTTCTCATCATAATTACTCACCCCATTTTTACGTGAATGTTCATTTCATCATATGCCAATGCACTTGGCCATTTGTGTGTTTCACACTCTTACTTAACCCTTCTAGGGTTTCATCATTTTATTACATAATAATCATTTCATCGTATGCCAATGCACTTGGACATTTAGTGTATTTTACACTCGTACTTAACCCTCATAGGGTTACTTCATTTCATTACATACATCTTAGGTTCACTTATTTTTAAACGTATGCTAGACTTATGGGTCTATACATACAAGCCATGAGGCTTCATTCATAGTTCGTTAAGTGACTCATATCTTCCTAAGATTATGTAGTACAAGATTTATGTATCTTGTATGTATGCCAAGATCTCGATTTCGATCTAAGTAGGTGGCATTATTCTTGAATATTTAATTCACGTATGACTTATATTCAATACGGAAATTTGGGCAAGGAAACCCAAGTTCGAACCCCTTGGACAATACTTATATTTTTCCTTGACTTTATTTTTAGTCTTCCTGATATTGGGACCCTAGATCGAGCCCCAACATCAACATTCTCTCTTTATTTTTCTCCTTGGATTCTCCTCTTAATTGGCCGAAGGGTTGTGGGATCGAACCCCCACAATCCCTTTTATTTTTCATTTAAATTTTTCTTGTCCAATTCGCCTAGACTAAGAGGTTGTGGGATCAAACCCCCACAGCCTCTCTTTAATTATTCTTTATTTCGCTAGGGACTATGAGGTTGTGGGTTCGAACCCCCACAACCTCCTTATTTTTTATTTTCATTTAAAAGTTAACTACTTAAGCGTTGGCAGTGAGGTTGTGGGATCGAGCCCCCACAGCTCACTTTATTTTCTTTTTAATTTCTCTCTTTGTCTCCTCCTTCAACCAAGAGGTGGTGGGTTCGAATCCCACACCTCTCATTTTTTTTCCAGCTCTCATGTAGTGAGGTCTTGGGTTCAATCCCACTGACCTCACATGTTTTAAATATATTTTTAAACCTCTCAACCTTAAGTATTCTCGCCGAAAATTCCATCACCAAGTGCTGGAAATTTTATTAAATTTTCTAGCCTTTATTTAACAACATTCATACGTTCTTTTTGAGGTACTTTCACGATTCGTTTAACATATTCTTAGGTGTAGATTCATTGTTGTTTTAGCTTAGATTTTTCAACTTAAGATCAGCCACCTTACACTTCATTTAACATCACAATTTACACATCTTATGCACAATAATTCCAATCATCAAACAAGCCATTTTAAGACTTCAAACGGAGAACAACAACAAACATTTTACACATTGCACCACATCATTTTCGGTTTACATGAACATGCTTGCTATTTCCAAACATAAAATCACAAGTAACATCATATTTCACACTTAGCTACCAGCAACCATACCAACAACATGATTTCTAAACTAATTTAGATTGAAATCGGAAGGAGACTAGGGACAAGGAGTTCAACAATAAAGGGGACATCCCTAGTTTCATACATTGAATTTTGTAGAAAGAAATTTCCCTTGGAGAAAGGATTCCAAGAGAGAAAACCCATAACTTGTTGTAGCTTTCCACACCTTCCAAGTGCTGCCCAAATCCTCCCCTAAACCTTCAACACAAACCCGTCGAGAAGATGATGAAAAATTTTCGTTTCTTAAGTTATCTTGCTTGCTTGTATATTTTTTTTTGTAAGTTCTTTGAGTGTAGAGAACTTTTGATTGCTTTCTAAGGTTTTTATAATCTGTTTTTGCAGCCAAGAAAAACAATTTGGATGAGAGAGAGAGAGATTTAGGCGTGAGGGAGAGAGTTTGTGTGAGATAGTGCCTCTTAAACTAGGATAGTTGGCAAGACTTAGTCAATTTAAAAAAACATTAATTAATAAATAAATAAATACTAATTAATTATAAAATCTTATTTTCCTTTTTAAATCAGCCATTAATTATTAATTTATTAAATTAATTCACCAATAACAAAAATCACATTAAATAATTGCTCCCACCTAGGTTCGAACCTGGGTGGAGCAAGACTTCATTTCAAGGGCTCAATTTCGGCCCTCTCTCCCCAAATTGCCCCTCCACTTTATTAATTAAATAATTAATTACATATTTAGGGTAATTACTATACTACCCATAGCTAGGAAAAAGACCATTTTACCCCTACACCCTTCAAACCTAAGATTTCTTCTTTTTAAGTCCGGTAAAGACTCCTTCGAGTAAATCTTCGTATTTGAGAGCCCTACATGGTTGGACCCAACCTTTCCAAGCTCAACTAACTCCCCAAGTTAGTTGGCTTGGCTGTACAAAGGGTTCCGAGGTCTGTTCTACGCGCATCAATACATTTGAACCCTGGTCTAATCATAGGCATTCTTGACACATTAAGCATTTTTTATCTTATCCATTTTTAGGGTTGTTATAATCTTGATGAAGTCTGAGTTATCAAGAGTCTTGCGTCGTGCCGCGACGTTAAATCAAGTGCTTATTGGGAGGCAACCCAATGTGTATCCTCTAGACAATAATAGGTTTATCTTGTCTTTGTAGGAATAGTTGCATTCTTTCGGTTTTATTCAATGTCTTATGTGAATTTTCTTTTATTTCTTTTTGACTGTTGGATAGAAAGTAGTGTAGGGTCCGTGTCTAAAACGTGTCCAGAAAACACAAAAATAATGCCTTATTGGGTGCTCAATGTGCAGGGACCAAACCACCAGAAATTTGCAGAAATTGGTCTGGTGCACTGATCTACGGACCAACCGATAGGCTGTCGTCCCATCGACAGACCGTCGATGGTGTCCGTGGATCCCAGGTATGCTTTCCAATATCCTCTAAGTTAGGGCACAATCGACAGATCAGTCGACGGACCATCGACTGACTTACGGTCCGTCGACGGGGAATCATTAGTTCCTAAACCCGTGACCCGACCGGCTATATAATATAATAACCTTTCAGTTACCCTCCCACACATTTTCAAATTCTCCTCCAACCATTTTCCTCCCCTTATTCCCTTATTCCCCCATTCACTCCCACATTCATTCACTCTAAATTCCCTTCTAATTTCTTATTCTTCACTTCTCAAAATTCCCAGAACCTTAGTTCCCCAATTCTCCATCCAATTCAAGCATTTTCTGGTCGGTGTTTGAAGGCGGGCACGTCGGTTGTTGTTGAAAGTTCACCCACACCTTCACTCCACTATAGAGTACAGGTATGTCATTCTCATTTGCTCACTAAATTCACGTTCATTTGCTTGGGAAACCGAATAGATTATATGTGGGTCTTGACTTGGGTACAACATTACATGATTAACTTGTTAAAATTGAGTTTCATGTCCCTTAGAATGATGGAAAGTTTATGTGTTGGGGGTGTAAACTGTCTAAATGAACTCTTCATGATGTTTGATTTGTTGTTTCCGACTTAGGGCTTGATAGTCTCTAAGAATATAGGATAGAAATTCGCAAAATCGAATCCCTAGGAATGACGAATTTGTTTGCTGATGGTTATTAAATGTTTTGTGTGTTGGTATATGCTTGATATTGTCCATTTGAGGGGTACAAAGATTGTCTGAAAAACTTGTCTATGACCGACAATATGAGACCCCGCCTACGGATCGTCGGTCAATCGACGGACCATCAATGGGGCCCATCGATAGCTGCACCCTGTATTTGCCTAACTCTAGGACGACGGAAGTGGACGACGGAACATTGATTGATCAATGAACTATTTTGCACGTCCGTCATTTCTTTCTGAAACTATTCTTTGTGTGATTACCAAAAATTGTTCTAAGTGTCAGACGACGGAAGTGGACTATGGTCCGTCGATTGATCGACGGTCCATTCTGCACGTCCGTCATTTCTAAATGAAAGTTCTAATCAATGATGTATTCTATAAATTTGCTAAGTGTCCATCGACGGACACTGTAAATGGACCGTCGATTCATCGACGGGCAATCGATAGTGCCCGTCTACTGAGTCTGTATTCTGCACTAACATGTGTCCTGTGTTTTTCCGATTTTGTTTTGCTTCTATTGAGTGTGTAGATTGATTCCAATGAAACTAATAACTCTCTTTTGCTGGTACCAATGTCCTCCAAGCCGGATATTCTCTATTCCAGAGGACGACCCAAGTCCGTGGCACCTTTCCGCCGGATGATTGGCTCGTCTGACGATGAGCGTGATCCCAAATACGTGAAACTAGGAACCCAGACCCTAACATCAGCTACTAGGACACTCGGGGCACGCCTAAGAAGGTGGTGTAACAACCCTAAAAAAATGAATAAGCTAAATGTTTAAGGTGTCAAAATGCTTGCGATTAGACCAAGGTTCACACGGATTGATACGCGTAGAACCAGACCTCAGAACCCTTACTACGACCAAGCCAACTAACTTGGGGAGTTAGTTGAGCTTGTAAAGGTTGTAACCAACCAAGTACGGCTCTCGAAAATGAAGATTTAATCGAAGGAGTCTTTCCCGGACTTAAAAAGAAGAAATTTTAAGTTTTGAGGGTCTAAGGGTAAAATGGTCTTTTACCAGGCTAGGGGTAGTATCATAATTACCCTAAATATATAATTAATTAATTATGTAATAAAGTGGAGGGGCAATTTGAGGAGAGAGAGCCGAAATTGGTCTCTTGAAATGAAGTCTTGCTCCACCTGGGTTCGAACCTAGGTGGGAGCAAGGATTTAATATGATTTTTTTTATTATTGGTGAATTAATTTAATAAATTTATAATTAATGGCTGATGTAAAAAGGAAAATCAGATCTTATTATTATTTATTATTTATTTACTTATTAATTAATGTTTTTTTTAAATTGACTAAGTCTTGCAAACTATCCTAGTTTTAAGATGCACTATCTCACACTATCTCTCTCCCTCAAGCCTAAATCTCTCTCTCTCTCATCCAAATTATTTTTCTTGCCTGAAAAAACAGAAGATAAAAACATTAGAAATCAATCAAAAGTTCTCCAAACTCAAAGAACTTACCAAAAAAAATATACAAGCAAGCAAGCTAACTTAAGAAACGAAAACTTTGCATCATCTTCTCGACGGGTTTGTGTTGAAGGTTTAGGGGAGGAGTTTGGCAGCACTTGGAAGGTGTGGAAAGCTACAACAAGGTATGGGTTTTCTCTCTTGGAATCCTTTCTCCAAGAGGAATTTATTTCTACAAAAGTGGACATATGAAACTAGGGCTGTCCCCTTGAATGTTGAACTCCTTGTCCCTAGTCTCCTTCCGATTTCAATCTAAATTAGTTTAGAAATCATGTTGTTGGTATGGTTGCTGGTAGCTAAGTGTGAAATATGATGTTCCTTGTGATTTTATGTTTGGAAATAGCAAGCATTTTCAATGATGTCAACCGAAAATGATGTGGTGCAATGTGTAAAATGTTTGTTGTTGTTCTCCATTTTGAAGTCTTAAAATGGCTTGTTTGATGATTGGAATTATTGTGCATAAGGTGTGTAAATTGTGATGTTAAATGAAGTGTAACGTGGCTGATCATAAGTGGAAAATCTAACCTAAAACAACAATGAATCTACACCTAAGAATGTGTTAAACGAATCGTGAAAGTACCTCAAAACGAACGTATGAATGTTGTTAAATAAAGGCTAGAAAATTTAATAAAATTTCCAACACTTGGTGATGGAATTTTCGGCCAGAATACTTGAGGTTGAGAGGTTTAAAAATATATCTAAAATATGTGAGGTCAGTGGGGATTGAACCCAAGACCTCACTAGATGAAAGTTGGAAAAAAAATGAGAGGTGTGGGATTCGAACCCACAACCTCTCGGCCAAACAAGAGAGTAAGAGGGGAATTTTAAATTAATAAAAATAATGGGAGGAGTGGGATTCGAACCCACCACCTCTTGGCTGAAGGAGGAGACAAAGAGAGAAATTAAAAATAAAATAAAGTGAGGCTGTGGGGGCTCGATCCCACAACCTCACTGCCAAACGCCTAACTTAGTGGATTTTTAGTTAAAAATAAAGATAGGAGGCTGTGGGGGTTCGAACCCACAACCTCACAGCCTAACGAAATTAAAATTAAAATAAGGAGGCTGTGGAGGTTTGAACCCACAACCTCCCCATTTCCAAGCGAAAATTTAGAATAAATAAAAGAGGTTGTGGGGGTTTGATCCCACAACCTCTTGGTTTGGGCGAAAAGGGCAAGGAGATTTTAGTTAAAAATAAAAAGGGGTTGTGGGGGTTCGAACCCACAACCCTTCGGCCATCTTAAGGAAAAAATTAAGTAGAATATTAATGATACGATGTTAATGTTGGGATTTAATCTAGAGCTATAATGTTATGAATATTAAAAATAAAATCAATGAAAAATGTAAATGATATCCAAGTAAATTGAAATTGGGTTTCCTTACCCAAACTTGCGTATTGATACATAAGTCATACGTGAACAAAATATCCAAGAATAATGCCACCTACTTAGATCAAAATCAAGATCTTGGCATATATACAAGATACATAAGTCTTGTACTACATAATCTTAGGAATGTAAGAATCACTTAACGAACTATGAATGAAGCCCCATGGCTTGTATGTATAGACACATAAGTCTAACATACGTTCAAAAGTAAGTGAACCTATGATGAGATGAACAATGAAATGATGAAATGAACAATGAAATAATGAAACCCTAGAAGGGTTAAGTAAGGGTGTGAAACACACCAAATGGCCAAGTGCATTGCATATGATGAAATGAACATTCACGTAACAAGAGGTGAATAACTATGAAAAACAAAGGTGCTAATGATGATTAATGTGGTGACAACATGATATGAGGCTAATGTAAATGATGAGAGCAATATCAAATGAGCCTAAGTAAATGTTACCAATACGTACTCACCTATGAGAGTGTAAGATAATGAAGAGACCAGTCTCTATGAACACTCTAGTGAGAGTATTGAGCTTAACACACTCAACACGAATGATGAGATGAGAAATCATCTATTGAGCTATGATGTCCTCATACTAGAAGACAGCTTCCATGACGTATGAGTTGAATGTAATGGAACTTTATACTGAGCACCGATAGACTAGCTATGAGCGGTGATGCCTTCTTTGGGGAAGGACGGAGGTTCACGTAACTCTCATGAGATGAGACTGTCCAGCTTGCCGGGTATGGGTCTCCTTATATCTCCTGGTCTTCAAACCTATACTGCCAATATAGGGATCTGGCGGGGTTAAATTCCCATGTACGCTAGCATGTTTTGGGTCACCTTGGCCGGTGATTCCACCTCTTTTCGGTGTGGGGGAGACACTGGATTTTATGATGCTCACATGATCTATGACGGTTAAAATTAAAGTTCCCAATGAATGAATGAGGCCAGCCTCAAATGAAGCACATAATGAAATGAATGATACCAAAGGTGTTAGAATAGGATAATCAAAAGGTGAGTTAGATTCAAGTAATGACATTAGGTCATTCTTTGTCATTGCACAATGAATCTAATGAAAGTATTAAACTACATCCTAGGTATAACTGGTGTTTACACTGGCCTATGAACGAAATGAAATGGAGTACGTATGAATGAACGAAGCAGACTATGTGTTTGCTAATGAAAACTCTCTAGTTGAGGTCCCATCTGTTGAGCCCTCATTTCTGGGATGTCTTAATGTTAAGTCCATGATTCCGAGGTCTCATGGCATATGAATGAATGATATTAAAGGAGTTATGTTCTACATACAAAGTGTGTTGTAAGCTATATGATATGTGCTACGTATAAATGTTATGTGCTGTTTGCAAATGTGAAAAGTATGATGATGTATGTTATTCTCATGGCATAAGCTTCCTATTCCAAATTTGGAAAGCTCACTGACTTTCCTAATCCAAATTTGGAAAGCTCATTGACTTTCCTAATCCAAATTCGGGAACCTCCTAATCTCAATTTGGCAAGTCCACTGACTTGACTTCTAAAAATCATGTTGTTAGGAAAGAGCTATTCTTTCTCATGCATGTACTTGGTGTGTGCTTGCATATACCCATACTTTGTACAAGTGTGTACTAACCCTATACATCTATACTATTTTAGGTGTAGACACAGGTAGGCGATGGAGCTACAGGATCATTGTTGCAGCTATCCGGACGTCACCATTAATCCGGAGTTTGGTAGGTCCTCATGCTTTCGAGGATGCTACTGTTTTACATTCAAGCTTAGTTTTAGAGTTGAGCTAGTGGAGCATGTTCCACTAGCGTTTCTTTCCTGTTTTGATTCAGACTTTGTGTTGGACCATTTTGGCAATTATACAATTAAGATTTTGTTGAACTATTCCTTTCATTTGATTATCTCTTAATGTTAGATGGTTTATGGTGAACAAATTACGAATGTATTAGAAATGTTTAGTAAGCAATATTTAGAAACAAAAAGTTTCAAATTTTCCGCTAAAATTAACCTATGTAAAGTAAGAATGACGTAAGTAGGCTTGTCTGCGACCTCTGAGAGGTCAACGATGCCGGTCTCGTCTGGGGTCTAGATTCCAATCGTGACAAAGTTGGTATCAGAGCACTAGGTTAAATTTCGAGAATAATGAGTTCACATCAACCACATTGAGTAGTTTCTAAGTCATGGTAGTGAAGTGCACCACTATCCTGAATTAGAGACTGCATGATGCGTAGGAAAATTTCCCTTCTTCTGATCTTATCGTGCTTTTCTGAATGTCTGATTTCTTGGTGTTATGAGTGTATCTAACATCAATCTTTGTTGTTTTCAGAGAATGGACCTTAGGAGGGCTATTTGTCAGAGAATAGGAAGGACAGCTGCTGGGGGCAATTGAGTTCCACCCCAGGCCCCAGCTGAAGGAGTGGCCATGCTGGTTAACACAACTGGGTTGACCGATGCTGAGGTGAGGGCATCTTTGGCCCAGATGGCACAGGCCATCACGATGCAGGCTCAGGCTATGACTGCCCAAGTCAACCGGCAGGATGTTCAGAGGGGGAACCCACCGGTTCGCAGCATGGCTGACAGACTGCGAGATTTCACGAGTATGAACCCTCCCATATTCACAGGGGCTAAGACATCGGAGGATCCTCAAGAGTTTGTAGATGAGGTGCATAAGATCCTGGTGGCTATGGGGGCCACTGATATTGAGAAGGCTGAGCTGGCTTCCTATCAGCTCAAGGATGTTGCACAGACTTGGTGCAAGATGTGGCAAGATAGTCGTGTCTTAGGTGGAGTGCCAGTCACTTGGGAGCTGTTCAAGACAGCATTTCTGGAGAGGTTCTTTCCCAGAGAGATGAGGGAATCCAAGGTTGAAGAGTTCATCAACCTTAAACAAGGATCCATGATAGTCAGGGCGTATTCCCTGAAGTTTGTTAAGATATCCAGGTATATTACTTTCCTTAGTATTTAATAGCAAGATTGAGAAGAGTACTGAGGCTTGTTGAATTATCCAGGTATGCTACTTCCCTAGTTTCGAACAGCTGGGATGAAATGAGTAGGTTCCTCACAGGAATCAATGGAGACCTGGAGGAGGAATGTCGATCTGCGATGCTCCATGATAATATGGACCTTTCCAGGTTGATGGTGCATGTACAACAGGTGGAGGAGAGCCATAGAAATAGGGGTATTCATGATGTTAGGAGGCCTAGGCCTCACGATCAGGCAGGTCCCAGCCACGGAGGCCACAGAAACAACTTTGGCGTCCGTGAGCAGCCAAGTTTTAAGAAGGGACTCTCCCACCAAAGGGAGTCAAGTTCATCCTGTGGTCTCTATGATAGGGATTCCGAGTCCAGAAATAAGAGAAACAAGGAAGTATATACACCTAAGGAAAGGCAACCTTGCAGGAAGTGTGGCAGACAACATGGAGGAGAGTGTATGATGGGCTCTAACGCTTGTTACAGCTGTGGAAAACCGGGACACATGGTGAAGGATTGTCCGAATAGAAGAAGTCAAGAACAAGGGAAGGAGAGAGTTCAGACTAATGGCCCAAATGCAGAGGCTCCAAGGAGGCAGCGATTCTTCGCATTCAAGTCTAGGGGTGCAGGGGAAGGCACTTCTGATGAAGCCTTGGGTGCGTAGCCTTAATTAGCCTTTCATATATTTGACTGTGTATGGTGTTTATGCCCTATGAGTTTAATATGTTTGAAGTCATCATGTTGGTTGCTGATTTATATGACTTTTATGTTGACTTATGTTGTATGCTTTGATGAGACTAGTTTAGGGAAGAATTCCTTAGTCTATTAATGTGAAGCTAATAGTAGGTTTCAAGGATGTGTACCATCATGTTAAGATGTGAATCAGATATTCACCCATGGAAGTATTGAAGTACCTACGTATGTGTACGTTCTATAGATGACATACTTATTGTTAGTAAAAAGTAGTGTCATTCGGGGACGAATGTTCTAAGGGGGAGATAATGTAACAACCCTAAAAAAATGAATAAGCTAAACGTTTAAGGTGTCAAGAATGCTTGCGATTAGACCAAGGTTCACACGGATTGATACGCGTAGAACCAGACCTCAGAACCCTTACTACGACCAAGCCAACTAACTTGGGGAGTTAGTTGAGCTTGGAAAGGTTGTAACCAACCAAGTACGGCTATCGAAAATAAAGATTTAATCGAAGGAGTCTTTCCCGGACTTAAAAAGAAGAAATTTTAAGTTTTGAGGGTCTAAGGGTAAAATAGTCTTTTACCAGGCTAGGGGTAATATAGTAATTACCCTAAATATATAATTAATTAATTATTAATAAAGTGGAGGGGCAATTTGGGGAGAGAGAGCCGAAATTGGTCTCTTGAAATGAAGTCTTGCTACCCGGGTTCGAACCTAGTGGGAGCAAGGATTAATATGATTTTTTTATTATTGGTGAATTAATTTAATAAATTTATAATTAATGGCTGATGTAAAAAGGAAAATCAGATCTTATTATTATTTATTATTTATTTACTTTTAATTAATGTTTTTTTTAAATTGACTAAGTCTTGCCAACTATCCTAGTTTTAAGATGCACTATCTCACACTATCTCTCTCCTCAAGCCTAAATCTCTCTCTCTCTCATCCAAATTATTTTTTTGGCTGCAAAAACAGAAGATAAAACATTAGAAAGCAATCAAAAGTTCTCTAAACTCAAAGAACTTACAAAAAAAATATACAAGCAAGCAAGCTAACTTAAGAAACGAAAACTTTGCATCATCTTCTCGACGGTTTGTGTTGAAGGTTTAGGGGAGAGTTTGGCAGCACTTGGAAGGTGTGGAAAGCTACAACAGGTATGGGTTTTCTCTCTTGGAATCCTTTCTCCAAGAGGAATTTCTTTCTACAAAAGTCGGACATATGAAACTAGGGCTGTCCTTGAATGTTGAACTCCTTGTCCCTAGTCTCCTTCCGATTTCAATCTAAATTAGTTTAGAAATCATGTTGTTGGTATGGTTGCTGGTAGTAAGTGTGAAATATGATGTTCCTTGTGATTTTATGTTTGAAATAGCAAGCATGTTCAATGATGTCAACCGAAAATGATGTGTGCAATGTGTAAAATGTTTGTTGTTGTTCTCCATTTTGAAGTCTTAAAATGGCTTGTTTGATGATTGGAATTATTGTGCATAAGGTGTGTAAATTGATGTTAAATAAGGTGGCTGATCATAAGTGGAAAAATCTAACCTAAACACAATGAATCTACACCTAAGAATGTGTTAAACGAATCGTGAAAGTACCTCAAAACGAACGTATGAATGTTGTTAAATAAAGGCTAGAAAATTTAATAAATTTCCAACTTGGTGATGGAATTTTCGGCCAGAATACTTGAGGTTGAGAGGTTTAAATATATTTAAAATATGTGAGGTCAGTGGGGATTGAACCCAAGACCTCACTACATGAAAGTTGAAAAAAAAATGAGAGGTGTGGGATTCGAACCCACAACCTCTCGGCCAAACAGAGAGTAAGAGGGGAATTTTAAATTAATAAAAATAATGGGAGGAGTGGATTCGAACCCACTCTTGGCTGAAGGAGGAGACAAAGAGAGAAATTAAAAATAAAATAAAGTGAGGCTGTGGGGCTCGATCCCACAACCTCACTGCCAAACGCCTAACTTAGTGGATTTTTAATTAAAAATAAAGATAAGGAGGCTGTGGGGGTTCGAACCCACAACCTCACAGCCTAGCAAAATTAAATTAAAATAAGTAGGCTGTGGGGGTTCGAACCCACAACCTCCCCATTTCCCACGAAATTTAGAAAAATAAAAGAGGCTGT
>CM040627.1:34413052-34590782 GCA_022817965.1 Solanum lycopersicoides
AAAATAAAGATAGGAGACTGTGGGGGTTCGAACCCACAACCTCACAGCCTAACGAAATTAAAATTAAAATAAGGAGGCTGTGGGGGTTCGAACCCACAACCTCCCCATTCGGAGCGAAATTAGAATAAATAAAAGAGGTTGTGGGGGTTTGATCCCACAACCTCTTGGTTTGGCGAAAAAGGGCAAGGAGATTTTAGTTAAAAATAAAAAGGGTTGTGGGGTTCGAACCCACAACCCTTCGGCCATCTTAAGGAAAAATTAAGTAGAAATTAATGATAATGTTAATGTTGGGATTTAATCTAGAGCTATAATGTTATGAATATTAAATAAAATCAATGAAAAATGTAAATGATATCCAAGTAATTGAAATTGGGTTTCCTTGCCAAACTTCCGTATTGATACATAAGTCATACGTGAACAAAATATCCAAGAATAATGCCACCTACTTAGATCAAATCAAGATCTTGGCATATATACAAGATACATAAGTCTTGTACTACATAATCTTAGGAATGTAAGAATCACTTAACGAACTATGAATGAAGCCTCATGGCTTGTATGTATAGACACATAAGTCTAACATACGTTCAAAAGTAAGTGAACCTAAGATGTATGAGATGAACAATGAAATGATGAATGAAGCAATGAAATGATGAATGAACACCCTAGAAGGGTTAAGTAAGGGTGTGAAACACACCAAATGGCCAAGTGCATTGGCATATGATGAAATGAACATTCACGTAATAAGAGGTGAATAACTATGAAAAACAAAGGTGCTAATGATGATGAATGTGGTGACAACATGATATGAGGCTAATGTAAATGATGAGAGCAATCTCAAATGAGCCTAAGTAAATGTTACCAATACGTACTCACCTATGAGAGTGTAAGATAATGAAGAGACCAGTCTCTATGAACACTCTAATGAGAGTATTGAGCTTAACACACTCAATACGAATGATGAGATGAGAAATCATCTATGAGCTATGATGTCCTCATACTAGAAGCCAGCTTCCATGACGTATGAGATGAATGTAATGGAACTTTATACTGAGCACCGATAGACTAGCTATGAGCGGTGATGCCTTCTTTCGGGAAGGGCGGAGGTTCACGTAACTCTCATGAGATGAGACTGTCCGGCTTGCCGGGTATGGGTCTCCTTATATCTCCTGGTCTTCGAACCTATACTGCCAATATAGGGATCTGGCGGGGTTAAATTCCCATGTACGCTAGCATGTTTTGGGTCACTTGGCCGGTGATTCCACCTCTTTTCGGTGTGGGGGAGACACTGGATTTCATGATGCTCACATGATCTATGTCGGTTAAAGTTAAAGTTCCCAATGAATGAATGAGGCCAGCCTCAAATGAAGCACATAATGAAATGAATGATACCAAAGGTGTTAGATAGGATAATCAAAAGGTGAGTTAGATTCAAGTAATGACATTAGGTCATTCTTGGTCATTGCACAACGAACCTAATGAAAGTCTTAAACTACATCCTAGGTATAGCTGGTGTTTACACTGGCCTATGAACGAAATGAAATGGAGTACGTATGAATGAACGAAGCAGACTCTGTGTTTGCTAATGAAGACTCTCTAGTTGAGGTCCCATCTGTTGAGCCCTCATTTCTGGGATGTCTTAATGTTAAGTCCATGATTCCAGGTCTCATGGCATATGAATGAATGATATTAAAGAGTTATGTGCTACATACAAAGTGTGTTGTAAGCTATATGATATGTGCTACGTGTAAATGTTATGTGCTGTTGCAAATGTGAAAAGTATGATGATGTATGTTATTCTCATGGCATAACTTCCTATTCCAAATTGGAAAGCTCACTGACTTTCCTAATCCAAATTTGGAAAGCTCATTGACTTTCCTAATCCAAATTTGGAACTCCTAATCTCAATTTGGCAAGTCCACTGACTTGACTTCCAAAAATCATGTTGTTAGGAAAGAGCTATTCTTTCTCATGCATGTCCTTGGTGTGTGCTTGCATATACCCATACTTAGTACAAGTGTGTACTAACCCTATACATCTATACTATTTTAGGTGCAGGCACAGGTAGGCGATAGAGCTACAGGATCATTGTTGCAGCTATCCGGACGTCAGCATTCATCCGGAGTTTGGTAGGTCCTCATGCTTTCGAGGATGCTACTGTTTTACATTCTAGCTTAGTTTTAGAGTTGAGCTAGTGGAGCATGTTCCACTAGCGTTTCTTTCCTGTTTTGATTCAGACTTTGTATTGGGCCATTTTGGCAATTATACAATTAAGATTTTGAACTATTCTTTCATTTGATTATCTCTTAATGTTAGATGGTTGATGGTGAACAATTACGAATGTATTAGAAATGTTTAGTAAGCAATATTTAGAAACAAAAAGTTTCAAATTTTCCGCTAAAATTAACCTATGTAAAGTAAGAATGACGTAAGTAGGTTGTCTGCGACCTGAGAGGTCAACGACGCCGGTCTCGTCTGGGTCTAGATTCCAGTCGTGACAAAGTTGGTATCAGAGCACTAGGTTAAATTCGAGAATAATGAGTTCACATCAACCACATTGAGTAGTTTCTAAGTCATGGTAGTGAAGTGCACCACTATCCTGAATTAGAGACTGCATGATGCGTAGGAAAATTTCCCTTCTTCTGATCTTATCGTGCTTTTCTGAATGTCTGATTCTTGGTGTTATGAGCGTATCTAACATCAATCTTTGTTGTTTTCAGAGAATGACCCTAGGAGGGCTATTGGTCAGAGGAAGGAAGGGCAGCTGCTGGGGGCAATCGAGTTCCACCCCAGGCTCCAGCTGAAGGAGTGGCCATGCCGGTTAACCCAGCTGGGTTGACCGATGCTGAGGTGAGGGCATCTTTGGCCCAGATGGCACAGGCCATCACGATGCAGGCTCAGGCTATGACTGCCCAAGTCAACCGGCAGGATGTTCAGAGGGAGAACCCACCGGTTCGCAGCATGGCTGACAGACTGCGAGATTTCACGAGGATGAACCCTCCCATATTCACAGGGGCTAAGACATCGTAGGATCCTCAAGAGTTTGTAGATGAGGTGCATAAGATCCTGGTGGCTATGGGGGCCACTGATATTGAGAAGGCTGAGCTGGCTTCCTATCAGCTCAAGGATGTTGCACAGACTTGGTGCAAGATGTGGCAAGATAGTCGTGTCTTAGGTGGAGTGCCAGTCACTTGGGAGCTGTTCAAGACAGCATTTCTGGAGAGGTTCTTTCCCAGAGAGATGAGGGAAGCCAAGGTTGAAGAGTTCATCAACCTTAAACAAGGATCCATGACAGTCAGGGAGTATTCCCTGAAGTTTGTTAAGCTATCCAGGTATATTACTTTCCTTAGTATTTAATAGCAAGATTGAGGAGAGTACTGAGGCTTGTTGAATTATCCAGGTATGCTACTTCCCTGGTTTCGAACAGCAGGGATGAAATGAGTAGGTTCCTCACAGGAATCAATGGAAACCTGGAGGAGGAATGTCGGTCTGCGGTGCTCCATGATAATATGGACCTTTCCAGGTTGATGGTGCATGTACAGCAGGTGGAGGACAACAGTAGAAAAAGGGGTATTCGTGATGTTAGGAGGCCTAGGCCTCAAGATCAGGCAGGTCCCAGCCACGGACGCCACAGAAATAACTTTGGCGTCCGTGAGCAGCCAAGGTTTAAGAAGGGACTCTCCCACCAAAGGGAGTCAAGTTCATCCAGTAGTCTCTATGATAGGAATTCCGAGTCCAGAGATAAGAGAAACAAGGAAGTATATACACCTAAGGAAAGGCAACCTTGCAGGAAGTGTGGCAGACAGCATGGAGGAGAGTGTATGATGGGCTCTAACGCTTGTTACAGCTGTGGAAAACCGGGACACATGGTGAAGGATTGTCCGAATAGAAGAAGTCAAGAACAAGGGAAGGAGAGAGTTCAGACTAATAGCCCAAATGAAGAGGCTCCAAGGAAGCAACTATTCTTCGCAATCAAGTCTAGGGGTGCAGGGGAAGGCACTTCTGATGAAGCCTCGGGTGCGGATCCTTAATTAGCCTTTCATATATTTGATTGTGTATGGTGTTTATGCCCTAGTATGAGGTTAATATGTTTGAAGTCATCATGTTGGTTGCTGATTTATATGACTTTTATGTTGACTTATGTTGTATGCTTTGATGAGACTAGTTTAGGGAAGAATTCCTTAGTCTATTAATGTGAAGCTAATAGTAGGTTTCAAGGATGTGTACCATCATGTTAAGATGTGAATCAGATATTCACCCATGGAAGTATTGAAGTACCTACGTATGTGTACGTTCTATAGATGACATACTTATTGTTAGTAAAAGTAGTGTCATTCGGGGACGAATGTTCCTAAGGGGGGATAATGTAACAACCCTAAAAAAATGAATAAGCTAAATGTTTAAGGTGTCAAGAATGCTTGCGATTAGACCAAGGTTCACACGGATTGATACGCGTAGAACCAGACCTCAGAACCCTTACTACGACCAAGCCAACTAACTTGGGGAGTTAGTTGAGCTTGGAAAGGTTGTAACCAACCAAGTACGGCTCTCGAAAATGAAGATTTAATCGAAGGAGTCTTTCCGGACTTAAAAAGAAGAAATTTTAAGTTTTGAGGGTCTAAGGGTAAAATGGTCTTTTACCAGGCTAGGGGTAATATCGTAATTACCCTAAATATATAATTAATTAATTATTTAATAAAGTGGAGGGGCAATTTGGGGAGAGAGAGCCGAAATTGGTCTCTTGAAATGAAGTCTTGCTCCACCGGGTTCGAACCTAGGTGGGAGCAAGGATTTAATATGATTTTTTTATTATTGGTGAATTAATTTAATAAATTTATAATTAATGGCTGATGTAAAAAGGAAAATCAGATTTATTATTATTTATTATTTATTTACTTATTAATTAATGTTTTTTTAAATTGACTAAGTCTTGCCAACTATCCTAGTTTTAAGATGCACTATCTCACACTATCTCTCTCCCTCAAGCCTAAATCTCTCTCTCTCTCATCCAAATTATTTTTCTTGGCTGCAAAAACAGAAGATAAAAACATTAGAAAGCAATCAAAAGTTCTCTTAACTCAAAGAACTTACAAAAAAAAAATATACAAGCAAGCAAGCTAACTTAAGAAACGAAAACTTTGCATCATCTTCTCGACGGGTTTGTGTTGAAGGTTTAGGGGAGGAGTTTGGCAGCACTTGGAAGGTGTGGAAAGATACAACAAGGTATGGGTTTTCTCTCTTGGAATCCTTTCTCCAAGAGGAATTTCTTTCTACAAAAGTGGACATATGAAACTAGGGCTGTCCCCTTGAATGTTGAACTCCTTGTCCCTAGTCTCCTTCCGATTTCAATCTAAATTAGTTTAGAAATTATGTTGTTGGTATGGTTGCTGGTAGCTAAGTGTGAAATATGATGTTCCTTGTGATTTTATGTTTGAAAATAGCAAGCATTTTCAATGATGTCAACCGAAAATGATGTGGTGCAATGTGTAAAATGTTTGTTGTTGTTCTCCATTTTGAAGTCTTAAAATGGCTTGTTTGATGATTGGAATTATTGTGCATAAGGTGTGTACAATAAAGTGTAAGGTGGCTGATCATAAGTGGAAAAATCTAACCTAAAACAACAATGAATCTACACCTAAGAATGTGTTAAACGAATCGTGAAAGTACCTCAAAACGAACGTATGAATGTTGTTAAATAAAGGCTAGAAAATTTAATAAAATTTCCAACACTTGGTGATGGAATTTTCGGCCAGAATACTTGAGGTTGAGAGGTTTAAAAATATATTTAAAATATGTGAGGTCAGTGGGGATTGAACCCAAGACCTCACTAGATGAAAGTTGGAAAAAAAATGAGAGGTGTGGGATTCGAACCCACAACCTCTCGGCCAAACAAGAGAGTAAGAGGGGAATTTTAAATTAATAAAAATAATAGGAGGAGTGGGATTCGAACCCACCACCTCTTGGCTGAAGGAGGAGACAAAGAGAGAAATTAAAAATAAAATAAAGTGAGGCTGTGGGGGCTCGATCCCACAACCTCACTGCCAAACGCCTAACTTAGTGGATTTTTAGTTAAAAATAAAGATAGGAGGCTGTGGGGGTTCGAACCCACAACCTCACAGCCTAGCAAAATTAAAATTAAAATAAGTAGGCTGTGGGGGTTCGAACCCACAACCTCCCCATTTCCCAACGAAAATTTAGAATAAATAAAAGAGGCTGTGGGGGTTTGATCCCACAACCTCTTGGTTTGGGCGAAAAGGGCAAGGAGATAATAGTTAAAAATAAAAAGGGGTTGTGGGGGTTCGAACCCACAACCCTTCGGCCATCTTAAGGAAAAAATTAAGTAGAATATAAATGATACGATGTTAATGTTGGGATTTAATCTAGAGCTATAATATTATGAATATTAAAAATAAAATCAATGAAAAATGTAAATGATATCCAAGTAAATTGAAATTGGGTTTCCTTGCCCAAACTTCCGTATTGATACATAAGTCATACGTGAACAAAATATCCAAGAATAATGCCACCTACGTAGATCAAAATCAAGATCTTGGCATATATACAAGATACATAAGTCTTGTACTACATAATCTTAGGAATGTAAGAATCACTTAACGAACTATGAATGAAGCCCCATGGCTTGTATGTATAGACACATAAGCCTAACATACGTTCAAAAGTAAGTGAACCTATGATGAGATGAACAATGAAATGATGAAATGAACAATGAAATAATGAAACCCTAGAAGGGTTAAGTAAGGGTGTGAAACACACAAATGGCCAAGTGCATTGGCATATGATGAAATGAACATTCACGTAATAAGAGGTGAATAACTATGAAAAACAAAGGTGCTAATGATGATGAATGTGGTGACAACATGATATGAGGCTAATGTAAATGATGAGAGCAATATCAAATGAGCCTAAGTAAATGTTACCAATACGTACTCACCTATGAGAGTGTAAGATAATGAAGAGACCAGTCTCTATGAACACTCTAATGAGAGTATTGAGCTTAACACACTCAACACGAATGATGAGATGAGAAATCATCTATTGAGCTATGATGTCCTCATACTAGAAGACAGCTTCCATGACGTATGAGTTGAATGTAATGGAACTTTATACTGAGCACCGATAGACTAGCTATGAGCGGTGATGCCTTCTTTCGGGAAGGACGGAGGTTCATGTAACTCTCATGAGATGAGACTGTCCGGCTTGCCGGGTATGGGTCTCCTTATATCTCCTGGTCTTCAAACCTATACTGCCAATATAGGGATCTGGCGGGGTTAAATTCCCATGTACGCTAGCATGTTTTGGGTCACCTTGCCCGGTGATTCCACCGCTTTTCGGTGTGGGGGAGACACTGGATTTCATGATGCTCACATGATCTATGTCGGTTAAAGTTAAAGTTCCCAATGAATGAATGAGGCCAGCCTCAAATGAAGCACATAATGAAATGAATGATACCAAATGTGTTAGAATAGGATAATCAAAAGGTGAGTTAGATTCAAGTAATGACATTAGGTCATTCTTGGTCATTGCACAATGAACCTAATGAAAGTATTAAACTACATCCTAGGTATAACTGGTGTTTACACTGGCCTATGAACGAAATGAAATGGAGTACGTATGAATGAACGAAGCAGACTCTGTGTTTGCTAATGAAGACTCTCTAGTTGAGGTCCCATTTGTTGAGACCTCATTTCTGGGATGTCTTAATGTTAAGTCCATGATTCCGAGGTCTCATTGCATATGAATGAATGATATTAAAGGAGTTATGTGCTACATACAAAGTGTGTTGTAAGCTATATGATATGTGCTACGTATAAATGTTATGTGCTGTTTGCAAATGTGAAAAGTATTATGATGTATGTTATTCTCATGGCATAAGCTTCCTATTCCAAATTTGGAAAGCTCACTGACTTTCCTAATCCATATTTGGAAAGCTCATTGACTTTCCTAATCCAAATTTGGGAACCTCCTAATCTCAATTTGGCAAGTCCACTGACTTGACTTCCAAAAATTATGTTATTAGGAAAGAGCTATTCTTTCTCATGCATGTCCTTGGTGTGTGCTTGCATATACCCATACTTAGTACAAGTGTGTACTAACCCTATACATCTATACTATTTTAGGTGCAGACACAGGTAGGCGATAGAGCTACAGAATCATTGTTGCAGTTATCCAGACGTCAGCATTCATCCGGAGTTTGGTAGGTCCTCATGCTTTCGAGGATGCTACTGTTTTACATTCAAGCTTAGTTTTAGAGTTGAGCTAGTGGAGCATTTTCCACTAGCGTTTCTTTCCTGTTTTGATTCAGACTTTGTGTTGGACCATTTTGGCAATTATACAATTAAGATTTATTGAACTATTCCTTTCATTTGATTATCTCTTAATGTTAGATGGTTGATGGTGAACAAATTACGAATATATTAGAAATGTTTAGTAATCAATATTTAGAAACAAAAAGTTTCAAATTTTCCGCTAAAATTAACCTATGTAAAGTAAGAATGACGTAAGTAGGCTTGTCTGTGACCTCTGAGAGGTCAACGACGCCGGTCTCGTCTGGGGTATAGATTCCAATCTTGACTGGTGGCGTCCGGCGTAGTCACTACCTCCAAGTCTGATGACGAGCGCACACTGACCGACACACTGTCTGGTTCTGCCTCGGGTTCTGAGGGAGCGCCTGACTCCGAGGAGGCTTTTGGTTTTGAGTCTTCCAACTCTACTGGGTCGAATCAGGCCACTGCCTCAAGTTTCATTTCACAGGGATCCACTCTTCCGGATGTACATGCACACCGTGCCTCGTTTGATGAGGCCCAGAGTTCGGAGTCTGCTTTGGCACCCCGATATGAGGACCCTGCCCGGTTGCTGATCAGCCTTACCGGTGGTGCGTAGAGGGGCTGTACCAGATCTACAGGGATGCCAAGATGCTCAACGATAAGGGGGTGATGACTCGGACTCTGACAGTTGAGCGGCGGGTTCTTACGGGGATTCTACACACTGTCCTACGATACATGATCTATTTACCCGCCACCAGCTCGAGTGGATGGCTAGGAGTGTGGGGCGCTACAGTGAGGAGATGGTGCGAGAGTTATACGCCTCTTACGTAGCGACTCTCCGAGGTTCTGTGGATAGGTGGGCTAACCCCGCTAAACAGGCACTACTCGGTGATGTTCGAGTTCATGGCTACCAGGTGGATATCTCTTTGCCTGCCATTCATCGCTTCTTATACGGTGAGATACTAATGCCAACAGGGTCACACTCACCCCCGAGTTTGACTACAGGTGGGAAGTGGTTAAGCAGGGCCATTTCCAGTGAGACAAGGATCTGAGAGAGACCACCAAGAGGTGGATTGCCCAGCATATATCTGTAGACCGTAAGGGCGCAGACTGGGTGCTGAACCCCAGAGGCCTTATCAAGAAGGCCAACCTCACGTTTGCGGTCAAGTTCATCTGGCTTTTGGTCCGCCACCGCCTATCCCCCACAGCGGTAGATAACATCCTTACGTGGGATAGAGCGGTCTTGGTTGCTGCTATGGTCGTCGGGTTTGATATTGATTTTCCGAGACTGTTGTTGTCTGTCATCCATGAGAGGGCTTTTAAGGCCTTGACCACTTAGCCTTTTGCATGTATGATTTTTCAGTTGTGCAGGACTGCTGGAGTGCCCATTTGGCACATAGATGTTCTCCGTACTCCTACCGGGACAGTGAACATAGGCCTCATCAGGCATGAGGCTAATGAGGAGGCACCAAATAGAGGGCCCATAATGGATGTGTAGCCGTTGGGTGAGAACCTGGCAAATACGGTAGAGCAAGCCCAAGGGGCTGATCATGATGCTTCAGAGCCTACCGACACCACTCTGGTTGAGTCTGCCCCGGGCACTAGTAGGGCACTGATACGCTCAAATTATACTTCCCTAAAGAAGTATAAGCAGTCGTATCAAGTAAAGAACCCAATTGTTAGGTTGGGGTCGATCCCACGAGGAAAATGGTTTAGACTTAACTTTAATCTATGATTACGTCTATTTAGTCAAGTCCTTTTCGAAAATAGTTAAATAAAAGAGGGGTTTTGTGTAACAAAAATGTTCAATTATTTATAAGTAAACAAGTAGAAAGATTAAAACTTTGGTCTTTATCAAGTGATGAGAGAAACTTGGGCATAAGTGTTCCCCGTAGTTTCATAACGCGATAATCCTAGCTATAACAACTCTTTCCTAGTGTCTTGCATGTAAAGTGGTAAGTTATGTATCTCTAATTCCTTGGTCTGATAACAGGAGAATTTCACCCCGTACCTTGGTCCGGCTACGTGTGTTGAATTACTATCCCTTACGTTTACCTCATATTAAGCATCATATTCAATGTATGGCTAAGTTACTACTTCGCACAAATTGAGACTAGCCTATTAGATAGTGTATACTAAATTTATGTTGATAATTCTTTTCCTATTAACTACCTCCTTGGTCCGATAAGTAGAAATAGGGCAAGTTCTAACGCGTGCACTCGATAAAAAGAATTCTAAACGAAAGAATTATCAATACATGCAAGAACCTATTCTAGAATTGTTATTTAGCTAGTTTTATCTTGTTAATTACCCATGGTTCCCACAACCCTAGTTGTGGATTTAGTTACCCATGATTAGAATTACAAAATTCATGGTTGTTAAACAAGAATTCATGTACTTACTTTGACAAGTTTGAAGAAAATCCAGAAATATCACTTGAATTAACAAAAATATTGTAAGAATCAATTCCGGAAACTTGAAGTATTTCCCAAAATCCAAAGTTCAACTTCCAAAAAGAGTGTATGAAAAATAATAAAAATCTAACCCCAAAAACGAGGTTTTTAACCCTATTTATAATAATAAAGTCCTAAATTAAAAGGTGTTCTAAATAAGGAAATCTGTCCCAAAACGCGTCTTTAGTCAACGACCCAACTGACGGTCCATCGATGGAACGATGAACCGTCGACTGCCTCCGTCGGTCCACACTTAACTTTTTCTTCAGCCTTCACTTTTGCATCCTCTTTATTACAATTGACGGACCAACAGAACGGTCCGTCGTCTCACTTACGATCCGTCGATGCCTTCGTCCTTTCATACTTAGTGATTTCTTTAAGTCGGGTACTGGGACTACTCTCTGTTAGAAACGACGGTTTGCCAGGACAGTCCGTCGATAGTCGACGGACCGTCGATCCTTCCGTATCCCCACACTTTGTCAGATTTCCCCGAGTTGCTTCCAAATTCTTGAAACTCCAGTCGACGATCATCACCTACGGACCGTCGATGGCTCCGTATGTCATCACTTCTGCACTGATTTCAGCACAGTCTTCTGCATTTCCGTTTTGGACACCTTTCCTGCAAACAAAAATAAAAATATTTTAAAATTACTACAAAAAGGCCTTAGACACACACTAAACTTAAGGAAAAAGCATTGAAAGTACCGTGAAACCACGGTACATCAACACCCTCAACTTAAATTCGCTGTTTGTCCTCAAGCGACGCACTATGACTCACCACAATCCTTTAGTACAAAAGTACTCTCTTTTTAAGCTTTCACAATCATATGGCTATCAATCCCAAATTTTTATTGCTTTAAGTGCATAATTTTACTCTTAGGCTCAGTAGGCTCCTTCATGTGGATCAGACCATGACACAGACTCACCACGCACTGACACCTCTCTTATTTTATTTCTCACCAAGGCACCAACTTTCCGATATTGCAACTAGTGTCCTCACTTGAAAAAAAACAACATACTCTTTTTTCACACAGTGATTTCAAATTTGAGTATAAGGATTATTATTCAACACTCACTCTCAGAACAACTTCACACCTAATTGATACTTGTCGCCATAGGCTTGCCCTTATTTTCACTGCTTTAAGTTCACGATATTAGACTCTTAGGATCACGATAGGACTTTCTTGGCTTGTAACATAAGCTCAGGGTCAGGTATGGTACATATAGTTACATTTTAATGACTTTTTTTCCTCCTTAAAATTACGGCTAAGCGTCCTACCTCTTTCATTGTCTATTATGACCTATTCTTCCTTTTCTTGTGCAAATGACTCTTCTTTTATTTTTAATTATTTTTTTTTCTTTCAAATTCTTTACTTGATTTCAGCTTTAATTGAGTCACTTCTCTTCTTCATTCTTTCTTTTCTCTTTTTTTTTATTAATAATCTTCTCAACCCCACTTTTCGGAACATTACTCATAATAGCCACCCTTGCCATGAGTTGAGATACACAATACCCAAGGTTGGGTCACGGCCAAGACGAGATTGGTTTCTGCATTAGCCACCCTCAACTTATGCTTTTGGCCTAAGTTGAGGTGCACATGTTTAAGGAGGGACCAGGGCCAACACCTTATACCTAGAAAAGAAAGGTTCATTGTAAGCTCAAGATATTTGGATCAAACCGGGATTAATTTCATTTGATTTTCTTTCATTTAGGCTAAAATTTAGCTAATTTGAACAAGGGCTTATGATCCTTTCCTAATTGTCTAACACAGATTACTTTTGCAGCTAACCGATCAAGTTCTAGCTAGGTACCAACATTGGACTATTCAACTTTCCTCACTCTCTTAACACCTGATTACCCTACCAGATTATCAGACACCTAGTTCGAGCTTAGATTGAGGGTCATGCATTGGTGTATCTCTATGTCATTCTTAGAGCCAACGTATTCACATTCGGTATGACTAATCATGCAAGCATTCTCTTTAGAATGGGATATCATTGTATTTACCCATCATGCTTCAGATTTCACATTCATACTTTGTACAAGATACTAAACAGGCTGGTTCAACAGTAAAATAACCAGTCTCTTGGGGCAAAAGAACAAAGGCAAGAAAACCCCAAGAGAGGATCGTGAGTTGGTTTCTCAGAATTCACCCTAACACTCACTTTCCATTTAACCCACCCCCAACAAGAAAGCATGCAATTGTCCCCAATGCATAAGAAATATAATAATAAGGTGGTAAGTGAAGCAAACCTGAGGCGCATAGCACCGAAGATCAACAAGCAGGCGGGTCTGGTTGCCGAGAACCCGCTCCATCAGTAGTAGGGACACCATCAGTAGTGTCCGCAGCAATGTCTGCACCCTCAATGGTGCTCCTCTCAACATCCTCAAGCCTGGAGCTAGACGCCCCAGCAGCCAACTCACGAGCCCTCATCTGCCGGGCCTCCTCATCTACAAAAGAGGCTCTCCTTGCGGCCTCCAACTCAGTGCGCTCCTTCTTCCTAGCCCGAGCCTTATCACTCTCTCTGGGATGGTGCCTTCTGGTATGCTCACGTGGCGGAGGTGGTGGTGCAACGGTGGTCTGGAATAGTGCACTAAGCACCGTATCCTCAGCAAGCTCCGCAGGTGTGGCCTCAGGCTCAGGTACTCGTACATCCAGAATGGCATCCACATCAGCCCTCAGACTCGCCTCATCAGCCTGGAGGGTATTCTAATTAATAGTACAGGCTGGCCGGGCGAGAACTCTCAACTCAAACGCATCAAGGCGCTGGTGGACTGCCAGAATCTTCCTCTCAGTCTGCTGGGCATTCTTCTTCTCGATCTGATCCTCCGCCTCAGCAATGGACCTCTGCATCCAAGGCTGGATATGATGCAACAATGTGGCCATCTGGGCCTCTAACTTCTGGATCCTAGCAATCAGGGCCAGTGCTGTTGATGGTGTAGATCAGGATGAACTCGGGGCTCTGCTAGTGCCCAGGATAGACTCAACCGGGGTGGTGTCGGTAGGATCTGATGTAGCCTGATCAACCCCTTGGGCTTGCTCAACTATGTCGGTCAAGTTCTCACCTAGCGGCTGCACTTCTACTCAGGGACCTTTGTTGGGTGCCGCCTCATTGGCCTCATCCCGGATGAGACCAATGTCCACTGTCCCAGTAGGAGCCTTGAGAACATCAATGTGCCAAATAGGCACTCCAGCAGACCTGCACAACTCAAAAATCATAGAGGGAAAGGGGTAAGTGGTCGAGGCCTTAAAGGCCCTCTCATGGATGACTGCCAACAATAGCCTCGGAAAATCAACCTCGAACCCCGCAACCATAAAAGCAACCAAGACTGCTCTATCCCATGTAAGAATGTTGCCAGCGGGTGTGGGGGATAGGAAGTGGAAGACCAATATCCAGATAAACTTGAAAGCAAATGTGAGGTTGGCCTTCTTGATAAGGCCTCTGGGCTCCAGCACCCAGTCTGCACCCTCACGATCCATGGAAATGTGCTGGGCTATCCACCTCTTGGTGGTCTATCTTACAACCTTGTCTCGCTGGAAATGGACCTCCTGAATCAGTTTCCAACAGTAGTCGAACTCGGGGGTGAGAGGGTCCCTGGTGACATCTATATCAGCACCATATAAGAAACGATGAATGCTGGGCAAAGAGATATCCACCCTGCGGCCACATACTCGAACATGGGTAAGTGGTGCTTGTTTGGCAGGATTAGACCGCCTATACAAAGAAGACCGGAGAGTCTCTACGTACGAAGCGTAGAACTCTCTCACCAACTCCTCACTGTAGCATCCCACGCTCCTAGCCATCCACTCGAGCTGATGGCAGGTGAAGAGATCATGTATAGCAGGGACCGTGTGGAGACTCCCTGTAAGAACCCGCCGATCGACTATCAGAGTCCGAGTCATGACCACCTTATCATTGAGAAGCTTAGCATCCCTGTAAACCTGGTATTGTGCTTCTATGCACCACCGGTTGGGCTGATCCGCAACCGGTGGAGGGACGTCAAACTGGGGTGCTGGAGTAGAATCCGTACTATCGGCCTCATCAGACGAGGCAGAGTGGGCAGGTGCAGCAGGAACAGTGGCACCATGCAATCCTGAAGAGTTGGCCGACTCAAACCCGGAAGCCTCCTCGGAGCCAGACGCTCCCTCAGAACCCGCGGCAGACCTAGATGGTGTTCCGGTAGTGTGCGCTCCTCATCAGACTGGGAGGCAGTGACTACGCCGGACGCCACCTTCTTGGGCATGCCCGAATGATCCTAGGAGCAAGTGTCGGTGTCTGGGTGCCTGGTGGAACGTATTTGGGGTCACTCTCATCGTCTGATGAACCAATCACCAACAAGCGTAAAAGGGCGACGGACTTGGATCGTCCTCGAGAGTAGACAATATCGGTCTTGGGGGCGATTTGTACCTGCAAAGGAGGGTCATTAGTTCCAGTATAATCATTCAACACACTCGAAAGAAGCAAACACCAAAGTTGGAACACAAAAAATAGTGAAGTGTAGAACTGCAGAACTGAACGACGGGCACTATCGACGGTACGTCGATGGAACGACGGTCCGTCGATAGGGTCCGTCTGTGGAAACTTAGTACATTTCAAAAGTTATAAGTCCATAGTAGTTGCAGATAGAAACGACGGACGTGCAGGATGGCCCGTCGATAAACCGACGGATCGTAGTCCACTTCCGTCGTTCGACACTTAGAATTTTTTTTAGAAAGCTTTAGAGACAAAGGTTCTGTTAGAAACGACGGACGTGCAGGATGGTACGTTGATCAATCGATGGACCATAGTCCACTTCCGTCGTTGGACACTTAGACAAGATTTAGAAAACTTTAGAGACAAAGGTTATGTTAGAAACGACGGACGTGCAGGACGGTCCGTCGATTAATCGACGGACCATAGTCCACTTCCGTCGTTCTAGAGTTAAACTAGGTCGAGGTGTGGCTATCGTTGGACCCCATCGACGGTCCGTCGATTGACCGACGGTCTGTAGACGGGGTCTCGTACTTTCGGTCAGAGACATATTTGTTTCTACACCCTTTGCACCCCACACATACACAAATTCAAGAACATCAATTAACAACATGTTCTATAGTAATCAACACACCATTTCGTCATTCCTAGGGATTCGATTATTCCAATTGCAATATTAGATTCCAAGAGACTAAAAAGCCGTAGGTCGGAAAAATACAGAACTAACCCATTCAGAATTCATTTCACCCGCACCCCATACATTTGCCATCATTCTTAGGGACAAGAAACTCTCAAATTACAGTTAAATAAGGCAAGGTTGTCCCTAAGTCAATACCCATATGCTAGCACTTTGGTTTCCAAACAAATGACATGAGATTAGGGAGCAGATGAGAAGTACATACCTGTATTATGTAGTGGATTGACTGTGAGGGTGAACTTTGCAATGATCAACACTAAGGCCTCCTTCGAACACCGACCGGAAAGATGAAAGAAAAGGATGGGAATTTGGGGAATTAGGGTTTTGGGAATGTGGAGATGATGAGAGAATATGAAATCAGAGAGGATTAAGGGTGAATTAGTGTGTGAGTGAGTGGGGGAGTAAGGGAATATGGGGAGGGAAACAGTTGGGGGGAGAATTTTAAAAGGTGGGAAGTAACTAAAGAGTTTAAATTCATTGAATAGCCGGTCAGGTCGGGTCCTTGGATCTGGGGAACTTACGATTCCCCATTGATGGACCGTAAGTCAATTGACGGTCCGTCGACTGCTTCGTCGATTGTGCCCTAACTTAGACAATATTGAAAAACAAACCTGGGATCCACGGACCCCATCGATGGTCCGTTGATGGGACGACGACCCGTCGATTGGTCCGTCGATCAGTGCACCAGAATAATTTCTGCAGATTTGTGGTGATTTGGTCCCTGCACATTTAGCACCCAATCAGCCATTCTTTTTGTGTTTTCTGGACACTTTTAAGACACGGACCCTAAACTACTCTCTATCCAACAGATTTAAAAGAAATAAAAGAAAATTTACACACGACAATAAGTAAAAATCAAAATAATGCGACTATTCCTACTAAGACAAGAAAAACATAGTGTTGGCTAGAGGATACATATTGGGTTGCCTCCCAATGAGCGCTTGATTTAACGTCGTGGCACGACGCAAGAATCTTGATTACTCAGACTTCATGAAGATGGTATGCCTCAACCACTTCATTTGCATTCTCTGCATGCCCAAGGTAGATTTTGATTCTTTGCCCATTTGCCTTGAACTGTGCACCCTCCTTGTTCTCCAATTCAACCACACCATGAGGGAACACTTGAGTGACAAGAATGGACCAGCCCATTTGGACTTGAGTTTGCCCGGAAACAAGCGCAACCTAGAGTTGAACAAAAACACCAAATCCCCAACCGCAAATTCGCGCTTTTCAATCTTTTGGTCATGGTACTTCTTCATCTTTTCTTTGTAGAGGGCTGAACTTTCATACACCTTCAAGCGAAACTCATCAAGCTCATTCAACCCATTTAATCTCTGTTCCGCAGCTTCATTCCAATCCATCTTAAGTTTCTTCATCGCCCACATGGCCTTGTGCTCTAACTCAACTGGTAAGTGACAAGCCTTCCCATATACAAGTTGGTATGGAGACATACCTATGGGAGTATTATGTTGTCCGGTAGGCCCAAAGAGCATCATCAAGCCTCCTTGACCAATCCGTACTACTAGCATTCACCGTTTTTGCCATAATTTGCTTGATTTATCTGTTTGACACCTCGACTTGCCCTCTAGTCTGTGGATGATAAGGAGTGGCTACATTGTGGCGAACCCCATATTTCTCCAATAAATCTTTGAACAACTTGTTGCAAAAGTGGGATCACCCATCAGTAATAATGGCCCTAGGGGTGCCAAATCTGGAAAATATGTTCTTTTCAAGAACGCGGTGACACTCTTCCCTTCATTGTTTGAAAGTGCTATGGTTTCACCCACTTTGACACATAATCAAACGCCACAAGAATGTACTTCATCCCATGAGAACTCACAAAAGGTCCCATAAAGACAATGCCCCACACATCAAACAACTCAATTACAAGAATGAGATTCAAAGGGAGCTCTTGCCTTCTAGAAATACCTCCATATCTTTGGCACCTATCACATGCCTTGGCGAACTCATGAGCATCTTGGTGGATGGTTGGCCAATAGTAGCCACATTACAAAATTTTATGGGCAGTCCGGATACCACTATGATGCCCACCCACAGGCGAGGAGTGGCATGCCTCCAAAACACTCAGCATCTCAACTGCCGGCACACAACGACAAATAAGACCATTAGCACAACTCCTATATAAATACGGCTCATCCCAAAGGAACTTTTTCACATCATGCATGAACTTTTTCCTTTGATGAAAGGACAAGTCCGAGGGGACGATATGACTAGCCAAGAAATTCGCAAAATCGGCGAACCATGGAATCAAGTCATGAGAAGCGGCCAATACATGCTCATCAGGGAAAGTATCATTAATTTCAGCCTTTTCACCCAACTCTCGCATAGCTTCATCCTCTAATCTGGACAAGTGATCGGTAACTTGATTCTCGGTCCCTTTTCTATCTTTCACTTCAAAGTCAAACTCTTGCAACAATAATACCCATCTAATCAACCTCGGTTTCGCATCCTTCTTTGTCATAATATATCTCAAGGAAGAATGATTAGTATGCACTATAACTCTCGTGCCAAGCAAATAGGAGTAAAATTTTTCGAAAGCAAATACTACCGCAAGGAGCTCTTATGCAGTCACAGTATAATTCTTTTGAGCTTCATTAAGGGCCTTACTGGCATAATAAATGGGGTGAAGGATTTTATCCCTTCTTTGTCCCAATACTACACCAAGAGCAACCCCACTAGCATCACACATCACCTCAAATGGTTTGCTCCAATCCGGGGAAATAATAATGGGCACAGACACCAACTTCTCCTTCAACTCTCCAAATGCCTTCAGACATGATTCATCAAAATAAAATTTACACTCTTTCTCAAGTAACTTGCATAGAGGATGTGCAATTTCTAAAAAATCCTTGATGAATCTCCGGTAGAAGCCCGCATGCCCAAGAAAACTCCTCACACCTTTTACCGAGATGGGTGGAGGAAGTCTCTCTATCACCTCAACTTTGGCTCGATCAACCTCTATACCCTTCTCTGAGATGCGATGGCCCAATACAATACCCTTTTTCACCATGAAGTGACATTTATCCATTTTTAGCACAAGGTTGCAAACAATGATCAAACGAGTCACAACAACAGAAAAATCATCCATAAACACCTCAATGGTGTCCTCCACCATATCGGAGAATATAGACATCATACATCTCTGAAAAGTAGCCGGTGCATTACACAACCCGAAGGGCATCCTCTTGAACGCGAAAGTTCCATAAGGACAAGTAAAGGTGGTTTTCTCTTGATCTTCCGGTGCAATAGAGATTTGGTTGTAACCCGAATAACCATCAAGAAAACAATACCACCCCTTTCCTGCAAGCCTATCCAACATCTGATCCATGAAGGCATAGGAAAATGGTCCTTCTCAGTCCATGCATTCAATTTCCGGTAATCCATACACACTCTCCATCCGGTCACCGGCCTCATTGAACAAGCTCATTTTCTCATTAGGGACCACAGTCATTCCCCCTTTTTAGGCACACACTGAACAGGCATACCCAACTACTATCAGCGATCGGATATATGACTCCGGCATCCAACCACTTAATAATCTCCTTCTTCACTACCTCTTGCATAGGTGGATTTAAACGTCTTGGTGCTCTATACTTGGCTTATGATCGGGCATGAGTTGGATTTTGTGTGAACAAATGCCGGGTGGAATCCCAATAATGTCCGCAATAGTCCAACCAATGGCTCGTTTGAACCTCTTCAACACCTCTACAAGACACTCCACTTGCTCCACATTCAAATCCGATGCAATGATTACCGGCAAAGTGTCACCTTTTCCCAAGAAAACATACCTCAGATGAGGTGGTAGAGCCTTAAGCTCCAATTTTGGGGCCTCCTCAATAGATGGTCTCGCGGGTGGAGACTCGCGATGCTTCATATCTAACTCCAACTTCTTTGGTTTGAACTGAACATCACCTCGATCAAGTACCGCAACCAATGACCCATACTCTTAAATACCATCACTCTCAAAATTCATAATCAACTCTGTAGGATACCAACTGGAGCTCACCACTCTGCCTCATGGACCTACAAATGTTGAAAGTCGCTTCTTCATTGTTCAACCGAAACTTTATATGCCCTTTCTCCATGTCAACCAAGGAGCGACCGGTAGCAAAGAATGGCCTCCCAAGAATAATAGGCACCTCAAAATCCACCTCACAGTCAAGAATAAAAAAATCGGCCGGAAATATGAATTACTTCACCTTCACTAACACATCGTAGAGTATCCCAATAGGCCTCTTCACTGTTCGATCATCCATCAGTAACCGCATCACAGTGGGCTTTGGGTCACCCAAACCCCACTTCTTGTAAATGTAGAGAGGCATGAGATTTATTTTTTCCTCAAGATCACATATTGCTTTAGCAAAGTGTAATAACCCGATTGTACATGGAATAGTGAAAGCACCCGGATCTTCTTTCTTTTGCCCAAGAGACCTTGTAGCAATAATACTACAATGTTGCATCCGATCATCATCCTCAAAACAAACCGATCTCTTCTCAGTGACCATATTTTTCATGAACTTGGCATAACCGGGCATTTGTTCAAGAGCTTCTATCAAAGGAACATTGATGGAAAGATGTTTCAACATATTAATAAAACACCGATATTTACCATCCTCGGTCTTTTTCACCAACCTTTGCGGGAATGGTGGTGGCGATCTTCGAATGGGAGTCACATTTTGGGGCATATCTTCTTCTTTCACGCTTCATTTACCAATTCACCACTAGCTTCTACTACCTCATCTTCTCTTCTCATCTCATCTTCTACGCCAGACGGAATAGGTGGATCAATGGTTTGCTTACCACCTCGAGTAGTGACTGCCATACAATGTCCATCATTTTTCGGATTTTGAACAGTATTGCTAGGAAGAGTACCCGGTTGACATGGGTTCACAGTAGAAGACAATTGATCCATTTGCAACTCAAGATGCTTGATTGAGATTACATGTGCATCCACCTTTTGCACAATATTTGCTAAATCACCTCTCAACTCTTTGGCGTGCTCATCACTAGCATCAAACCTCATCATCATCTTCTGCAACATATCCTCAACTCGCGCCATACTACGTCCACCATCCGTAGAAGCAACTTCCCGATTTTGAGGTGGAACATAGGGCCCACTCTGATCGTTTTTGTTACCATAGTTACCCCGGTTGAAGTTGTTGTCGCGGTTGAAGTTTCCATCTCGAACATAGTGACCCTCTCAGTTGTAATTACCATAGTTCTGACCTTTATTTCCTTGACCTTGGTGCCAATTCTCCTGATTGGAGCCTTGGGCGTTTGACCGGAAACCCCCAGTTTGCTCATTCACTGCGTAAGAATCTTCCTCATAGTAGTAGTCATCAACCGGCGGTGGTGGTTTAGCCAAATAATTCACCGCATTTAATTTTTCCGCACCCACGCTTACATGTTTCAACACTAACCCAAGCTCAGTTCTCATTTGAGCCATCTCTTCACGAATCTCATCTGCGGCTGGGTTGTGTGTAGATTGCACCGCAAAAGTATTTCTCCCAGTATCCGACTTCCTAGTGCTCCAATCTTTATTATTTCGGGAGATTTTCTCTAACTTCTCAGCGATCTCTGCATAAGTACACTCCCCATAGGAACCACCCGCAATCGTATCAAGAACTGCTTTATTATTATCATCTTGCCCCCGATAGAAGTACTCTTTCATTGACTCATCATCAATGCGGTGGGTTGGGACACTTCTCAAGAATGAGGTGAACCTATCCCAAGAACTGCTTACTGACTCCCCTGGTAATCCCACAAAGTTGTTCACCCTATCTTTGTGGTTGAGTTTCTTAGACACCGGATAGTAACGTGCTAGGAACACATCCCTCAATTGGTTCCAAGTATAGATCGAGTTATAGGGAATCTCAGTAAACCATATAGCAGTCTCTCCCTTCAGTGAGAGAGGGAACACTCTTAACCCAATGACGTCCATGTCCAAGTCAGGACTCCCTACACAACTCTTACACACCGACCTTAGTTTGGCGATGTGACCATGTGGATCCTCATATGGTAGCCCCAAAAACAAACCTCTAGCGGTGAGCATCTGCATCAAGCTACTAGTTACCACAAATGTATGACCATGTGGTAGAGGAGGTAGGACAAGTGGCCCTTCAGTGTCAGTGATGTTAACATTTCCCCTATAGTACTCTAGAGGGTGTGGGGCAGGAGGTTGCCTCCTTAGATCACCTTCACCAGGGTTCTCAACCGTCACTTGATTATGAGCATCAACCGACGGAAGGAGTTTTCGGTTGATCTCATAATCAATATTAGCAGGATTATATGGATTGTTCATTTTGCGAAGTATACAGTTTAGTTCTAAATCATGTGAAAGTATTGGTTCTCCTCGACTCCGTGTACTTTGCATACACTAGAGCTAGACCTGCGAGAGACAAAAAGAAAAAGAAAAAGTAAAATTAGGAAATTGTTGACTAAAATTCGGTAATGTGCTTAAAGTTAATCTAAAAGCCACGTTCCCTGGCAGCGGCACAAAAATTCGATACACTCAAATTATACTTCCCTAAAGAAGTATAAGCGGTCGTATCAAGTAAAGAACCCAATTATTAGGTTGGGGTCGATCCCATGAGGAAAATGGTTTAGACTTAACTTTAATCTACGATTACATCTATTTAGTCAAGTCCTTTTCGAAAACAGTTAAATAAAAGGGGGGTTTTGTGTAACAAAAATGTTCAATTATTTCTAAGTAAACAAGTAGCAAGATTAAAACTTTGGTCTTTATCAAGTGATGAGAGAAACAAGGGCGTTAGTGTTCCCATAGGTTCATAACGCGATAATCCTAGCTATAACAACTCTTTCCTAGTGTCTTGCATTCAAAGTGGTAAGTTATGTATCTCTATTTCCTTCATCCGGCAACTAGAGAATTTCACCCCGTACCTTGGTCCGGCTACGTGTGTTGAATTACTAACCCTTACCTTTACCTCATATTAAGTATCATATTCAATGTACGGCTAAGTTACTACTTCGCACCAATTGAGACCAGCCTATTAGATAGTGTATACTAAATCTATGTTGATAATTCTTTTCCTAATAACTACCTCCTTGGTCCGGCAAGTAGAACTAAGGCAAGTTCTAATGCGTGCACTCGTTAAAAAGAATTATAAATGAAAGAATTATCAATACATGCCAGAACCTATTCTAGAATTGTTATTTAGCTAGTTTTATCTTGTTAATTACCCATGGTTCCCACAACCCTAGTTGTGAATTTAGTTACCCATGCTTAGAATTACACAATATATGGTTGTTAAACAAGAATCATGTACTTACTTTGACAAGTTTGAATAAAATCCAGAAATATCACTTGAATTAACGAAAATATCGTAAGAATCAATTCCTGAAACTTGAAGTAATTCCCAAAAATCCAAAGTTCAACTTCCAATAACAAGAGTATGAAAAATAATAAAAAGTCTAACCCCCAAAACGAGGTTTTTAACCCTATTTATAATAATAATGTCCTAAATTAAAAGGAGTTCTAAATAAGGAAAATCTGTCCCAAAACGCATCTTCAGTCAACGATCCAACTAACGGTCCGTTGATGGAATGATGGACCGTCGACTTCCTCCGTTGGTTCACACTTAACTTTTTCTTCAGCCTTCACTTTTGCATCCTCTCTGTTACAATCGACGGACTAACAGCACGGTCCGTTGTCTCACTTACGGTCCGTCGATGCCTCCGTCCTTTCATACTTACTGATTTCTTCAAGTCGGGTACTGGGACTATTCTCTGTTAGAAATGACAAGTTTGCCAGGATGGACCGTCAATCCTTCTGTAGCCCCACACTTTGTCAGATTTCCCCAAGTTACTTCAAATGCTTGAACCTCCATTCGACAATCACCACCTACGGACCGTCGATGGGTCGACGGACTATTGATGGCTTCGTAGGTTATCACTTCTGCACTGATTTCAGCACAGTCTTCTGCATTTCTGTTTTAGATAGCTTTCCTGCAAACACAGATAAAAATATATTAAAATTACTACAAAAAGGCCTTAGACACACACTAAACTTAAGGAAAAAGCATTGAAAGTACCGTGAAACCATGGTACATCAGGCACCGAGTTCATCCCGGTCTACACCACCATTAGCAGTACTGGTCCCGATTGCTAGGGTCCAGAAGCTAGAGGCCCTGATGGCCACATTACTACACCATATCCATCCTTGGATGCATAAGTACATTGCCGAGGCTGAGGACCGGATCGAGAAGAAGGTTGTTCAGCAGACGGAGAGGAGGATTCTGGCGGTCCACCATCGCCTAGATGCTTTTGAGTTGAGGGTCCTAGGACGCCCTGCCCCCACCATCAATTTGACGATTCTCCAGGAGGCTGTGGCAAGTGTGCGGGCTGATGTGGATGCGATACTTTATGTGAGGGTACCCGAGTACTGCACCACTGCCTCTGCCACGTGAGCGTGCCAAGAGGAACCATTCCAGCCACACCAGTGAGGGTGAGGGTGCTCGGTCTAGGAAGAGGGAGCGATCAGAGATGGAGGCTGTGAGGAGAGCCTCGTTGGTTGATGAGGAGGCCCGACATATAAGGGCCCGTGAGTTAGCTGCTGGGGCGTCTAGCTCCAGATTGGAGCCTGTTGAGAGGAGCACCACTGATGGTGAAAATTGTTGCGGACACTACTCATGGTGTCCCTACTACTGATGGAGCGGGTTCCGGGAAACCAGACCGGCGTACTTGTTGATCTTCGGCGCTATGCGCCTCAGGTTTGCTTCATCTACCACATTGTTTATATATTTGTTATGCATTAGGGACAATTTCATGTTTTATTTGTTGGGGGTGGGGTAAATGAAAAGTGAGTGTTAGGGTGAAGTCTGAGTAGCCCAACTAATGAGCCTCTCTTGGTGGTTTTCTTGCCTGTGTTCTTTTTCCCAAAGAGACTGATTACTTTATTGTTGAACCGGCATGTGTAGTATCTTGTACAAAGTATGAATTTGAAATCTGAAGCATGATGGCTAAGTATGAATGATATCACGTTCTAAAAAGAATGCTTGCATGATTAGGCATAATAAATGTTGAACGTGTTAGCTCTAAGCATGACATAGAGATGCACTACTGCATGAACCTCAAATTTAACTCTCGAACTAGGTGTCTGATAATCTGATAGGGTAATGAAATGTCAAGAGAGTGTGAGGAAGATTGTTCC
The DNA here is from genome assembly GCA_022817965.1 of Solanum lycopersicoides. Lineage (NCBI taxonomy): Eukaryota > Viridiplantae > Streptophyta > Magnoliopsida > Solanales > Solanaceae > Solanum > Solanum lycopersicoides. Next base: position 34,438,150 of record CM040627.1, read on the forward strand.
ACTGTTGGTATCTAGCTAGAACTTGCCCGGTTAGTCCTGCAAAAAGGAATCTGTGTTATACCTTTAGGAAAGGATCATAGACTCTTGTTCAAATTAGCCAATCTTTAGCCTAAATAAAAGAAAACCAAATGAAATCGATCCCATTTTTATCCAAATATTTTGATCTTTCAATATACCTTTCTTTTCTACACCAAATTGTCTTCCATGTGTATAATGTGTTGGCCCTGGTCCCTCCTTGGACATGTGCACCTCAACTTAGGCCAAGAGCATAAGTTGAGGGTGGCTAATGCAGAAAATGACTTCGTCTTGGCCCTGACCCAACCTTGGGTATTTTGTACCTCGACTCATGGCAAATCCATAAGTTGAGGGTGGCTATTATAAGTAATGTCCCGAAAGTGGGGATGAAAAGAGTAATGTGGAAAAGAAAAGAAACAGTGAACAAGAGAAGTGACTCAGTCAAAATTATAAATTTAGTAGAGAAAGAAAAAGAAAAAAAAAGAGAGAAAAAGAGTGTTGAAGAAAAAGAAGTAAGAGTCACTTCCACGAAAGGGAAATAAAGGAGAAAACAAGGCAAAGATGATAAGAAACGAAAAGTAGGGCATAATAGACAATGAAAGAGGTAGGACGATTAGCCGTAATGTCAAGGAGGGCAACAAGTCACTAAAATGTATCCATATGTACCATACCTGACCCTAAGCCTACGTTACAAGACAAGAAAGTCCTATTGTGATCCTAAGAGCCTAATATGGTGAACTTAAACCAGTGAAAATAAGGGCAAGCCTATGGCGACAAGTACCAATTAGGTGTGAAGTTGTTCTGAGCGTGAGTGTTGAATAATTATCCTTATACTCAAAATTTGAAATCACTTTGCGAAAAATGAGGATACTGTTTTTGAAGTGAGGGAACTAGTTGCGATATTGGAAAGTTGGTACCTTGGTGAGAGATAAAAGAGGAGAGGTATCGGTGCGTGGTGAGTCTGTGTCATGGTCTGATCCACATGAAGGAGCCTAGTGAGCCTTAGAGTAAAAACATGCACTAAAGCAATGAAAAAAATTGGGATTGATAGCCAGATGATTGTGAAAGCTTAAAAGAGAGTACTTTTGTACAAAAGTGTTGTGGTGAGTCATAGTGCGTCGCTTGAGGACAAACAACAAATTTAAGTTGAGGGTGTTGATGTACCGTGGTTTCACAATTGCTTTTTTCATTAAGTTTAGTGAGTGTCTAGGGCCTTTTTGTAGTAATTTTAATGTGTTTTTATATATGTTTGGAGGAAAGTTGTCCAAAATGGAAATGCAGAAGACTGTGAAGAAATCAGTGCACAAGTGACCCACGAAGCCATTGACGGCCCGTCGTCTCATCCACGGACCGTAGGTGGTGACCGTCGATTAAAGGTTCGAGCATCTGGAAGCAACTCGGGGAATTCTGACTAAGTGTGGGGCTACGAAAGGATCGACGGTCCGTCGACTGATCGACGAAACGTGTTGGCAAGTCGTCGATGAGATTAGAGACTGTCCCAGTCCCAGACCGTAAGTGCATCGATGGACTGTGCTGTTGATAATTCTTTCGTTTAGAAGTCTTTTAACTAGTGCACGCGTTAGTTATTGCCCTATTTCTACTTGTTGGACCAAGGGGGTAGTTAATAGGAAAAGAATTTTCAACATAGATTTAGTGGACACTATCTAATAGGCTAGTTTCAATTGGTGCAAAGTAGTAACTAAGCCATACATCGAATATGATGCTTAATATGAAGTAAAGGTAAGGTTTAGTAACTTAGACATACGTAGCCGGACCAAGGTACGGGGTGAAATTCTCTAAATGCCGGACCAAAGATTTAGAGATACATAACTTATCACTTTGCATGCAAGATACTAGGAAAGAATTGTTATAGCTAGGATTACCGCGTTATGAACCTATGGGGATCACTTACACCCTAGTTTCTCTCATCACTTGATAAACACCAAAGTTTTAACCTTGCTACTTGTTTTACTTAGAATTAATTAAACACTTTTGTTTCACAAAACCCCCCTTTTAATTAACTGTTTTCGGAAAGGACTTGACTAAATACACGTAATTGTATATTGCAGTTAAGTTTAAACCATTTTCCTCGTGGGATCGACCCCAACCTACTTGTTGGGTTCTTTACTTGATAGGACCACTTATACTTCTGTAAAGAAGTGTAATTTGAGCGTATCAGTGTTCTATGGTATGTGCATTGAACACATTCATATTACTTAGCATGCTTTCTAAATAAATGATAGATGATCCTTTTTCATGCATGTCCTTAAATATTATGTGCATATACCCATACTTAGTACATGTGGCGTACTAACTCCATTACTTTATATTACTACAAATGTAGGGTCCGGCCATTGGAGATTAAGAAGGTCTATTGAAGAAGTTTGGAACTCTTTCTCCAAGTGTTGGTTGGTCCTCATGTTCGAGAATGCTATGTTTTCGTTAGCTAGCTTATGAAGACTCTATTAGTTATCAAGATTAATTTTGATTCCGTTTATGTTCTTTGGATTCTTTTGTATTAAGGCCTATATGGCGTATGGACTATTTATTGGCTAAGTCTAGATTCATACTCTTTAGATGGTTTTCATATGAGACATCTTTTAAAATATCATTACGTATGTTTTCATGATTGGTATGTATGAAGTCTAAGTATACTTCAAATAGTATTAAAAATGTTTAATTTTCCACAATTTTAACTGATGACATGTTATGACGAATGCTAAGGGCTTGTCTGAGTCCTTTGAGAGGACGACGACGCCGGTCGCATCTGGGGTGTGCTGCCCGGATGTGATAGAGATGTCCTAGGAAGTTGTTCTTATGCACTTATGACATGAATGATATGCCTATTTTGACTTTACATGTTGATGATCCTATATGATGTTAGTTTCATTTATGAACATGCTATTGGTCTATATTGCTATATATGATTATCACTACTCTGAATGCTATGTCATATGAAGTAAGACATTACTTATGATCGCTTTCCTTGCTTGCATAATTATGTGGAGTTATAGGGCTTCACATGGGCATTGCACTTGTAGGTTTGGGATGAGATTAATGGTAAGGGTCTTATATGTTGTGATAATTTGAACTCTTGTACATGAATTGTTATTATGACTTTATGTTGATGTTATTCATGTTGATATGACCTTATGTCGATAATATCCATGTTGACTTGACTTTATTGATGATGTTGGTCTTGTGTTGAATATGTACTTGTCTTAATGAATATGTGATCATTGGTTTGTATGAGTTCTTATTTGTGCATAAAAGCCTTTGAAAATGACTTAGCATGGTTTTGAACAAAATGTCCCTTTAAGCATGATTTAAAAGATTATATGTGCATATGTTTCAATACTTATTACAAGTGACTGTACTAACCCATATTATTTATATATCTACAATTATGTAGGTTTGGGCCATTGAAGTTAAGAGGCCATTTGCAAGACGACTTGGATTTACTTAAGTGTTTAGTAGGTCCTAACTATCTGAGGATGGTACCACCTTCTAGCTACCTAATATGTTGTTAAGTCTAAATACATTTGTTATTTCCCTTTCATTTGAAGACTATTGTTGTATAAGCCTAATATGTGGCTTTTTGAAATGAAGTATGGGCTATGCCCGAATGTTGTAAAACTCTTAGATGGTTTAATGTGAGGTGATGTTATTGGACTATTTCCGATGTATTGGTTATATTGCCTAAACGAGAATCCAATGTAAGCTTCACTAAACGAGGAGTCTATGTAAACTACATATATAGTATCTCAGAGGTCTATGTATACCTCAATATATAAAAAGATTTAATGTTCCACAATTTGACCTATGAAATATTATGATGAATGCTAAGAGCTTGTCTAAGTTCTTTCCGAGGACGACAACGCCAATTACGTCTAGGGGGTGCTCCCCATTCGTGACAAACTTGATATGAGAACATGAGGTTAAAGTAATCTTAGGATTGGTGTCTCACTAAACCACGTTTACGTAGAGTCCTATTCATGGGTGTGAAGAGCGCCACACTTATGAATGAGAGGCTATGTGATGATTAGGAATTCTCACCTTTTTGGTAATCTTAAAAGTCGTGCCTCAAGAGTAGTTACTCTATGTGACCTTTTTCTTCTAACCCTTTTATTATGGTTATAGTCTATAACGAATTAAAGAGAAGCCTCAAGACGAGTTGAAGAAGAGATTGCCAATGCGGGAGTTCATCCCCAAGGCAACCAAGCTCCTCCACAAGACAATCAAGCTCCCCCTCCAGACCAAGCTCCATGTCATTCCTCCACCTATGACGGATGGAGAGATAAGGTTGTCTTTTCTATGCTTGGCTCAAGCTATGACTACCCAAGTTCAAGGGGTAGCTACTCAAGCTCAACATGATGGCTCAAGAAAATTGGGAAGTTGGACCCCATGTTAAAAAAGAATGATAGTACCATGGCTTCTCGCTTGAGGGACTTCATAAGGATGAACCCTCCAATGTTCTTTGAGTCTAAGGTGAATGAAGATCCTTGTAACACTTCGAAAATCTAAGATGTGTTCTAGAGCCTAACATAGGTGTAAAAAGGTTTAGACATTGTTTTAAGGTCTATTTTAATGTATATAAGTCGTTTAGGAGGTTTAGAAACCAAAATCTTAAAGAACTTCCATGATGTCCGAAAAATAGTTCAATGAGGTACTAGCGTGCCTTAGTATATTTGACTAGCTTTTAGAAGTCGTAAATTCATGAAATTTGGTAGAAGGGTGTATAACTTGTGTTAGCATTGATTCATAGTCAAAACGTCGGGGTAGGATTCCCCAAGGACCAACCAAGGGCCCTTGAGGAGGACCCTTTTTTTTGGGGGGTCAAAAGCACTGCCTGGGCAGTGTGCAACCACGAAGGGAGTCGATGGGCGTGTGTTGATCGATGGGCGTCGATGCCATCCGTCGACCAAAACTTAGCCATTTTGTAAAATTGTCCCTTTGGACCAGTCTCTGAGCTCATCGACAAAATGCAGCATGGAAGGGGGCAGGGGTCGTCGACTCACAGACGGACCGTTGGTCGAGGTCTCGTCTTTGAGGGACTGAAATAGCTGCACATTTTTAATTAGTTCCAATTAATGAATTAAGGGGTTAGGTCATTAGTTTTGGGTTAACGGATGACTAATTAAGTTAATTAACACCCCATATAAAGACCCCAACCACATCAGACTAACCTAAGGTCTCATAACTCACAAACCCAAATTCTCTTCCTTCTCTCTTCTTTCTCACTCTATTTGAAGAACTCCATTGAAGACCAGGATAGGTTAGGGTTTAAGGGCTGTAAAGGGACTAATTCTCCACCAATATTCATCAAAGATTAAGGTATAGGGTCTAATTCACCTTTGGGACTCCTTTCCCCAAAGGGTTTCTTCAAAGTGATTTCAAAAGTTAAGTTTTCATGTGGGTTTTTCCCAATCTCGAAATTGGTCTAGTGAATTACCTTGTTTATGATTTCTTTTGGATATTTTTGATAGATTAAAATGTATTATAACTTAATTATGTTGTCTCTTGATGGATTGGTCCAAATTGTAAAAGATGATCCATTTCCCTTAACCCTAGGTTATGGTCTTAATATGAATTTTGTAATGTTGGTTCAATTGATTTGGTTATTGATTGATTTACTATTATATGATGTTATTGTATCAATTATGAATAGATTAAGATGAATTATAGGCCTATCATGCTAGTTCTTGAGTAGTTGATCTAGGTTATGAAACATGTTGTGAATATGACCTAAGTCTCTTATCTTAAGTTATGAACTAGTGATGAATTGTGATATATTGATGCAATTCACCTTGTTATTCTATTGGTTATTGTTGTGTGATGATATTACTCCCCTATTTCGTTGAGTTGAGGGTTCATGGTAAGACCTTGAAGATGAATTATGAAGGAGACTTGGTAAGTCTTGTGATTTCTATTCTTTACTTCAATTGTGGTTACTGGAGATTTAGTGACGATGTTGCATTGAAGTATATCTTGTATTAGGATTGATAGGGTTGGTATGATGTTGAATTGAAATGTATTGAAAATGGTTGTGAGGTTTATTAAGGTGTAAATATTATAAGGATGGTGATGATTACCAATGTGCCTTATCATGAATGATGATGTAAATGTGCTAACCTCACTTGTATGAATTGTAATGAAAGGACTATACTCATTCAATAATTATTGAGCTATGATGATGATGATTATACAAAGGATAGACCCTATGACCTAAACTAAGCTATGGTTGTTAATAAAGGCTTAAAGACATTTCAAAAAGGGACTCTGCTTAGCACCGAGTGAACTGGAATGAGGAGTGTCCCTTCTCACATAGGAAAGGTAGGATCACTAATGTACTCTTGAGATTGGAGACTATAATTCATGTAGCATAGAGAGGGTCCCAATTATATCTCCTAGTTCTTGAACTATATTGCCCATAGGAATACTAGCTAGTGGATCCACGTAGTTGGTATGTTCATGTTTTAGGTACTACCTTGGCAAGTAGTCCACCTTCTTTCGGTGTAGGGTTCCATGACACCGGATTTCACATTAGCTCATGTGGTCTATGTCGGTTAAGGCAAGATGTTCCCAAAAGGTAAAATGAAATTATGAATGAACTCTAACCTGAATGACCTAAGGGTTTTAGCTTAGTCTAGGTAGGGGTATGGGACTCTACCTAAACATTGCACTATTTAACCTTGAGGGAAGTCTTAGAAGGATGCTCTTATGTGTGTATATGCTTATAAATGTAAATGATATGTATATGATGATCTTACATGTAGATGACATTATGTGATGTTGGTTGTTTTTATGAACATATATTTGGTCGCTATGGTTAAAGTATGATGATATGTATTCTTAAATGATGTACTATGTGAAGTTGGATATTAGTCATGGTTCGTGTTGAGTTACTTGATTGAGTATTGTTATGGGGCTTTGTTTGGTTATTGCACTTGTTGACTTAATGATGGTTCATTTGTGATTGTCTTGATTTAACTATATGTCCAATTATGTGATATACATGTTGATTTGACTAGACTTAGTATTGTTATTCTTGTGATGAACATGCTTTGGACTTAATGAATATGTCTTGTTGATTCGTATGGTTTGCTTGATTTTGCATAAGGCTTTCGAAACGTATATAGCATGTTTTAATGAAATGTCCCTTTTTAGAGTGATTTGATCTTATATGTGCATATGGTCTCATACTTAGTACAAGTGGTGTACTAACCCCATTTTCTCCCTTTTCCCCAACATTTTAGGTTCCAGTCGTTGAAGGCTTTTAGAGACGACTTTGAAGAAGACTTGGAGTTTCTCAATCATCCAAGTGGGTAGGTACTCACTTTCCGAAAGTGATGCCAATATCAAGCTTATGAAGTTGTTTTAGTTGGAAGAATATTATGTTCTTTCTCTTTTCATTTGAGTACGGATTGTGTAGCCTATATGTGACTCTTTTACATTTATGTATGGGCTATGCCCAAATTGATATAATCTTTTTAGATTGTTATGCGATGAGACACTCTTTAAAGACTATGTTCTACCTTATATATACTTATGTGCAATAAAAGTAGAAGACTATGTAATCTTCCTATACGAAGGGTCGATGTATACTCGAACAAATATACTACGTATGTAGAGGTCTATGTAAACCTCAATGTAGAAGTAATGAAAAGTTTTAAATTTTTACGCATCTTTAACCTATGGAAGTAATGATGTATGCTAAGAGGCTAGTCTTAGTCCTCAAAGAGGACGCCGACGCCGGTTACATCTACAGGGTGCTCCCAGATTGTGACAAACTTGGTATCAAAGCACGAGGTTGAATATCTTTGAGTCAATGTCTCTCTCAAACACGTCTATGTTTATTCATATTCATAATTGTGAAGCTCTCCACACTTATGTATAGGAATCTATGTGATGCTTAGGAAACTCTCACTTTTCTTGGAAATCCAATATCGTGCCTCTAGAGTAAACATATTGTGTGATTTCACCTAAACGTTGTATTATGGTTATAGGAAATGAATACTTGAAGGAATGCGGCATGAAGACTTGAGGAAGAGATTACCAATGCGGGAGTTCCTCCCCGTGGTGATCAAGTCCCTTTTATTGAAGAAAAAGTCAATGATGACCAAGCTCCGGTCAATCTTCCTCCTTCGATGGATGGTGACATAAGGGATGCCCTTTTACAAATGGACCAACCCATTACTTCACAATCCCAAGACGTCACTACTCAAGTCCAAGCCATGACGGCCCAAGCTAACCGGGAGGTTGTACCCCGAGCAAACCAACAAGTTGCTACCATGGCCTCCCGTCTAAGGTATTTCACTAGGATGAATCCTCCTACATTCTATGGGTCCAAGGTTGTTAATGAACCCCAAGAGTTCATTGATGAAATTTACAAGATCCTCTATGGTATGGGTTTGACTACTAGTGAGAAGGCCGAGTTAGCCACTTACCAACTCAAAGATGTGGCGCAAACTTGGTACATCCAATGGAGGGACAATAGGCCTTTAGAAGGTGGACCCGTGACTTGGGAGATCTTCAAAAAGCCTTTTATTGATTGGCTCTTTCCTAGGGAGAAGAGGGAAGCCAAAGTGGTGGAGTTCATCAACCTTCGTCAAGGAGGTATGAGTGTGCTTGAATACTCTTTGAAATTTACTAAATTGCGAAAATATGCTTCTTCTTTGGTTTCCGATCCTAGGGATGAAATGAGTCATTTTGTGATGGGCGTGTCGGATGATTTGCAAAAGAGTGTCATTCGTCCATGCTACATGACAATATGAACATTTCTCGTCTCATGGTTCATGCGCAACAAGTGGAAGAGGCAAGGGCTAAAAGAAAGAGTAGAGATGCCAAGAGGCAAGATCTTTTGATGGTGGTTCTTCAAAGGGTAGGCTTGATATACAAGACAAGCCTAAGTTCAAGAAGAGGTTTTCTAGTCAAGTTCCTACCATGTTCCCTAAGGCTAGGGATGATACGGTGTCTAACCCTAAATCTAAAAAGGGAGGGAGCACTAGTTCACTAAATAAGAAGCCAACTTGTGGAAGGTGTGGTAAGAAATATTATGGTGATTTCCTTAAGGGAACGAATAATTTTTCGGTTGTGGTAAAAGTGGACACAAGGTTAAGGATTGCCCTAATGTGAAGTTTCAAGATAAGGGTGGTGGTCAAGCTCATGCAAGTGGTTCTAATGATGCTCCTAAGAAGAATCGCTTCAATGCTCTCCGCTCTAGAGGTGAGTAGGAGATCTCTGTCGATGTGGTGACCGGTATGTTGAAAGTCTTCTCTATTTATGTATATGTTTTACTTGATCCCGGCGCTACCTTGTCATTTTTACCCCTCTTGTAGCTAAAAAGTTTGGCATTTTACCCGATATCTTGCATGAACCTTTTATAGTGTGTACCCCGGCGGGTGAGTAAGTTGTTGCAACAAAGTTGTATAGAAATTGTCCTATAATGTTGCCCAATAGAGTTTCTTATGTTGAACTAGTAGAACTTGATATGCTTGATTTTGATATAATTTTGGTAATGAATTGGTTGCACGCTTGCTTTGCCTCTATTGATTGTAGAACGAGGGTGGTGAAGTTTAACTTTCCAAATGAGCCCGTTTTAAAGTGGAAGGGGGGAAATTATATTCCTAGAGGTCGTATCATCTCTTGTCTAAAAGCATGCAAAATGATCTCTAAAGGTTGTTTATATCATATAGTAAGTGTCCAAGATTTATAGTCCAAAATTTCTCCCATTGAGTCGGTCCCCGTAGTGAGTGAATTTCCGAAGGTATTTCCTAATGATCTTTCCGGTATTCCTCCCGAATGAGAAATTGATTTTGGTATCGATTTGCTATCGGATACAAACCCCATATCAATTCCTCCATATCGGATGGCTCCGACCGAATTAAATAAAGGCTCAACTCAAAGATTTACTAGACAAAGTCTTCGTTAGATCTAGTATTTCTCCATGGGGTGCTCCGGTTTTGTTTGTGAAGAAAAATGATGGTCCCTTAGTATGTGCATTGATTATCGCCACCTCAATAAAGTCACTATTAAGAAAAAGTATCATCTCCCTCGGATTAACGACTTGTTTGATCAACTCCAAGGGGAAAGATACTTTTCTAAGATTGACTTGAGATCGGGGTTCAGAAACTTAGGGTGAGATGTGAGGATATACCAAATACGGCATTTCAGAATAGATATGGTCACTATGAGTTCTTAGTAATATCCTTTGGTCTCACTAATGATACGCTGACGTTTATGGACCTAATGAATAGGGTGTTTCAAAGTTACCTGGATTCATTTGTCATTGTCTTCATTGATGACATTTTGGTATATTCGAAAACTGAGGGTGAACACATGGGTCATTTGAGAGTGGTGTTGCAAGTACTTAAATACCATCAATTGTTTGCCAAGTATAGCAAATGCGAGTTTTGGTTGATGTCGGTAGAGTTTCTTGGTCATATCATTTCTAGTGAGGGAGTTGAGGTTGATCCAAGGAAAACGGAGGCGGTGAGAAATTGGCCTAGACCATTGACTCCAACCGACATTAGGAGTTTCTTGGGTCTAGCAGTTTATTATTGGAGGTTTGTGGATGGTTTTGCATCCATTGCATTTCCCTTGACTACTTTGACACAAAAGAGTAAGAAGTTTGAGTGGTCGGAGGCATGTGAGAAAAGCTTCCAAATCTTGAAAGGTAGGCTTATCTCCGCTCCGGTATTGACATTACCGGAGGGTACAAAGGGATTCGTTGTGTATTGCGATGCATCCCGAGTGAGTTTTGGGTGTATGCTTATGCAACATGGGAACATAATCGCCTATGCTTTTAGACAACTTAAGGTGCATGAGAAGAACTATCCAACTCATGACCTTGAGTTAGCGACCGTGTTATTATGCCTTGAAAATATGGAGGCATTACTTATACGGTGTTCATGTTGATTTGTATACCGACCACAGAGTCTCCAATATGTGTTTACTCAAAACGAGTTGAATATCCAACAAGAAGGTGGTTAGAATTGTTGAAAGATTACGACATGAGTGTTCTCTATCACCCCGACAAGGCTAATGTGGTTGCCGATGCTCTAAGTCGTATGAACATGGGTAGTGTGCCTCATGTAGAGGAATCCAAGAAGTCCTAGTAAAAGATGTTCATAGGTTGGCTAGATTGGGTGTAAGATTAGAAGATATTCCAAATTGGTGGTTTTATGGTCCATCATAACTCCGAGTCATCTTTAGTGGTTGAGGTGAAGTCCAAACAACACCTTGATCAACCATTGATGGAGTTGAAGGAATCGGTTGTTGGTAAGCTTAATGAGTCATTCTCCTTAGGGGGGAGATGGTGTCTTGAGGTATCAAGAAAGGTTGTGTGTTCCCAATTTAGATGATTTGAGAAACCGTATTCTTGAGGAAGCTCATGGGTCCCGTTACTCCATTCATCCGGGTTCGAAAAAGATGTATCATGACCTTAGGAAGTGTATTGGTGGGAAGACTTAAAGAAGGACATAACGGAGTTTGTAGCAAAGTGTCCAAATTGCCAACAAGTAAAAGACGAACATCAAAAGCCGGGTGGTTTACTTCAAGAAATCAAAATTCCTACTTGGAAGTGGGAAGACATCAATATGGATTTTGTGGTAGGTTTGCCTATGAGTAAAAAACAATATGACTCCATATGGGTGGTGGTGGATAGGTTGACCAAGTCCGCTCATTTTATTCCCGTCAAGTCTACTTATTCGGCGGAGGATTATGCAAAGATATTCATAGATGAGATTATACGTCGCCATGGTATTCCGTTATCCATCATATCGGATAGGGGTACACAATTTTCATCTAGGTTTTGGAGGTCATTCCAAGAAGGGTTGTGTACCAAGGTGAAGTTAAGCACCGCTTTTCATCCCCAAACGAATGGTCTAGCGGAGCGTACTATTCAAAACCTTGAGGATATTCTTAGAGCTTGCATCATCGACTTCAAGGAAAGTTGGGATAAGCACTTGCCTTTGGTGTAGTTTGCTTACAATAATAATTTCCATTCATCCATATCCATGGCTCATTATGAAGCCTTGTATGGTAGGAGGTGTAGATCTCCTTTTGGGTGGTTTGAAATTGTTGAGTCTTTGATTCTTTGTCCCAATTTGATTTATAAGACTTTGGAAAAAGTTCATATCATAAGGAACCGGTTGCAAACAACCTATAGTCGGCAAAAGTCTTATGCCGATCATAGGAGAAGGGATTTAGAGTTTGAAGAAAGTGATAAAGTGTAGTTGAAAATTTCACCTATGAAGGGGGTGTTTAGATTTTGGAAGAAAGGGAAGTTAAGTCCTCGTTATATGGGTCCCTATGAAATCTTTCAAAGGGTTGGTAAGGTTTCCTAGTGAATTGGCTTCAGTTCATCCAGTTTTCCATGTTTCTATGCTTAAGAAGTGTATCGGTGATCCCGACTCTATTCATCCTATTGAGGGTCTTGATGTGAAGGATAACCTCTCCTATGAGGAGGTTCCGGTTCAAATCCTTGATATGCAAGTAAGGAAGTTGAGGAACAAAGAGGTGGCTTCCGTAAAGGTATTATGGAAGAATCACCTAATTGAGGGTGCAACATGGGAGGTCGAGGCCGACATAAAGTCTCGTTACCCTTATCTTTTTGATAACTACGGTTAGTCATTCCTCTTAATAATGAAAATAATGACTAAAAGTGAAGTTTCTAGATTTTTAGTAGAGATTTGCAAAAATGTGCATTTTTGATGTTGTTACAGTGAAGTTATAGTGATATAGACCTATTTAACTTAACAATTGTCAATGTTGCTTTTTAGCTTGTTTTGAGTTATGTTGTGCATATTGATATGGTGAGTCATTATAAAATGACATGTAGCATGCTGGTAAGTTGAACTTTGGCATAATTGACTCATGTAAAGTATGTCGAGCTCATGTTGTTGTAGTGAGAAGCAAATTCCTCATAATGTGATGTTTGAGCCTTATGTGTGGTAATTGAGGTTTTTGAATTTCCTTGTTTAAATGATATAGTTGATGTGGTAAATCATGTTGTCATGTATTGTTGTTGGTTGGGCTGCTAGTCTTGTGTCTATTCCTTCCTTTCTAAGACTTTAGTGTCATTCGGGGATGAATGTTCCTAAGGGGGGGGGGATAATGTAACACTTCAAAAATCTAAGATGTGTTCTAGAGACTAACATAGGTGCCAAAAGGTTTAGACACTGTTTTAAGGTCTATTTTAATGTATATAGGTCATTTAGGAGGTTTAGAAACCAAAACATTAAAGAACGTCCATGACGTTTGGAAAATAGTTCAATGACGTACTAGCGTGCCTTAGACTATTTGACTAGCTTTTAGAAGTCGGAAGTTCATGAAATTTGGTGGAAGGGTGTATAACTTGTGTTAAAGTTGATTCATAGTTGAAACTTCCGGGTAGGACTAACCAAGGGCCCTTGAAGAGGACCCTTTCATTTTGGGGTCAAAAGCACTACCTGGGCAGTGTGCAACCATGAAGGGATTCGACAGGGCGTGTGTTGATCGACGGGGAATTGATGCCATCTGTCGACCAACACTTAAGCCATTTTGAAAATGGTCCCTTTGTACTAGTCTCTCAACTCATCGACAAAGTGCGGCATGGAAGGGGGCAGGGTTCGTCGACTCACAGACGGACCATTGGTCGAGGTCTCGTCTGTGAGGTCTTGAAATTGTTGCACGTGTTTAATTAGTTACAATTAATTAATTTTGGGGTTAGGTCATTAGTTGGGGGTTAATGGAAGTTTAATAAAGTTAATTAACACCCCATATAAAGACCCCAACCCCATTAGACTAACCTACGGTCTCATAACTCACAAATCCAAATTTTCTTCCTTCTCTCTTCTTTCTCTCTCTAGTTGAAGAACCCCATTGAAGACCAAGCTAGGGGACGGTTTAAGGGCTGTAAAGGGACGAATTTCTCCACCAATCTTTATCAAATATTAATGTATGGAATCTAATTCACCTTTAGGACTCCTTTCCCCAAAGGGTTCCTTCAAAGTGATTTCAAAAGTTGAGTTTTCATGTGGGTTTTTCCCAATCTCGAAATTGATCGTTTGAATTACCTTGATTATGATTTATTTTGGATATTTTTGATAGATTAACATGTATTATAACTTAATTATGTTTTCTCTTGATGGGTTTGTCGAAATTGTAGTAGATGATCCCTTTCCCTTAGCCCTAGGTTATGGTCTTAATATGAATTGTGTAATGTTGGTTTAATTGACTTGGTTATTGATTGAATTACAATTCTATGATGTTATTTTATAAATTATGAATATATTAAGATGAACTATATGCCTATCATGCTAGTTATTGAGTAATTGATCTAGGTTATGAAACATGTTGTGAATATGACCTAAGTCTCTTATCTTAAGTTATGAACTAGTGATCGATTGTGATATAGTGTTGCAATTGGACTTGTTATTCTATTGGTTATTGTTGTGTGATGAAATTAATCCCATATTGGGTTGAGTTGAGGGTTGATGGTAAGACTTTGAAAATGAATTTTGAAGGAGACTTGGTCTTGTTATTCCTATTCTTTACTTCAATTGTGGTTACTTGAGATTGAGTGATGATGTTGCATTGTAGTATATCTTGTATTAGGATTGATAGGGTTAGTATGATGTTGAATTGAAATGTCTTGACAATGGTTGTGAGATTGATTAAGGTGTAAATGTTATAAGAATGGTGATGATTACTGATGTGCCTTATCATGAATAATGATGTAAACGTGCTAACCTCACTTAAATGAATTGTAATGAAAGAACTATACTCATGCAATTATTATTGATCTATGATGATTATGATTATACAAGGGATAGAACCTATGACCTAAAATAATCTATGATTGTTAATAAAGGCTTAAAGATATTTCAAAAAGGGAGTCTAGCTTAGCACCGAGTGAACTAGAGTGAGGAGTGTCATAAAGAGGGTCCCAATTATATATCATAGTTCTTGAACTATGTTGCCCCTATAGGAATACTATCTATTGGATTCACATAGTTGCTATCTCATGTTTTAGGTACTACCTTGGCAAGTAGTCCACCTTCTTTCGGTCTTGGGTTCCATGACACCGGATTCCACATTAGTTCATGTGGTCTATGTCGGTTAAGGCAAGATGTTCCCAAAAGGTAAAATGAAATTATGAATGAACTCTAACTAGAATGACCTAAGGGGTTTTGCTTAGTCTAGGTAGGGGTATGAGACTCTACCTAAACATTGCCCTAGCTAAGCTTGAGGGAAGTCTTAGAATAATGTTCTTATGTATTTATATGCTTATAAATGTAAATGATATGTATATGATGATCTTACATGTAAATGACATTATGTGATGTTTGTTGTTTTCATGACATATATTTGGTCTCTATGGTTAAAGTATGATAATATGTATTCTTAAATGATGTACTATGTGAAGTTGTATATTAGTCATGGTTCGTGTTGAGTTACTTGATTGAGTAAGGTTATGGGGCTTTGCTTTGTCATTGCACTTGTTACTTAATGAGGATTCATGGGTGATTGTCTTGCTTTAACTATGTGTCCAATTATGTGATATGCATGTGGATTTTACTAGACTTAGTATTGTTATTCTTGTGATGAACATGCTTTGGACTTAATGAATATGTCTTGTTGAGTGGTATGGTTTGCTTGATTATGCATAAGGCTTTAAAAAGGTAAAATAACATATTTTAATGAAATGTCCCTGTTTAGCATGATTTGATCTATATGTGCATATGGTCTCATAATTAGTATAATTGGTGTACTAACCCCATTTTCTCCCTTTTCCCCAATATTTTAGGTTCCGGTTGTTGAAGGCTTTTTGAGATGACTTTGAAGAAGACTTGGAATTTCTCAATCATCCAAGTGGGTAGGTCCTCACTTTCCGAGGGTGATGCCAATGTCAAGATTATGAAGTTGTTTTAGTTTTAAGACTCTTATGTTCTTTCTCTTTTCATTTGAGTAAGAATTGTATAGCCTATATGTGTTTCTATTACATTGATGTATGGGCTATGCCCAAATTGCTACAATCTTGTTAGATGGTTATGACATGAGACACTCTTTAAAGACTATGTTCTACCTTATATATACTTATGTGAAATAAAAGTAGAAGACTATGTAATCTTCCTATATGAAGGGTCTTTATATACTCATACAAATATATTATATGTATGTAAAGGTCTATGTAAACCTGAATGTAGAAGTAATGAAAAGTTTTAAATTTTTCGCATATTTAACCTATGAATGTAATGATGTATGCTAAGAGGCTAGTCTTAGTCCTCAAAGAGGACGATGACGCCGGTTACGTCTAGGGGGTGCTCCCCGGTTGTGATAATCCCCAAGACTTTCTTTATAAGGTCTACAAGATCCTTTATGCCATGGGAGTGAGTTCTAATGAGAAGGCCGAGCTAGCCTCATACCAACTCAAGGATGTGGCTCAAACTTGGTACACTCAATAGAGGGACAATAGGGCTTTGATAGAGGGTCCTATCACTTGGGAGGAGTTTAGAAAGGATTTTCTTGATAGGTTCTTCCCAAGGAAGAATAGGGAGGCAAAAGTGGAAGAGTTCATCAACCTTCGTCAAGGAGGTTTGAGTGTGAAAGAGTACTCCTTGAAATTCACTAAATTGTCCAAGTATGGTCCTTTTTTGGTGTCTAATCCTAGAGATGAGATGACTCATTTTGTGATGGGTGTGTCCTTTGATCTTGTTGAAGAGTGTCGTTCGGCGATGCTTCATGATAATATGGACATTTATTGTTTGATGGTGCATGCTCAACAAGTTGAGGAGACTAGACTCAAGTGGAAGAATAGGGAGTTTAAGAGGGCCAAGTGTTATGAGGGAGGTACTTCTAAGGGTAGGCTTGAAATTCAAGACAAGCCTATGTTCTAGAAAAGGGTCTCCAATCAAGTTCCTTCCAATTTCCCCTAGGCTAACAAGGATAGGGTGTCTAACCTAAGGTCCCAAAAGGTAAAAAGTGGAAATTCAACCTACTTGTGCCAAGTGTGGTATGAAACATTAGTGCTTAGTGGGAACGGGAAATTGCTTTGGTTGTGGAAAAGAGGGCCATAAGGTTAGGATTGTCCTAATGTGAGGAGTCAATAGAAAGGGAGTGGTAAAGCTTAATCAAGCGGTCCTACGTCCGATGCTCCTCAGAGGAACCGCTTCTATTCTCTCTATTCTAGGGGTTAAGAAGAAGAGCTTCCCGATGTGGTCACTGGTATGTTACAAGTCTTCCCTATTTATGCTTTACTTGATCCTGGTGCTACTTTATCATTTGTAACTCCTCTAGTAGCTAAAAAGTTTGATGTTCTACCCGATGTTTTGCTTGAACCATTATATGTTATAACTCTGGTGGGTTACTCTGTTGTGGCTAGAGAGTCTTTAGGAGTTGTCCTATATCATTGCCCAATAGAGTTACATTGGTTGATTTAGTAGAAATTGACATGGTTGATTTTTTTTGTCATTTTGGGAATGGATTGGTTGCATTCTTGTTTTGCTTACATTGATTGTAGAACGAGGGTATTTAAGTTTCAATTCCCTAATGAACCTGTCTTAGAGTGGAAGAGGGGAAACTCAATCGCTAGAGGTCGTATCATTTCGTATCTAAAAGCTTGTAAGATGATCTCTAAGGGGTGTCTCTACCATATTGTGAGGGTTATAGATCTTGAGTCCAAAATTCCTCCTTTAGAGTCGGTACCTGTAGTGAAGGATTTTCCATAAGTCTTTCTTGATGACTTGACCGAAATCCCCCCAGAATGGGAAATAGACTTTGGTATTGACTTATTGCTGGATACTAATCCCATTTCGATTCCTCCTTATTGGATTGCTCCGGCCTAATTGAAAGAGTTGAAGGTCCAACTCAATGATTTACTAGACAAGGGTTTATTTCAACCTAGTATTTCCCCATGGGGTGCTCCGGTGCTGTTTGTAAAGAAGAAGGATGGGTCCCTTAGGATATGCATTGATTATCGTCAACTTAATAAGGTCACCGTAAAGAACAAGTATCCTCTCCCTCGGAGTGACGACTTGTTTGATCAACTCCAAGGGGCAAGCTACTTTTCTAAGATTGATTTTAGGTCGGGGTATCACCAACTTAGGGTGAGAGATACAGATATACCTAAAATGGCATTCCGATCTAGGTATGGTCATTATGAGTTCCTAGTGATGTCTTGCGGTCTCCCTAATGCCCCGACGGCTCTATGGACCTTATGAATAGAGTGTTCCGGAATTACCTTGATACCTTTGTGATTGTCTTCATTGATGATATCTTGGTATATTCGAAGAGTGAGGTTGAGCACATGGACCATTTGAGGTTGTATTGGAAGTCCTCAAAGAATATCAACTCTTCTCCAAGTATAGTAAGTGTGAATTTTGGTTGAGATCGGTGGCGTTTCTTGGTCATATTATCTCAAGTTAGGGTATAGAGGTCAATCCGAAGAAACCAAAGCGGTTAAGAATTAGCCTAGACCTTTGACTCAAACCGACATTAGAAGTTTCTTGGGTTTAGCTTGGTATTATAGGAGGTTTGTGGATGGGTTTGCATCCATTTCTTCTCCTTTGATTACCTTGACCCAAAAGAGTGTTAATTTTGAGTGGTCGGAGGCTTGTGAAAGAAGCTTCAAAATGTTGAAAGATAGGCTTACCTCTGTTCCAGTGTTGACTTTACTGGAGGGTACCAAGGGTTTTATGGAGTATTGTGATGCTTCCCGAGTAGGTCTGGGTTGTGCTCTCATGAAACATGGTAAGGTGATAGCTTATTCCTCTAGAAAACTCAAGGTGTATGAGAATAATTATCCAACTCATGATCTTGAATTAACGGCCATAGTGTTTGCCTTGAAATATGGAGGTATTACTTGTATAGTTTCCATGTGGATGTATTTACCGACCACAAAAGTCTTCAATATGTGTTTACACAAAAGGAGTTGAATCTCCGACAAAGAAGATGGTTGGAACTCTTGAAGGGTTACGACATGAGTGTTCTATACCACCCCAGCAAGGCCAACGTGGTTGTGGATGCTTTAAGTCATATGACCATGGGTAGTGTGTCTCATGTGGAAGAAGGTAAGAAAGACCTAATGAAAGATGTTCATAGATTGGCTCAGTTGGGTGTTCGGTTTGAAGATTCTCCACAGGGTGGTTTTATGGCCCATCATAACTCCTAGTCATCTTTAGTGGTTCAGGTGAAGTCTAAGCAACATCTTGATCCTCTAATGATGGAGTTAAAGAAATCGGTACTTAGCAAGTCTAATGAGTCTTTCTCCCAAGGGGGGACTGTGTGTTAAGGTTCCAAGGTAAATTATGTGTACCGGATGTTCATAACTTGAGGGGACAAATTTTGGAAGAATCTCATGGTTCCCTATAATGTATTCATCCAGGTGCCACCAAATTGTATCGTGACCTTAGAGAGGTATATTGGTGGGATGGTTTGAAAAAAGACATAGCAAAGCTTGTAGTCAAGTGTCCAATTTGCCAACAAGTTAAATTCGAGCATCTAAAGCTGAATGGTCTAACCCAAGTAATGTGTGTTCCTACTTGGAAGTGGGATGAAATTAATATGGACTTTGTTGTTGGGTTGCCTCAAACCCAGAGGCAAATGACTCAATTTGGGTTATTGTTGATAGGCTGAAGAAATCCGCTCACTATATCCCCGTCAAGTCTACTTACATGGTGGAGGGTTATGAAAGAATATACATTGATGAGATTGTGAGTCTACATCGGATACCTTTGTCCATCATATAAGATAGAGGTGCTCAATTCACTTCTCATTTTTTGAGGTCTTTCCAAAAATGGTTGGGTACTCAAGTGAAGCTTAGCACCGCTTTTCATCCTCAAACGAATGGTCAAGCGGAGCGTACCATTCAGACTCTAGAGGATATGTTAAGAGCTCGTGTGATATATTTTAAAGGTAATTAGGTCAATCACCTATTGTTGATTGATTTCTCTTATAATAATAGTTACCATTCAAGTATTTCAATGGAAACATTTGAAGCACTCTATGGTAGGAGTTGTAGGTCTCTGGTTGGGTGATTTGAGGTGGGTGAGTATTCACTCCTTAGTCCCAAGATAATCTATGATGCCTTATAGAAGATTCGGGTGATAATATATAGGTTGAAAAATCCTATAGTCGGCAAAAGTCGTATGCCGACAATAGAAGAAGAGATCTTAAATTTGAAGAAAGGGATATGTGTACTTGAAAATTTCACCCATGAAAGCGGTGATGCAATTTTGTAAGAAGGGGAAGTTGAGTCCCTGGTATGTAGGTCCATATGAAATATTGCAATGGGTCGGAAAGGTTGCATATGTATTAAGACTACCTAGTGAACTAGCTTCGGTTCATCCGGTATTTCATGTCTCTATGCTTAAGAAGTGTATTGGTGATCCCGTATCCATTATCCCTATTGAAGGGTTAGGTGTGGATGAGAACATTTCCTATGAAGAGGTTCCGATGGAAATTCTAGATCGCCAAGTAAAGAAGTTGAGGAACAAGGAGGTGGTCTCCGTAAAAGTCCTATGGAGAAATCACCAAGTTGAGGGAGAAACATGGGAGGCCGACGCCCACATGAATCCTCATCTCTTCACTCAAAATTCTAGCCAAAGTTGAGGTTAGTAATCCTCTTAAAATGAACTAATTAATAATGTTAAATTTGGCTTGCTTTGCTAAAATGTGCATAATCATGGTTAAGGTTCACGTTAAAATGGGTTTTCTTGTAAATATGCTTTTTTGCTTAACTTGCACTTAATAGGGATTATGTGTATAGTTAATTTCATGGAATAGTAGTGAGCATGTTTAATGTGTCTTAAATGAAGTTTTGTATAAGTCACTCTTGATCTTATGTTGAGCTCATTTTGATATTGAGGAGGTATAGTTCCTCATGTTGTGAAGTTGAGCTCTTATATGTAGTAAATTGTGTTTTGAGTTGCTATGTGTAATGTCATAGTTATGTGTTGATTTGAGTTTTGAATTACTCAAACAGGATGTGACTCATAATGATTTTATGTTGTTTATGTTGTTGTTGGTTGGGCTGCTAGTCTTGAGTCATCTTCTTCTTATAAAAAGATTTTTGTGTCATTCGGGGACAAATGTGCCCAATGAGGGGATAATGTAACACTCCGAAAGTCCATGACCTAGTCTAGATCGTCACATGAAGAACTAAGACTTAAAACACTGTTTATAGGCCTAAAAAATGTATTGAAACTTATTATTAAGTGTTAGAGTCAAAACGTTAAGAAACAACCACGACGTCCGGTGAATTGTAAATTGTGCACTAGTGTGCTTTGGGATGTTTCAATGGGTTTTAGGAGTCAGAATTGAATGGAAATCGGTAAAAAGGTGTTAAACATATAGAAAGTGTGTTTAGGGTGGAAACGTCTGGGTATGACTCCCCAAGCACCACCCTTAGGTCCTTGGAGAGGACCCTTCCATTTGGACCCAAAAGCTATCAATTGACAGTGTGCATCCAAGAGCCAAACGACGAGCCGTCATTTTATCAACACTCTCTCGATGGAGTCATAGGTTAACACTTAGTCAATTGTACAGAATGTTCCCAAAGACCACTCTCTTTTCCAAATGACGCTTGTGCAGTACGGGGCTGTCGATGAGGTCACGGTCTGCAGTCGGAGTTTCCTCAACTAGGGGTCTAGTGGATTGTCCAAAATTTAAGTTAAGGGATTAATTAGTTAATTTGTTAGGTGATTAATTAAGGGTTAAGGGATGGTTAATTTTGTTAGTTGGGCGACTATATAAGACCTAACCCTCATTAAACTAACCTTAACACCCCACATTTCTCAAACCCAATTCTCTCCAACTTCTCTCTACTTTCTCTCTCTCTCTATTCAAAGAACTCCATTGGAGACCAAGCTTCAAGGACCACTAGGGCTTCAAGAATTCATATTTTATTCCATCAATATTCAAGGATTGTTAAGGTATGGAATCTCTTCACTCTTGGGATCTGTTTCCCAAGAGGATCTTCAAAATTGATTTGAAAAAGATGTCAAAAACATGGGTTTCTTTCTAATTTCGTGATCTGTCTTTCAATTGGATTTGATGTTGATTTCCTTTGATTATTAATGATATATTATGATTGTTTATGGTTTAATTGTTGTAGTTCTTATTACTTGACCTAGTTTTATGAAAAAAATCCATGAATTGAATCCTTTACCCTAACCATAGTTATGGATTGGACTTGTTGGATTTGGTTATGTTATTGTTTTCACTATATATTGATGATATGAGTGGGTCATTCGTAATTATGATGAATTGAGGGTGAGATTCGTGATGAAGGCCATGGAGGCTAATTGGTAAGACTTTGTGATCTTGAACTCTTTACTTCAATAATGATGGATTGTATTTGGTGATGATGTTGTGCAATTGAAGTATTATATGTGATTATATTAGGAAGATTTGATATGATGAATATGATGGAATGTTATGATCATGTTGAATATGAGATCATGTGAGGCTATAATGATGCAAGTTTGAAGGTGTTTCTCTTGTGTGCCTTAGATGATATGAATATGATATGTTGATCTCACTAATGATGGTTTGTGATGAAAGGAAGTTCTCATCCTATGCCTAATGAGATAAATGACATGATTTATAAGGGGTTAGTCTCCTATGACCTATACTAATCTATGATTGATTAAGAATGACTAAATGACATTTCAAAAAGGGACTTTAGCTAAGCACCGAGCGAACTAGATATGAGAGGTGTCCCTTTCCAATGTGGGAAGGTAGGTTCACAATGGTTCTCATTAGATGGTGACTAAAATGAAATTGTGCATAAAGAGGGTCCAATACATGTCTCTTAGTTCTTTAACTATGTTTCCCCCATAGGAATAATGTAACACTCCAAAAGTCCAAGACCTAATCTAGAGCCCCACATGGTAAAATAATACTTGTAACACTGTTTATAGGCCTAAAATAATGTATTTAACCTAATTAGGAAATGTTAGAGTCAAAACGTTAAGAAACGACCATGACGTCCGGTGAATTGTAAAATGTTTACTAGTGTGCCTTGGCATGTTTCAAGGGGTTTTAAGAGTCCGAATTTAATGAAAATTGGTAAAAATATGTTAAATATATAGAAGAGGGATTTAGGGTCGAAATGTTCGGGTACAACTCCCCAAGGACTACCCTAAGGGTCCTTGCAAAGGACCCTTTCAATTGACCCAAAAAGATGTTTTTGACTGTGCATCCACGAAGCCAATCGATGAGCCATCGATTGATCAACGCTCCGTCGATGGCTTCATTGGTAGACATTAGCCATTTTCCAAAACGTCCAGAACACATGTTCTCTTATCCAAACGAAGCCTGTATAGTATGGGGCCATCGATGGATCTATTATCGTAGGTCGTGGTCTCGTAGGTTAGGGTCTATTTTGGACTGTCCAAACTTTTAATGAGGGTCTTAATTAGTTAGTTACTTAGATCGTTAAATAAGGGTTAGGGGGTGTTTAATTTATTTAGTTAAGGGAGTATATAAATACTAAAGATTCATTAACCTAACCTAACACCCCAAATTCTCTCCACCTTCTCGCTACTTTATCTCTCTATTCCCAAAGGCTGCATTGAAGATCAATTCAAGGTCACTAGGGCTCCAAGATTTCAAATTTCTCTCCATCAATACTTAAGGATAGTTAAGGTATGGGAACTCTTCACTCTTTGGACTCCTTTCCCCAAGAGGTTCTTTCAAATTGATTTCAAAAATATGTCAAAAACATGGGTTTCAATCCAAATTCGTGATTTGTCTTTCCATTTCTTATGATGTTTATTTACTTTGATTATTAATGTTAGATTATGATTTGTTTATGGGTTAATTGTTGTAGTTTTTAGTCCTTACTCTATTTTTGTGGAAGATTCCATGAATTGAATCCCTTACCCTAACCCTAATTATGAATTGGACTTGTAGATGATGAGGGTTGTGGGAATCGATCATGTTATTTTTAAATTAAATATATTTTGATGATGATGAGTGGGATTACTGGATAATTTTGATGAATAGGGGGTGAGATTCTTGATGAAGGCAATGGAGGCCGATTGGTAAGACTTTGTGATCTTGGCTCTTTACTTCAATAATGATGGATTGTATTTAGTGATGATGTTGTGAAATTGAAGTATTACATGTGATTAGAATTAGGAAGATATGATGTGACAAATACGATGGCATGTTATTATTGTGTTGAATGTGAGATCATGGTAAGGTTGTGAGGCTGAAAGGTTGAAGATGATCCTCTTGTGTGCCTTATGTGATTATGACTATGGTATGTGATCTCACTAATAATGGTTTGTGATGAAATGAACTTCTCATCCTATGTCTAATGAGCTAAATGATATGACATGCTATATAAAGGGTTAGTCTCCTATGACATATATTAAGCTATGATTCTTAAAGAATGACTTAATGGCATTTCAAAAAAGGACTTTAGCTTAGCACCGAGTGAACTAGTTATGAGAGAAGGTAGATTCATAATTGTTGTCATGAGATGGTGATTATAATACAATTGTGCATAAAGAGAGTCCAACACATGTCTCCTAGTTCTTGAATTATGTTGCCCCCATAGGAATACTAACTAGTGGATCCACCTAGAATGGTATGTTCATGTTTTGGTCCTACCTTGGCAAGTAGACTAACTTTTTTTGGTGTAGGGTTTCATGACACCGGATTCCATGTTTAACTCACATGGTCTATTTTCAGTTAAGGCGATTATTCTCAAAAGTAAAATGAAAGTAATAAAGTGAACTCTAACTTAGGTGACTTGAGGGGTTCTACTTAGTGTAGGTAGGGGTATGAGACTCTACCTATACATTGTATTAGTTGGCCTTGAGGGAAGCCCTATGAGGTTGTTCTTATAAAGTAAATGATATGCTTATGATGACTTTACATGTTGATGATCCTATATGATGTTAGTTTAATTTATGACGTGCTGTTGGTCAATATTGATATATATGATGATGAATACTCATGATGCTATGTTATATGAACTAAGGCATTACTTATGATCTCTTTCCTTGTTTACTTGATTATGTGGAGCTATGAGACTTCACATGAACATTGCACTTGTACGCTTGGGATGGGATTATTGGTAAGGGTCTTACATGTTATGATGATATGAACTCTTGTATATACTTTGTTGTTATGACATGAGTTTGGAGTTTCTTTGGTTACATGATCTTTGGTTATGACATGACATGATTGGCCAAAATGGAAGGGTCCTCCTCAAGGACCCTTAGGGTTCTCCTTGGGGATTCGTACTTGGAAGTTTCAACCCTAAAAATATTCTAATACATGTTTAACACCTTTCCACCAAAATTCATAAAATTCCGACTCCTAAAACCCCGTGAAATAGGCTAAGGCACACTAGCACCTCTTTCACTAGTCTCCGGACGTCATGGACGTTCCTTGACGTTTTGAATCTAAAACTTCCTAAATGACTTATAAACATTATTATTAAACTTAAAACAATGTTACAAACTTTAGATACTCATGTGAGGCTCTAGATTAGGTTTTGGACTTTTTGAGTGTTACATTATCCCCCTTAGGAACATTCGTTCCCGAATGACACTAAAATCTTTTGAAGGGAAATAATAGACTCACTAGCAGACCAACCAAACAACAACATATCAAAACATGATTTACAACTCAAATCAACATAACAACATGGTATTTAAACAAAGTAACTCAAAGCATCAATTACCACATATAAATGCTCAACGTTACCACATGATGAATTTCCTCCTCAACAACAACATGAGATCAACACAGCATATAGAGTCACTTATGCCAAATTTTCATTCAAAACATATCAACATGCTTGATATCATTTCATATAGGCAACAACATACCAAATACATAAATTAGTGCAAATTGAGCAAAAGAGCATTCTTCTATGAAACTTCATTTTAGAAAAAAACTTTATCATGAATATGCATATCTTTGCAGAACAAGTCTAATTCAATTTATTAATTATTTTCATTATTAATAGGAACAACTAACCTTAATTAAAAAATAAATGAGAATAACGGGACTTCATGTCGACCTCGGCCTCCCATGTTTCTCCCTCAACTAGGTAGTTTCTCCATAGAACTTTTACGGAGGCCACCTCTTTGTTCCTCAACTTCGTCACTTGACGATAAATGATTTCCACCAGAACCTCTTCATAGGAGAGGTTCTCATCTTAACCTAGACCCTTAATAGGATGAATGGACTCGGGATCACTAACGCACTTCTTGAGCATGGAGACATGGAACACCGGATGAATCGAAGCTAGTTCACTAGGTAATCTCAACTTGTATGCAAAATTTCATAGGGACCCACATAATGAGGACTCAACTTCCCTTTCTTTCCAAATCACATCACCCTTTTCATGGGTGAAATTTTTAGATATACTTTATCACCTTCTTCAAATTCAAGTTCTCTTCTCCTATTGTCGGCATAAGACTTTTGCCAACTATAGGCTGCCTTCAACCTATCCATTATGACACAAACTTTCTCCAAAGTTTCATATACCAATTTGGGACCAAGTATGGAAAAGTCACCAACTTCAAACCACCTAACCACATATCTACACCTCATACCATATAAATCCTGAGAAGGAGCCATGGATATAGTCGAATGGTATGTATTGTTATAAGAGAACTCAACTAAAGAAAAATGTTCATCCCAACTTCCCTTGAAGTTGATAACACAAGCCCTTATCATGTATTCAAGGGTTTGAATAGTACGCTCTGCTTTACCATTCGTTTGGGAATGAAAAGCGGTGCTTAACTTAACTTTGTACCGAACCAATTTTGGAATGACCTCCAAAATCTAGATGTGAATTGTGCGCCCCTATCCAATATGATGGATAACGGAGTACAATGAAGACACAATATCATATATGAGGATCCTTGCATAATCCTCCGCCGAGTAAGTGGACTTGACGGGGAAAAAATGAGCTAATTTTGTCAACCCACCACCACCCATATAGAGTCATTTTGCCTTCTAGTCCTAGCAAAACCCACTACTAAGTCCATATTAATGTCTTCCCACTTCCAAGTGGGAACTTGCATTTCTTGGAGTAAGCCACCCATCTTTTGGTGCTCGGCTTTCACTTGTTGGAAATTTGGACACCTTGCAACAAATTCCGCTATGTGCCTTTTTAAGCCATCCAACCAAAACACTTCTCTAAAGTAATGATACATCAACCTGGATGAATAGAATAACGGGAAACATGAGCTTCCTCAAGAATCTGGTTTCTTAAATCATCAACATTGGGCACACACAACCTTTCTTGATACCTTATATAATGCCCCAAAATGAACTAAGGTGAACTAGAGCCTCATGCTTGTTTCTTCAGTTTATTTTAAGTTAAACGTAGTTAGTTTAGTGTCCTTAGGCAGTGTTCAAAGTTTCGTGAAGTTTGGAGGTCAAACGACCAAGAACGTCCAAGGCATTCAAAAGATATGCCTTGAGTCGACCTTGTACGTCTAGACGAGTTTCGTCGAGTTTTATGTGTTCGTTTTGGATCAAATTCATGTGAGTGGTGTTAAACTTATATATGATCATATTTGTGTTGGAAACGTCCAGGAAATTATCCCCAAGGACCATCGAAGGGTCCTTGAGGAAGGACCCAAAACCTGGTAAGCAGGCTGTCCCAGGCAGCCTTGGCGACGGAGCAGTCAAAGGCCGGTCATGGCTGTGACGCCCCATCACAAGGCTCCGTCGTGGGGGACTTGTTCAAGGGTGTAAAGGGTACCCTTGTCAAGCCACTGGAGCTTGCAACGGATGGTCAGGATGGGCCGTTGCACCTGTGACACCCCGTCACAAGCATGTCGTCGCAAGCCTTGTCCCTGTGCGCATATTTTTCTTCCAAGTCAGGGGTGAACTTGTAAATTCACCCTCACGTCTAAATAAGAGTTTGGACGGTTTTTTAAGGGATTGTTGGGTATATTAAATGAGTTTTAAACCCTAGACCTAGAAAAGACCCCCTCACTTCTAAATTCAACTCTCTCTCTTTAAAGAAAAACTCTCTCAAGACTCCATTGGAAGCTAGAGGTCAAGGAAGGATAGGAGGGCTGGTTGGACGTGTCTCTTCATAAAAAAACTCTTGGATTTGTCTTGTTTAGTGAGGTATGGTATCCATTCTTGAATATCTTTTCATTCAAGAAGCCAACTTCCCAAAATGGTTCTCAAAAAGGGTTTCTAAACTCAAACTTCTTCTAAATTCGATTTCTAGTATGGGTCTTCTTGTATTTAAGCTCTAATGGTTTAAATGTATTTATTTTGGTTTAAATTGATGATTTTGATGTTAAAACTCCATGAACCTATTGTTTATGCATACTTCAACTTTTGACTTAAAATGGGTTATGTGAGCATGATTTGAGTAGGGTATGAACTTGAGTCTTCTTGTGTATTTCATGTTGGTGTAGCTACTGCCCTAAGGGCTTTAATGTGGTGAAATGTTGATAAATTTCTTATGGGTGATGATGGTTTGAATTGTTGATGAGTGTTCTCATTGTATATTTCTTATTATGAATTGCTATTTGAGTGGTATGGTCCACCTTATGGGTGGCGGTGCTAATTGATGAGCTTGATGTTGTTTAGTATGTGTTGAGTAGGTAATCTTGAAGGTCTAATATGTTAAATGAAGATATATTGTATATGGGTCTTCTATTGTGTTTGGTGTAGCTTAAATTGCATGCTTGACCTAGTTTATGTCTAAATAAAGTATATGATTATGAGAAGCATGTAGAGTGTGTAACTTGATGAATCAAGGTTAAAGTATGAGTAGAATTTGATGATAATGAGATGATGCTTATATGCAAGGTGTACACATGTACACACACACACTTTAAAGAATGTATTATGCCAAGTTGAGCAAAAAGGGGAATCTTGAGGTGGACACACTTCGTGAGTTGAGATGTAGTGTCTAGTAGCAACCTCTCCATTCCTAGTGAGCTTTCTAAGATAGACTATTATGTTGAGAAATCCGTGGGGAGTTATGCCTAGCACCGAGAGGATATGAAGGGGAGGTGGATTGCACTTCGTGAGTTGAGATGTTGTAATCCAAAGTACCTCTTGAGATAAGTACTCCTCGTTAGTAGAGAGTGAGTTACTTAGTAGCAATCTCCTGTCCCTTAACTATGTGCCCGCATAGGTGTAGCTATTCGAAAAGTCATGTAAACGCTAAGAAGCATGACCTTACACTAGGCAAGTAAGGATCCCTCATCCGATAGGGGTTAATATCGAGATTCCATGTCTAGCTCTCATGGTCTTTGTCGGTTAAGCTAACTCCCACAAAAGAATTGATTTGGAACTAGTTAACTTGTCTATTGTTGATATTGTGTATGTATGTCGTGAAGTGCTCAATCCACATTAGTTACCGAGTAGGAGCATTAAGTGGGAGTAGTAGTATGGGATGCTACTCTCACATTGCACTTGGTGTGACCTATACCTACTATGGGAGAAGAGTACCTTCATGAAACCCGTTTGAATGAGTACTATGGTGTAGTGTTATGGAAGATTATTGTGGAGTACTTGAGTAAATGGAATCCATTAGGAGAACTAAGTGGGAGTGGTAGTATGGGATGCTACTCTCACATTGCACTTGGTGTGACCTATATTTCCATTAGTGTTTTGCATATGTTAGCCAAGGGCGTGGATTTGATTCCAACAAAGTAAGCCTAACATTTGGTAGTTTTAAGGGTCGCTTTGGTGTGCTTTGAGGGAGGTGTAATGAAAATCCCTTCTTGGCTCACCTTAGGGAGTCTTAGGATAACCTTGGGTTAGGGCAACTTCAATGGGAAAGAGTTCATATGACTTGGACCGTGCCATTAACTGTAAGGTCTTCATTGTAAGAATTCAAAATGTTCACTATGATGTTTTATTCAATTTTCATTGTAAGTCTAGTAAAGTTCATTGAATTGTTCCTTTGGTTACTCTAAGCTTTGGTAAAGTTGCCATAAAGTGTTGATTGTCGATTCTTATGTTTGTTTGTTTCTAGATTCATGAATATTATATTTAAATTGCATTAAAAGTTATTTTACTAAAATGTCCCTTTTCGTATGTTTTTGCATATGCCATACTTAGTACATTGTTGTACTAACCCCATACTTTTATATACCTTATGAGTATAGGTTGGAAGCCTTTTTGGAGGATCGAGGTTGAAGCTTGGGAATTTTATCTGTCGAGATTTGGGTATGTCCTCATATATTCGAGGACATAGGTTTATGTTTCTTAGTTTATTTATCTAGACTTAAAGATGTATTTACTTTTATTGTAAAGGGATGTGTCCCTAAGATTCCCAGTTGTGTCTTTAAGTTGGCTTGTGACGATAAGATTTCCTAGTATTTATGAAAAGACTTTTATTATTATTATTATCGTGAAAAGTTTTAAATTCCGCACTACTTTTCATGCTTTATGTTATGAATGCTAGTTAGAGGTCTTGTACGAGACCCCAAAGGGGTCAAGTACGCCCGGTCATGATTCGAAGGTTTCCCTAACTTTTAGGGGGTGCTTTCGGGTCTTGACAGACTTGGTATCAGAGCATAAGGTTTTGGGAAATAGTTTAAGGTCTAAAAGTCTCACAAGCCACATCTAGTAGTATCTTGGTCATTGGTGTGAGTCGCGACACATCCATGGTCAAGAGGCTATAGGATGCTAGAAGTTTCAGTTTCTTCTCTATTCTAGTATCGTGCCTTAGAGTTGAGTATATAAGGTGTCTATTCTCAACCTCTTCTTTTTGTGTTTTTAGGACATGAATAAGAGGAGATCGACCGCTAGAAGGGAGGAGGAAGAAGAAGATGGTTGAATTCATGAACCTTCGTCAAGGGGGAATGAGTGTGCAAGAGTACTCTCTCAAATTCACCCAACTCTCTAAGTATGCCCCAACCATGGTAGCCAACCCTAGGGCTAGGATGAATAAGTTTGTGA
This sequence comes from Solanum lycopersicoides, assembly GCA_022817965.1. NCBI lineage: Eukaryota > Viridiplantae > Streptophyta > Magnoliopsida > Solanales > Solanaceae > Solanum > Solanum lycopersicoides. Next base: position 34,469,065 of record CM040627.1, read on the forward strand.
TGGGCGTGTCTAGCTTGGTGGAAAAAGAGTGTCGTACGGCAATGTTTCTTAATGACATGGATATCTCTAGGCTCATGGTTTATGCAACAAATTGAGGAGTCCAAAATTAGGGAGATAAGGCAAGAGCGTAAGAGACCTAGGTCGGATGATTCTAGTCACCAAAGGCCTAAAAAGAAGTTTTATCCCCAAGATTCTTCTATGGGAAACAAGGATAGGTCTCCAAATCAATCTTCTCAAGGTGGTGGTCATTCCTATGAAAGGGCTAGGTGACCTACTTGTGGCAAGCAACATGGGGGTAAGCGTCTTGCCGGAACGGATGTTTTTTTTGCGTGTGGTAATAAGGGCCACAAGATGAGGGACTGCCCAAACCTTAAATCAAGGGGGAGAGATGTCAATCAAGCTTCCCTAGATCCTAATGCTCCCAAGAAGAACCCTTCCTATGGGATGGGGGCTAGAAAGGATAATTAATCCGGATTGATGGTTTTGGTAAGTCTTAACTCTTTGTTATTGTTTATTTTGTGTTCTGAGATGAGTTTATATGGTTTTATAGTTCATATGATCATGTCATCTTGATAAATTGCTCAAAGAGTGGAATTTTGAAAGTTTTGTATGTTTGGCAGTGTTACAGTGAATGTTCACTGTGAAAAATTTGCAATTTGAGAAACATTTGCCTTGCCTTAATTGAAGTTTAAATATGTGAAAAATTGTTGTATATGAGCATGTTTAATGTTGGATAAGGTAGTTCCTCCATAAAAGAAGTTTAAGGTTGAGTTTTGACTTTGTGAAGTTTGGCAAAAGTTGTCTATGTTGCTAAGTGTTGAAAGTGTGAAATGATGTTCCTTGCTAGTTGATGCTTTGATTGTTGATGTTTTGATCATGATCTAAGTGCATTATATGATGCTAAAAGATTCCTTGTTCTAAAAAAATTTAAGTGTCATTCGAGGACGAATGTTATTCCAAGTGGGGGAGAATATAACGCCCCAAAATGAACTAAGGTGAAATAGAGCCTCATGATTGTTTCTTGAGTTGATTTTAATTTAAATGGAGTTAGTTTAGTGTCCTTAGGCAGTGTGCAAAGTTTCGTGAAGTTTGGAGGTCAAACGACCAAGAACGTCCAAGGCATTCGAAAGATATGCCTTGAGTCGACCTTATACGTCTAGACGAGTTTCGTCGAGTTTTATGTGTTCATTTTGGATGAAATTCATGTGAGAGGTGTTAAACTTATATATGATCATATTTGTGTTGGAAACGTCCGGGAAATTATCCCCAAGGACCATCGAAGGGTCCTTGAGGAAGGACCCAAAACCTAGTAAGCAGGCTGTCCCAGGCAGCCTTGGCGACGGAGCAGTCGACGGTCGGTCATGGCTGTGACACCCCGTCACAAGGCTCCGTCGTGGGGGACTTGTTAAAGGGTGTATAGGGGACCCTTCTCAAGCCACTGTAGCTTGCAACGGATGGTCAGGACGGGCCGTTGCACCCGTGATGCCCCGTCACAAGCAGGTCGTCGCAAGCCTTGTCCCTATGGGCAGATTTTTCTGCCAAGTAAGGGGTGAACTTGTAAATTCACCCCCACGTCTAAATAAGAGTTTGGACGGTTTGTTAAGGGATTGTTTGGTATATTAAATGAGTTTTAAACCCTAGACCTAGACAAGACCCCCTCACTTCTAAATTCAACTCTCTCTCTCTAAAGACAAACTCTCTCAAGACTCCATTGGAAGCTAGAGGTCAAGGAAGGATAGGAGGGCTGGTTGGACGTGTCTCTTCATAAAAAAACTCTTGGATTTGGATTTCTAAGTGAGGTATGGTATCCATTCTTGAATATCTTTTCATTCAAGAAGCCAACTTCCCAAAATGGTTTTCAAAAAGGGTTTCTAAACTCAAACTTCTTCTAACTTCGATTTCTAGTATGGGTCTTCTTGTATTTAAGTTCTAATGGTTTAAATGTATTTATTTTGGTTTAAATTGATGATTTTGATGTTAAAACTCCATGAAACTCTTGTTTATGCATACTTCAACTTTTGACTTAAAAATGGGTTATGTGAGCATGATTTGAGTTGGGTATGAACTAGAGTCTTCTTGTGTATGTCATGTTGGTGTAGCTACTGCCCTAAGGGCCTTAATATGGTGAAATGTTGATAAATTGCTTATGGGTGATGATGGTTTGAATTGTTGATGAGTGTTCTCATTGTATATTTCTTGTTATGAATTGCTATTTGAGTTGTATGGTCCACCTTATGGGTTGCGGTGCTAATTGATGAGCTTGATGTTGTTTAGTATGTGTTGAGTAGGTAATCTTGAAGGTCTAATATGTTAAATGAAGATATATTGTATATGGGTCTTCTATTGTGTTTGTGTAGCTTAAATTGCATGCTTGACCTAGTTTATGCCTAAATAAAGTATATGATTATGAGAAGCATGTAGAGTGTGTAACTTGATGAATCAAGGTTAAAGTATGAGTAGAACTTGATGATAATGAGATGATGCTTATATGCAAGGTGTACACATTTACACACACACACTTTAAAGAATGTATTATGCCAAGTTGAGCAAAAAGGGGAATCTTGAGGTGGACACACTTCGTGAGTTGAGATGTAGTGTCTAGTAGCAACATCTCCATTCCTAGTGAGCTTTCTAAGATAGACTATTATGTTGAGAAATCCGTGGGGAGTTATGCCTAGCACCGAGAGGATATGAAGGGGAGGTGGATTGCACTTCGTGAGTTGAGATGTTGTAATCCAAAGTACCTCTTGAGATAAGTACTCCTCGTTAGTAGAGAGTGAGTTACTTAGTAGCAATCTCCTTATCCCTTAACTATGTGCCCGCATAGGTGTAGCTATTGGAAAAGCCATGTAAATGCTAAGAAGCATGACCTTACACTAGGCAAGTAAGGATCCCTCATCCGATAGGGGTTAATATCGGGATTCCATGTCTAGCTCTCATGGTCTTTGTCGGTTAAGCTAACTCCCAAAAAAGAATTGATTTGAAACTAGTTAACTTATCTATTGTTGATATTGTGTATGTATGTCGTGAAGTGCTCAATCCACATTAGTTACCGAGTAGGAGCATTAAGTGGGAGTAGTAGTATGGGATGCTACTCTCACATTGCACTTGGTGTGACCTATACCTACTATGGGAGAAGAGTACCTTCATGAAATCCGTTTGAATGAGTACTATGGTGTAGTGTTATGGAAGATTATAAATGGAATCCATTAGGAGAACTAAGTGGGAGTGGTAGTATGGGATGCTACTCTCACATTGCACTTGGTGTGACCTATATTTCCATTAGTGTTTTGCATATGTTAGCCAAGGGCGTGGATTTGATTCCAACGAAGTAAGCCTAAGATTTGGTAGTTTTAAGGGTCGCTTTGGTGTGCTTTGAAGGGAGGTGTAATGAAAATTCCTTCTTGGCTCACCTTAGGGAGTCTTAGGATAACCTTGGGTTAGGGCAACTTCAAAGGAAAAGAGTTCATATGACCTGGACCGTGCCATTCACTATAAGGTCTTCATTGTAAGAATTCAAAATGTTCACTATGATGCTTTATTCAATTTTCATTGTAAGTCTAGTAAAGTTCATTGAATTGTTCCTTTGGTTACTCTAAGCTTTGGTAAAGTTGCCATAAAGTGTTGATTGTCGATTCTTATGTTTGTTTGTTTCTAGATTCATGAATATTATATTTAAATTGCATTAAAAGTTATTTTACTAAAATGTCCCTTTTCGTATGTTTTTGCATATGCCATACTTAGTACATTGTTGTACTAACCCCATACTTTTATATACCTTATGAGTATAGGTTGGAAGCCTTTTTGGAGGATCGAGGTTGAAGCTTGGGAATTTTATCTCTCGAGATTTGGCTATGTCCTCATATATTCGAGGACATAGGTTTATGTTTCTTAGTTTCTTTATTTAGACTTAAAGATGTATTTACTTTTATTGTAAAGGGCCTTGTCCCTAAGATTCCCAGTTGTGTCTTTAAGTTGGCTTGTGACGATAAGATTTCCTAGTATTTATGAAAAGACTTTTATTATTATTATTATCGTGAAAAGTTTTAAATTCCGCACTACTTTTCATGCTTTATGTTATGAATGCTAGTTATAGGGCTTGTACGAGACCCCAAAGGGGTCAAGTACTCCCGGTCATGATTCGAAGGTTTCCCTAACTTTTAGGGGGTGCTTTCGGGTCGTGACACATTAAAATAGCATCCCCTCTTAAGGAGAATGAATCATTATGTTTACCAAGAACCGATTCCGTCAACTCCATCAATGATGGACCAAGGTGTTATTTTGACTTCACCTCAACTCCATTTGCAGAATCTTCCAATGTAACACCCAAACGAGCCAACCTATGAACATCTTTCACTACGTCTTTCTTGAGTTTTTCTACATGAGACACACTACCCATGGTCATACGACTTAGAGCATCCGCAACCACATTAGCTTTTCCGGGGTTGTAACAACCTGGATTCTGGAATCCGAATCGCCACCGGCGTTGTTGACCTTTTAGAGGTCGCAGACAAGCCTCATCTTGCATTCATCACATTCATCTAGTTAAATTTGCGGAAAATTTAAAACTTTCTTTATGTATGAAGTTTACTTAGACTTCATATAGTCACTACATATTTACATCATATACTAAGATCAACATAAAGAAAATAACCATCTCTCATAAAGAATCAATTCAAAACTGAACATGAATATATCATAAATAGTTTGCCAAACACGGCCTTATTACAAAGCTTCGAAATGAAAGTACGAAAGAAACACTAGGGACAACATCCAATATCTATGTCTAAAACTAAGGATAGACTAAAACTGTAGCATCCTCGAAATCAGGAGGACCTACCAAATGGTTTGGAGAAACGCTGAAGTCCAAACCACTGGAAGTGTCGTCAATCTGTCCTCTAATCTACACCTATAAAAATAGTAAATAGTAGGGGGTTAGTAAACCACTTGTAATAAGTATGGGTGTATGCACACATACCTATGCATGATCAATGAAAGCTCTCCCTAAGAAACATGCCATTTCTGGAAAGTCTAGTCATTATACTTTCACTAGACTTTCCTAATTCGTTAGTTGTGAATTGTGGTATGAATATGATGTATTTTAATGCATTGAAAGCACACAACTCATTTTCTATATGATTACAAGAAATTAGTATCATCAACATAATTTTAGAACAACTCGGGCGAAGATTTGAGATTTTGATCCTCTTAGGTCGAGAGCTCCTCTTTGTACACTTATATTATTTTTCAGTCTTTTTCTTCTTCTTGTTGTGTAGTTCAATAACTCCTTTGGTCCTATGTTTTACTTACAAGTGCAATGATTCATTATAGTCCCATACCCACAATGAATCAAGTAAATAATTCAAGAGATTAAGGAAATGACTTAACTACAATTTGGGGCATGAATATATTTATAATTCAATACTTATTGACTATACTCATTCTTTATTTGATTGCATAATGTGCATAGTTCTTGGCGCATATCATTAAAGCTTATGATCTTTCTTACTTTGGGCATGAATTCTTTATAATCCAATCTTTATTAGCCAAATACATTAGTTAATCATTTTGGATAAGCATATTTGAATTCCTTATTGTCTTTGATATTTTCCTAATAAAGGAAGTCATTATAAGCCCATTTTATTTGGCTTTGTTCATTTTCATGACATGAAGATTCATTATTAGCTATGTCCTTTACTTACTGTAAACTTCATTGGACATTCTTTGACTATTCTTATAGCAAGTCATTCATTACACTATATAGTCATTACATTTCATAAGCCATTCTCTATTGATCATTCCATTGATTTCATTACAATCATGTTAGGGAAGTTATGGGTTATTTATTTAACATTTTCATGTTTTATATATTATACATTTCATATATACGAGACCTTGGAATTGTGGATGTAGCATTAAGACATCTCAAGTGAGGGCCCACCATATGGGACCTCAACCCGAGAGCCTTCTTTAGAAAACACAGAGTCTGCTTCATTCATTCAATCGTACTTCACATTATTCATTTCATTCATTCGTAGGCTGATGTAAACACCATCTATACCTAGGATGAAGTTTAAGAATCTCATCGGGATCATGAAGTGCAATGACCAAGAATGACCTAATGTCATTACTTGAATCTGATTTCACCTCCTGATTATCTTGCACAAACACCTTCGGTATCGTTCATTTCTTTATCTTTCATACTTTGAGGAACTTCAACCTTAACCGACATAGATCATGTGAGCATCATGAAATCCGGTGTCTTCCCCACACTGAAAAGAGGTGGAGTCACTGGCCAAGGTGAAACCAAAACATGCTAGCGTATATAGGGAATTGAACCCTGCTAGAACCCTATGTTGGCAGCATAGGTTCAAAGACTAGTAGATATAAAGAGACCCATACCCTCCTAAATGGACAATCTCATCTCATGATATTTACACGAACCTCTGCCTTCCCGAAAGAAGGAATCGCGACTCATAGCTAGCCTATCGGTGCTCAGTATAAAGTTCCATTACATTCATCTCACACATCATAGAAGCTGGCTTCTAGCATGAAGGCATCATTACTCATTAGATGATTTCTCATCTCATCATTAGTATTAAGTGTGAATTGTCCTTACACTTACATATAGAGTATGATTGAGACTTGTCTCTTGATATTCAACACTCTCTTAGGTGAGTAATTTTAGTGACCTTTACTTAGGCTTGGTTGAGACTTGTCTCACCATTCATCTTAGACTCTTATCATGTTGTCACCATTTTCATTAGCATCATAGATTAACATAATTATTCACGTCATTACGTGAATGTTCATTTCTTCTTTATCTTTTAGTGTTGACTCAAGCATTATGGAGGCTTGCTTCTAGATTGAGATTTACTTACTCTATTGATGACTATTCATCCTTACTTTACATTGATAAAATGTGAATTTTCCTTACATGTCATCCTTTGGTGTTAATGAGATTGGTCTCACACATTCTAACACCTTCATACGTGAGTATTCATTTAACACAGTAACTTAGGTGTAAGTGAGACTTGTCTCACTTTCTTTAACACCCCATTCTGGTCACTTACTTAATTTATACCCCTTTAATTAAGTTATAACTCACGTTACTTACTTACTTTAGTGTTGTAGATTCATACAATCGTTTATGGACGATGAGCACTTCATTTAATGAGTTTCCTAAGTTTATATGTCATTCTTTTAGAGCATGTTGGGAGTTGTCCCAATGAATGGCATGACCTTGGTTATGGGTTCATTGAATTAGTTTAGAAGTGCTTATATTATCATTTGATACTCTAACTACACAAGATTGGCATATGATTAGTATTGGCATAAACAATTGGCTATAGACTTCATAGCTTCTTTGTTGGCATAAGACAAAGTTATATTCATTCATGCTTACATTATTATACCTTATTCATTAGCCAATTCAATTATTAATCATAACATTATAGCCATTTGCATGCATCCCTGTTGGACAATGTATTGTTAGCCATTTTATTGGGATAAGCCAACAATCACTCAAATTATGATTTCATGGAGATCTTTTTAGCCAACCTTATAACATAACTTTAGGCATAACATTTTTAAACATCTTCGACAGAATCATATTAGCATTTGATGAATATATCATCTTCATAACGTCATATTAACAACAAGCCAGCACAACAGACCGTAACATCTTCATACATAACATTTTCGGACATATCTTTAACATAGTATCATTCTTTTAATTCACATAATAACACTTAGCATCAAACGAGTCCAATTAATAGGTTCATTCAATCATTATTTAATGAAAAACCATACACATTGAGATCAACCAGCACCACATACCAACAACATGATTTCTAACCTATTCAACATTGAAATCGTAACAAGGATACTAGGGAAAGGAGTTCGACAAGAACGACGGGAAACAACCCTAGTTTTCAAGATCTTTGAATCATTTGAAAGAAAGTTCTCTTGGAGAAAGAAGCCCAGGAGAGAAACCCATACCTTAAGTAGAACTTAATCTATGAATACCACCTTGAACGAAACCTTGAAGAAACCTTGAAATTGCCCTAGAGAAAATGATAAATTTTCTGCCTTTTTCTTGCGTTCGTCGCTTACTGTTTTTGCGTCCTTTTTGTCTATGAGTTTGAACGTAATTTTTAGGTTTAAGAACTGATATTGACTCATTCAACTTAGGGTTTATTAAGTTAATTAATTAAATTAATTAACTTATTACTAAAAAGCCCCTCCTAAGTTGACTTAACATAGGAGAACATAACACTTAGTCAAATCTGGAAATTGGTATTGACTATGGTTTTAGTCAACATTTTGAATTTATATTAATTAATTAAATCCTTAATTTAATTAATTTACGGACCTAGGGTAAGTAATAAAGTACCCATAAGTCATTGGAACCATAATAAACCCTTTAGGACCATCATAGGTTAAGTACTAGGATGTTTCTTGAATTGTACTAGGTTAGCATAAGAATTTTGGTTTGACCCCTTTAATTTAATTAATTAAATGTCTAATGTAATTAATTAAGTGACCTAGGGTAATTACTAAGGTACCATTAAGTCGTTATAACCATAACTGATCCTTTGGACCATCCTAGGTTAGGTACTAGGTTGTCTTTTTCTTGTCTTAACCGAAATCTGGAAATTGCTTTGTGATTTTGGTTTTGTCCTTTTAAATTAATTAATTATGCTGATAAATTAATTAATTAAGTAGCCTAGGGTAATTACTAAAATATCCCTAAGTTGTTAGGACCATAACCAATCTTTTTGACCATCCTAGGTTAGGTACTAGGTGGTCTCTTTAACTCACTACACCTTTTTAGGCCTACGGCCACACTAAATCTGAGCAACACTTGAAAAGTGTTTCCTAAAATATTTTTGGGAACGTTTTTAAAATATAGCCTAAATTTTTAACTTTTGGCAACGATAATATTGGCTACACTTGTAAAGCGTACTCTTTAATGGTATAGACTACACTTTATAAGCGTTGCCATAATATGAAATAAATGGCAACAATTATTTACCTATATGACCACACTTTTAAAGTGTCCTATTTTTATAATTGTAAAAACAACACATTACAAATGTGGCCTAAAAATTTCACTAAAATATTATATTCCCTCCAACATTTTTAACTCTCCCTCCCATATTTATTGGCCAAAAAAAATAATTAATAAAACATTCATAAAAACTTCTCTCTTTCTCTTCTTTCCTAAAACACGATTTACTCTTCTTCTGTACAACACAGTTTTCTCCAGAACTGAAGATCCAAGAGAAGAAGCTGAAGAACATAGCTGAGCTGAAGACCTGATCAAGATCTGAGATGAAGATTCTCTTCTCCGGAACATGATTTTCTCAACAACTGAAGCTAAAGAACTAAGGATCGAACAATTGAGGATCGAACAACTGAAGATCGAAGAACTGAAGAGCGGAAGCTTGAAAACTGAAGAGCTAAGCGGAAGATTTCTCTGATATCGATTTCGTCAAGTGTAGGTAAAGATTTTGTACAGTTGAGTTTTCTTCTTATTCTCTACTAATCATCTAGCACTAAAAACATTCTTCTTGTCAATTGATTGAATTTTTGTTTTGGGTTTAGAAGGAATTGATCACTTGGTGGTTCTTATAGCTGAAATTCCAAAGTAGGGGAAGAATGTGCAGAAAATCTGAATGTAAATGTTAGCCCTAGGAATCTTAAGCAGACGAGAAAGAGGGCATTACTACTAGAAGCATTTGATTTTGTAAGTATATATCTTTGTGTTCCTTAATATTATAATTTTGAATTACATTATTCAGCGTAGTGTTCAACACTATAGTAATGCAAAGAATCCACGACTATAACTCTGTAAACTCAGCCATACAAATTATTACAAATTATCTATGACTATGTATGAGTAAGTTGTTTTTTAGTTTAAGGTAGCATGTACATAAGGACTAAGGAGCAAGCTTAAATTGAAATATTTATGTGAATGTTTGTATTTGAGGAAAGAGAGACACTCTTTCTTGAAGCACTGGCTCGAAAGGAAGCTCCTGAGGTAGAAGAAGAAGAACGAAAGAGAGTGGAAGATGAGGAAGAAAAGGCGAAACAAAGTTAGTTACACATAATTGGCGCCATATGTACTTCCACATCCTCTTCACTTTATTTACCTATCAGTAAACTTTGAGTTATGTGGGTTGTGTATAATGTATTTACTTTATTGATTGTAGCTGTTTTTTTATGTGGTTAAATTGAAGGTTAATGGATGTTTGTACAATAGAAATTGTGTGACCCGAAAAAAAATTGAGGATGTTATGAAAGAAGTCGGAAGGTTACTAGGTTACCAACATCTTGTTGTACCATCTCGACATTTTTCTCTTGAAATAAAGTAGATCTATCACCAGCATATACAAATTTCTGAGGAACTGGTATTCGTTTACAATTATTGCTTGTGTCTTCATCTTTCATTTCATTGTTATTCTCGCCAACCTTATGTGCTTCCATATTGCGAATCTTCCTGTTGCCTCTTCTTGCATATACCATCAAAGTACTACAAGTGATAACATCACGTAATGTCCTAGAAAACAGATCTTTAGGAAGGAAGACATTTTTCTCTAAGTGGTCCTCTTTACATGCTGGTGGCCCCATTATATTTTGTGATTTCAACTTAGCAAGAGCTATGTTTTGACGAGTAGTTGGTCTCCTAATAGCTTACTCATGACTTTGTAAATCACTTTTTATAGTATTTGAATTTTTCTTTGGTTCACCAATATGATTTCCACTGTCTTTCATCTCTGGTTTTGAGGCTTTTGCACCCTGCTCGAGAACTAGAGAATTTGGGACACTACTTTATTGGGGAAGAAACCGTTGCTAAGATTTCCTGAAGCATTCCATATCAATTGGTTTAGATACCCAATACTTGTAGTAATTGATAATCTATGCTAACATAAGACCCCTAGTTACCTGAAAGACAATCTTTTCTATGTGTATTGCGATAGTGTATGCTGATGAACTAGCTTGTGAATGAGGCATAATTTATTGATTTTTACTGGGGCATGCATTATGCTTGGAAGGGTATACAAATTGCGCCTACAAGAATATACTGTCATTACCTTTTAGTGTTTTGGCTGGTATTTGGTTATTTTGTTTACAATCGTATCTCCTTGTGTTATTCTTTGGTCCAGGGTACTGGTATAGACTAACGTAAACACAAAGACGGGACTTATCTTTGTTGAGAGCCAAGATTATGGAATCCCATAAGAATGAAGAAAGTGCTGCTCAGGATGCAGCAGAACGGATTAGGGTTGCAGCCTTGTCTACTGCAAAAGGTTTAACTCATGGTCAAGCTGAGCGTGTTGCTACTGCTGCTGCTTGAAATGTCAACACATATGGACAAAAATAAGAAGGACCAGTCGATGGCAGGGGGAAAAGAGGCAAAGAGGCAGATGGCATCGCTTTGTTGGTGCTCCCGTAATACATACGGGCTCATTTAGTACTCATGTAATACCTTCGCAGCTTAATCTAGCACTTAGTTTTGGAGGAATACCCAAGGTGATTTTATATTTTTATCCCACAAATGATTACATTTTTATTCCAAATGTAGATTTTACATTTACGCTAGTTGTAAAAATGTGATTCTGACGTGTCGTTGTCTAAATTTTGAAATCGCAATCAAGTAATAGTTGATTTTATGTATGTGCAAAGGGACATGGATATAGATGTCTTGAAATAAGTTTTTTGATTAGGGTTTGCATTTTCCACTCATTAGAATTTGGGTTCATTTTCTTTTGAGGGGAAAAGAGAAGGAGGAGGATTAGGAAGGTATAGTCTTTACTTATCTTAAATCGGCTATTGTTATCAATCGACTTGTTTAATTGACATCCTGTGGAACACTAGTACTTGTTGAAATTACCAGAATTATATATGAAGTACCTGGGTTTGTTATGCAGCGTTTGTTCCTTTCTTCAACATCAATTTATGTTCAGTACGATATACAGTGTGTGCTTTCCCTTCTTACGAATAGAAGTTGAAAATTAGTATGATATCATGAGGAATATCTTTTGCCTTATGATTCTAACAACAAAAGCACCTATATGGGAATTGGATTCCCTATTTATTTAAAATAAATCATCTAGGGGTATTTTAGCTTTCCATAATTTCAACATTCAATAGGCATACTTTCAGTAAGTGTGTTAGTAGGAAGTTTGTAGTTTGTGACTTTGTGCATTCATTCTTTTATTTTGGCTTTCATGGATGAATTGACAAGTTGCTAAAATTGTAGTCGAGATTCATTGTGAACATTATTTGTTAAGTAAGTAGTGTTGGAATTGTCTGGAATCATGATTATAGATCAATTGATGGTTTGCTTTTACTTGTTTATATTTGTTGAAAGCATGTCATCGAGAGTAATATAACTTGGAAGGGATGTTTTCATATATTGAGAGTTATTTTAGGTGCAGGAAATAACTATGAGCACAAAGAAACTCCATTTACTCGACTTTTGGCACTATTCTGCAAGTCAAGAATCATTTGCTTTAATGTCAGATTGTTGGTTAGTTAAACATCTCTATTATTTTGGTTTACTTGAAATCCTGAGCCTTATTTGCAGATGATCTCGTCCGATGCATTGGTGACACAATCGCCTTTGTGGTGAGTACTTAAAGTTTCATTCTGGTGCTATTGTGTTCTATGAATACTAATTTGTCATGCACTTCAATATAGATGAAGAAAACTGCTTAGTTGTTTATACTTCAATCCAGTTCCCTGAGAGCGCACAACATGTGATCTCCACATGTCATTGTGTTCCTGAACACAATATCCGTGTAATTACAAGGGGATTTGGAGGTAGCTTTGGGTGAAAGGCAATCAGATCAATGCTTGTGAGTTTGTGATATAGAATTTACTATGTACATCATTATTTTTGGAACATTATTAGCTTATCTCAAGTAGTGTTAGTTTATAAAATTTTCTTATTCTGATGTCAAAGCTTCTGTATGATTGTATATCTTCACAGATGCGCACTTGCAGCATACATGTTAAGGCGACATGATCATAAACTCATGCTGAAAATTATCAATACTCTACCGATGTCCTCTGGTAACAACATTTCTATTACACACATATCGAGTGAGCATTTAGTAATTTAGCCTAGTGGAGTACAACACAGTAGTGTTTTAAATGCTGTCAACTGGCACCGACTCATCCCTAATTTCTTGAAATTTTCTCTCCAGAGTTGTCTTTTGGTATATAAAATAACGTGGATGTGTTCCTTCTGATCATGATTGCATTATTAATTCTTTTACTTTCCTCTATGTGATTGATTATTTTTATAGTTTTTCTTATCATTGAATAATTGTTCAAAAATGCAGACCGTGGAGACTGTCACACTTTTGGTTGCTATGAAGGTTGGTTATCGAGATAGATTCACGATTCTTGGGGAAATCATGAAAGCCGGCAAATCACCCAAGTGTAAGTCATCTAATTTTTCTTTAAGTAATCTTGTTATTTGATTTGGGGGTGCCTAGTAATGGTTTATCTTTCTCACAAGTGATATCCAAAGAACTATTCTTTTCATAGTTATATAATTTTGCATATGGGCATATAGACTTCTATTGTACCTGTTTTTTTCCTAGTCTCTTTGTATAAAATGTAGCTTTAACTGTTGTGTACTCTGATTTTATTTTGTTATAGGCTCTGATATGAAAATAAGAACATAGTTAGAAGAACTTTAAAAAAAAACATACCTAATCTACTTTGCTTTAAGGTCTATGAATGTTAACTCTAGTAACACTAGAATGTTTATCCCCATATTTCACACAAGAACCTTTTTTTCCATAAGTTCCAGCAAATAATACGAGACAGGGACTACTGTAACAGTTTCTAAGCTTTATTTTTGCTTCCAGTTTCCGCCAGCTTATCAGAAGGTTTTTCAAGGGGATGTGGTTATGAGAGAAGCACAAAAAGCAAAGAATTTCATTCATAGATGATTAGAAAAATGATCTGAAACAATAATAGTATCTATTTCCTTCATTCCAGGTCTGCTATACCATGAGCAGTTTTCTGGTTCTATGCCAAAGTTTCTGATCTTCTGATTTGTAGTTATAGTAAATCATCACCAATTGAAGTTTACTTGTCTTTCACTTTTTTGGAAATTTAAGTTGTTATGATTTACTGGTGTATCACTGACCTTTCCTCTTGGTGACAATCTGTTTGTTATTTTCTTGAGCTATGGAGGACAGTGTTGCTACTACCTTTCAAGCTCGTTCCCATGTTTATACGTGAAGCTAGTCATGCTATAGCTTGCAAACTGAAAAAGAGATTTAACAATGAGATTGATTATATTTAATGAACTTAAATTGAGAATCCATAATAGGAAAACTAAACAATGAAACGGTAACAAAGAAAGTGATGACATGAAGAATCGAAGGTGAGAAATATATACTTTACCAAAGCACAATACATAATAGACCCTATTTGCTTGCCTCCACAGGGGAATATTTGTACGTTAGGTTCATATCAGGTGATCTATGAACCTAATATGAAGTGCTTGGTTATGGGTTCATTGAATTAGTTTAGAAGTGCTTATATTATCATTTGATACTCTAACTACACAAGATTGGCATATGATTAGTATTGGCATAAACAATTGGCTATAGACTTCATAGCTTCTTTGTTGGCATAAGCCAAAGTTATATTCATTCATGCTTACATTATAATACCTTATTCATTAGCCAATTCAATTATTAATCATAACATTATAGCCATTTGCATGCATCCCTTTTGGACAATGTATTGTTAGCCATTTTATTGGCATAAGCCAACAATCACTCAAATTATGATTTCATGGAGATCTTTTTAGCCAACCTTAGAACATAACTTTAGGCATAACATTTTTAAACATCTTGGGCAGAAACATATTAGTATTTGATGAATATATCATCTTCATAACGTCATATTAACAGCAAGCATGCACAATAGACCGTAACATCTTCATACATAACATTTTCGGACATATCTTTAACATAGTATCATTCTTTTAATTCACATAATAACACTTAGCATCAAACGAGTCCAACTAATAGGTTCATTCAATCATTATTTAATGAAAAACCATACACATTAAGATCAACCAGCACAACATAACAACAACATGATTTCTAAACTATTCAACATTGAAATCGTAACAAGGATACTAGGGAAAGAAGTTCGTCAAGAACGACGGGAAACAACCCTAGTTTTCAAGATCTTTGAATCATTCGAAAGAAAGTTCTCTTGGAGAAAGAAGTACAGGAGAGAAACACATACCTTAAGTAGAACTTAATCTACGAATACCACCTTGAACGAAACCTTGAAGAAACCTTGAAATCGCCCTAGAGAAATCGATAATTTTTCTGCCTTTTTCTTGCGTTCGTCGCTTACTGTTTTTGCGTCCTTTTTGTCTATGAGTTTGAACGTAATTTTTAGGATTAAGAACTGATATTTACTCGTTCAACTTAGGGTTTAATAATTTAATTAATTGAATTAATTAACTAATTACTAAAAAGCCCCTCCTAAGTTGACTAAACATAGGAGAACATAACACTTAGTCAAATCTGGAAATTGGTATTGACTATGGGTTTGGTCAACATTTTGACTTTATATTAATTAATTAACTCCTTAATTTAATTAATTTAGGGATCTAGGGTAAGTACTAACGTACCCCTAAGTCATTGTAACCATAATCAACCCTTTAGGACCATCCTAGATCAAGTACTAGGATGTTTCTTGAATTGTACTAGGTTAGCATAAGAATTTCGATTTGACCCCTTTAATTTAATTAATTAAATTTCTAATTTAATTAATTAAGTGACCTAGGGTAATAACTAAGGTACCATTAAGTCTTATTAACCATAACTAATCCATTGGACCATCCTAGGTTAGGTACTAGGTTGTGTTTTTCTTGTCTTAACCGAAATCTGGAAATTGCTTTGTGATTTTGGTTTTGTCCTTTTAAATTAATTACGTATGCTGATGAATTAATTAATTAAGTAGCCTAGGGTAATTACTAAAGTATCCCTAAGTTTTTAGGACCATAACCAACCTTTTGGACAATCCTAGGTTAGGTACTAGGTGGTCTCTTTAACTAGTTACTAGGTTAGTGTCACCCGGTTAAGTCTTAGGTTGTCGGGTGCACTAATTAGTTTATTTCGTTTGGTGCTAGTTTATTTATCTATTTATGGTAGTAGGTTAAGAGTCTATAATTGGTTAGGAAGTTAGGCCCCACATGGATTTGTCCCTTGTGCATGTTTTGCCCCCTAACTACCCTAACCAAATTCGGTTAGGGTGGTCCCCTCCTTTGGCAGCTTCTTCACATTTCTTGCACGTGTGCTTGCACATGGGTTGGTTGTACTTCCCTAACTAACTATTATTTATGGTTCAATTGTGAATGTTTACTTGTTGTCCCAAGGACCCTCACTATGTCCTTGGGCACTGCTTAATTTACATGATCATTTTAAATGATCATGTGCTATGGTACTAGGCTTGACACTTGGATGCCTAGAACTTTGTGTGAAACTATTCTGAACGGATTTTCTTTTAGCTTAGGGTCTTCATTGCAGGTACAATTGTTAAACAAGCTCATTAATGATAAAAAAATTGGCTAACATCCCTTTAAGCCAATATTTCTAATATGCCCAATATTTTGCTTATTTGGGTATTATATAGAAATTGGCTAATACCCCTTAGCCAATTTTCTATACTATACCCAATATTTCTCAATATTGGGCATTGGGATGCCTACGTATCCCCAATACGCATTCTTAAAGACCTATTGGGATCTTCACTAGACATGTAATTTTCCGGAATGTTACAGGGGTAGTAGAGAACACTCATGTCGTAATCTTTCAACAATTCCAACCATCTTCTTTGCCATAGATTGAAATCATTTTGAGTAAACACATATTAAAGACTCTTATGGTTGATATATAAACATGAAACCCATCAAGATAATGCCTTCATTTATTTTTTGGCAAACACCACGACCGCTAACTCAAGCTCATGATGAGTTGGATAATTCTTCTCATGCACCTTAAGTTTCCTAGAGGCATAGGCTACTACTTTCCCATGTTGCATAAGGACACACCCTGAGCCCACTCGAGATGCATTACAATATATCAGGAATCCCATTGTATCCTCCAGTAAAGTCAACATCGGAGCGGAGGTAAGCCTTTTTTTTGAAAATTTGGAAGATCCTTTCACACGCGTCCGACCACTCAAATTTCACACTCTTTTGGGCCAAAGTAGTCAAAAGAGAAGCAATGGACGCAAAACCATCCACAAACCTCCTATAGTACCCTACTAGACCCATGAAACTCCTAATGTCGGTTGGAGTCAAAGGTCTACGAATTTTTTTAACCGCCTCAGTTTTTCTTGGATCAACCTCAACTCCCTCACTAGAGATGATGTGACCAAGAAATGCCACCGACCTTAACTTAAACTTACATTTGCTATACTTGGCAAAAAGTTGATGTTCCTTAAGGACTTGTAGTACCACGCTCAAATGGTCCATGTGTTCACCCTCATTTTTTGAACATACCAAGATTTCATCAATGAAGACAACGAAAAAGGAATCTGGATAATTTCGAAACACCCTATTCATGAGGCCCATAAAATCTATCGGGGCATTAGTGAGACCAAAGGACATTACTAGAAACTCATAATGACCATATCTAGTTCGAATGCCGTTTTAGGTATATCATCACCTCTCACCCTAAGTTGGTGATACACTAATCTCAAGTCAAACTTAGAAATGTAGCTTGCCCCTTCGAGTTGATCAAACAAGTCGTCAATCCGAGGGAGAGGATACTTTTTCTTAATTGTAACTTTATTGAGTTGGCTATAATCAATGCACATTCTATAGGACCCATCTTTCTTCTTCACAAAAAATATCGGAGAACCCCATGGAGAAATACTAGGTCTAATGAACCCTTTGTCTAGTATTTCTTTGAGATGGGTCTTCAACTCTTTCAATTCGGCCGGAGCCATCCTATAAGGAGGAATTTAAATGGGCTTTGTATCAGGTAGCAAGTCAATACCAAAATCAATTTCCCGTTCGGGAAGGATTCCGTGAAGGTCATTAGGAATGACCTCCGGAAATTTCCTCACTACGGGGACTAACTCAATGGGAGGATTTTCGAAGCCTAAATCTTTGACTATTAGAATATGGTATAAACACCCTCTTCAGATCATGTTACAAGCCTTTAGACAAGAAATAATATGACCTCTAGGAATAGAATTAACCCATTTCCACTCAAAAACGGGTTCATTAGGAAAATTGAACTTGACAATTCTTGTCCTACAATCTATGGAAGCAAAATAATCATTAAACCAATCCATTCCCAAAATGACATCAAAATCCACCATATTGAGTTCTACTAGTTCAACATGAGTAACTCTACTGGGCAATATTATAGGATAATTTCTATATACCCTCTTTGCAACCACTGACTCACCTACCGGGGTAGTTACCATTAAAGGTTCATTTAGGACATCGGGCAAAATATCAAACTTACTAGATAAAAAAGGAGTAACAAAAGATAATATAGCACCCGGATCAAGTAAAGAATATATATAAATAAAGAAGACTTGTAACATACCGCCCACCACATCGGGAGAACTCTCTTGTTTACTCCTAGAGCGAAGAGCATAAAAGAGATTCTTCCTTGCAGCATCAACTTTAGAACCACTTGCTTGATCTTTCCCACTTCCTTTGTCTTTACCCTTCACATTAGGTCAATCTCTAACCTTATGGCCACTCTTGACACATCCAAAGTAATTGTACATCCCAACAAGGCACTCATCAAAATGCTTCTTACCACACTTTCTACAAGTTGACTTCTTACTTGGTGAACTAGTGCGTTTTCCCTTTTGAGACTTTGGGTTGGACACCCTATCATTACGAGCCTTGGGAAATTTGGAAGGAACTTGATTGGAGAACCTCTTCTTGAATCTAGGACTGTGTTGGATTTCTAATCTTCCCTTTGAAGAACCACCTTCATAAGACTTGACCCTCTTGCCCTCTCTATTCTTCCTTCTTAGTCTAATTTGTTCCACTTGTTGAGTATGAAACATTAGACGATAGATATTCATATTATCATGAAGCATATCCGAAGTATATTCTTCTACCAAGTCTTCACACACTCCCATAAGAAAATGACTCATCTCATCCCTTGGGTTAGACACCAAGGATGGAACATACTTGGACAATTTAGTAACCTTTAAGGAGTAATCAAGTACACTCATACCTCCTTGACGAAGGTTGCTGAATTCTTCTACCTTAGCTTTCGTCAACTCTCTAGGAAAGAACCTATCAAGGAAGACATTCTTGACAATATCCTAAGTCACCGGACTACCTCTGAGTGCCCTATTATCCGTCCATTGTGTGTACCATGTTTGGTCCATATCTTTGAGTTGATAGGCCGCCAACTAGGCCTTCTCAATTGAATTCACACCCATAGCATAGAGGATCTTATAGACCTCATCAAGGAAATCTTGAGGGTTTTCATCCGCTCTTGACCCGAAGAACATAGGTGGGTTCATCCTAGTAAAGTCTCTCAAATGAGAGGCCATAATGCTAGCATGTTGAGGCACTCGGGGTCCAACCTCCTGATTCATTTGAGCCGTCATATCTTGGACTTGAGAAGTGACAACAATACCTTGAGAGGTCATGGTTTTGGCCAAATTGAGAAAATCTTACCTTATTTCTCCATCCGTCACAAGTGGAGAACAACTGGGACTAGACCACCTATAGGAACTTGCTCAAGTGGAGGCACTTGGTTTTCTTGTCGAGGATCTTAGTTGTCATGAGCTCCCACATTAGCAATACCTTCCTCGTCCCTTCTTGTGGATTCCTTTCTAGTAGTCATACTTATAACCACAATAAAAGGGTTTAGGCGAAAGAACATAAATCAAGACTCTAGAGGCACGACATAAGAGTACAAGAAGATGAGAATTTCCTAATCATCACATAGCCTCTCATTCATAAGTGTGGCACACTTCACAATTATGAATAAGAATCTACATAGACATGGTTTAATGAAACATCGATCCAAAGATATTCAACTTCATGCTCTGATCCAAGGTTTGTCACATCCGAGGAGAACCCTCTAGACGTAACCGGCGTCATCATCCTCAAAAAGGACTAAGACTAGACTCTTAGCATTTGTCATTAGATATCATAGGTTAAAAAGTGTGGAAAGTATAACACTTTTCATCTACATCTGCATGAGATTTACATCAACATATCGCCTATGCATAATATATACATAGGGAGTTTACTTAGACTTCTCGCATAGGAAGTTTACGTAAGATTCTACTTTTATATCACATATACAACATACACAATATAGAGTCTAATAGAGATATCTCATATAAAACTATCTAAGTCGGAATAGAACAATCCGGGCATAACCCTTACACAAATGAGTAATTGCCACTTAAGGCTTACAACAATGTCTTGAACAATAAGAGTGAAAAAAAAGTCATTAGACTATAGCAAGTCACATAGGTAGAATGAGAAACGGCATCATCACCGGATCTTGAGGACATACCCACACTTTGAGAAATGATCCAAGCCTTTCTTGCAAATTTGCCACGAACCCTTCAACGACCGGAACCTAAAATGTTTGGAAAAAAGGGAGAAATAGGGGTTAGTACATCACTTGTACTAAGTATGGAAACATATGCACACACAACTTTAGAAATCATGATAAAGAGGACATTTATTCAAAACCATGCCAAGTTACATGAAAAGCCTTATGCACAACTAAAAAATATATATAAGACAATAATCATATATTCCTTAAGACAATAGAACATTTAAGAGAAGACCAACATTATCAAGTTAAGTCAAGTCAACACGTGTATAGCATAATAAAATTCAGAGCCAAGGTAACCTCAAAATCATGTTATGAAAACAAAGAGTGCAAAAGAGTTCATATATTACAATATATGCAAGACACTTACTCCGAACCCTTACCAAGTTTACAAGTGCAATGACCAAGTGAAGCTCCATAACCCCACTCAATCAAGTAAACCTAACCAAAGGATCACAAATAATGTCTAGCTTCATCTAACATAGCATCATGAGTACTCATCATCATATTTAGCAATATAGACCAACAATATATTCATAAGTGAAACCAGTATCATATAGAATCATCAAAATGTTCATGAGTCAACATATGCACATCATTTACTTCACGATACATGAGAACACTGTCCTAGGACTTTTCTCAAGGCCAACTAGTGGAATGTATAGGTAGAGTCCCATACCCCTACCTAAAGTAAGTCAGGCCCCTTAAGTCCTCCTAGTTAAAGTTCACTTTATTACTTCATTTTACTTTATGGAACACTTGGCTTAATCGACATAGACCACATGAGCTAATGGGGAATCTGGTGTCATCATACCATACGCAGAAAGAAGGTGGACTACTTGCCAAGGTAGTACCAATACGTGAACATAACATCTAGGTGGATCCACTAGCTAGTATTCCTATGGGGGCAACATAGTTCATGAACTAGAAGACATACTTGAGACCCTCTTTATGCCTTTGGCATAGTAATATCTATCTTATGAGTACTATAGTGAACCTACCTTTCCTTCTTGGGAAGGGACACTCCTTACTAATAGTTCACTCGTTGCTAAGGTAGAGTCCCTTTTGAAATGTCTATAAGTCTTCCTTTAATAATCATAACTTAATTTAGGTCATATGAGACTAAATCCTTGTATAATCGTAGTCATTATCTCATTAGGAATTGCATGAGAACATCATTTCATACAATCCTCATATGTGAGATTAACACATCATCATCATCATGTCATAATAAGGCACAAAGGTAATTCATAACCAACCTTATATCACTACATCTTAATCGTAATCTCACAATCCACATAATCAAGACATTTCAATTGCGTCATCATACCAATAACTACTTAATCGAATCACAACATATGCTTCAATTGAACTTCATCATCAAGTACAAGACATCACAATTGAAGCAAAGGTTTAAGATGAAAAAGTCTTACCAATTCTTCTTCAAAAGCCATCATCCATGGTTTTACCATCAACCAACCAATTTCATCCAATAATAGGTGTAATAACATCATACAATAGTAATTAACAAAATAAATAAGTCAATTTCTCAACACTAATCAATTCTACACTAGTTCATAACCTAGGGTTAGGGAATTGGGGTCAATTCATCACCTTTTCCACAATACTAGGTTTAACATCAATAACTACCATAATTGAACAATAATACATAATAATATAACTATAATAACCAATAGAAATCAAGAACAACACAATTGAAAAGATAAATCTTGGATTAGAAAGAAATCAACATGAAACTCATCTTTTTGAAACAATTTTTTGAAGAACCATTTAGGTAAAGGAATCCCAAATGTGAAGAGTTCTTATACCTTGATATTACATGAAGATTTATGGATAAAATTTGACCTGTTTCTGCCCTATAGCCCTTAGCCTTAGTCTTCTATGGAGTTCTTCTTTGGGAGAGAGAGAGTAGAGAGAAGGAAGAGTAATTCGAGTTTGGAAGTTGGGCGTTTTAAGTTGGGTTTAGGCTTAGGGTAGTTTATATGGTCACTTAACTTAACTTAATTAACAAACCCTTAACCCGTAATTAAACCCCTAACTAATTCACTAATTCACTGAAGGTACTTAAAACAAAAACAGAAAAATTACAAGCCTGACCTACGAGACCACGACCTACGGGCCG
Organism: Solanum lycopersicoides; assembly: GCA_022817965.1. NCBI lineage: Eukaryota > Viridiplantae > Streptophyta > Magnoliopsida > Solanales > Solanaceae > Solanum > Solanum lycopersicoides. The sequence goes on from CM040627.1 coordinate 34,491,826, forward strand.
TAGGTCAGTTGACGGCCACCCTTGCCTCCGTACTGAAAATCCGTAGTTTTGTTCAGAGACTTCTAGTTTTGGACTTTTTTGAAAAATGGATAAGTCCTCAACGACGGAGGCATCGACGCCCCGTAGTCCAAGCTATGCCCGCCGATGGCAAGCGTAGGTAGCCACCGTCTTTGACACCTTTTTCGCCAAAATGGAAGGGTCCTCCTCAAGGACCCTTAGGGTGATCCTTGAGGAGTCGTACTCGGATGTTTCAACCCTTAACATATTGTAATGCATGTTTAACACCTTTCCACCAAAATTCATCAAATTATTACTCCCAAAATCCCGTGAAATAGGCTAAGGCACACTACCACCTCTTTCCCTAGTCTCCGCACGTCATGGACGTTCCTTGACGTTTTGACTCTAAAACTTCCTAAATGACTTATTAACATTATTATTGACCTTAAAAGAGTGTTACAAACCTTAAACACTCATGTGAGGCTCTAGATTAGGTTTTGGACTTTCGGAGTGTTACTTATGTTTAATGTGACTTAAATGTGATATATGGATTTATGTGTTGTTGTGAATAGTATCCATATCTAAGATAATATATGTTAATTATATTTTACTTATTGTATCAAATGTTCATAAAGTTTTACTAAAACATATGATGCATGGTTTCTAACTAAATGTCCTCTTTAACTCATATTTTTGCGTGGTTATTATACTTACTGCATTCTTGTATTAATACAATTCTTCTTCATCATTTTACACAAAGTGTTGGTGGTGATGGATAGAGCATCTTTCCTAGAATGGAGAGCTTGGATAGCCATTCCCAAGTTCAAGTGTGTCCTTAATGATTCAAGGGCCTTCATGTCAAGAGTTAAAATTAAGTTTATGTAAAAGTATAGATCATTATTTTATGTTGTCAAGGGTCATATCCCAATTCTATTCTATTCTATACTATTCTATTTTATTCTCTTCTATTGGAGTTGTGTCTTAAGATGGCAAGATAACACTTAGTGTCTTAGTTATATACTTCTGATATTTTAAATGAAGTAATGTTTTAGCATTATGTTATGCTATGAAAAGTTCTAAATTTTCCGCTAATTTTATGACAATTGAGATGAAATATGTCTAAGGGATTGTATAAGACCTCTGAGCGGTCAAGTACGCCGTATTACTTCTAGGGGGTGCTCCCCGGTCGTGACACTTTTATTCAAAGAATAAAATTTGTCTCACCAAGATATTTCATATCAAAATGGATTCTAAGAATATTTTAGCTTCATCATTATCATTCATGTTAGATCCAAAGATCAACAAATCATCAACATATGCAAAGAATAACATGAATTATTCCAAGACTTATGATTAATGAACTTATCACACTCATTTATTTTAAAAAAATTTCAATCATGCGAGCATCAAAATTTTGCTGCCACTTCTTTGGTGCATGTTTTAAGTCATATATGGACTAAGTAAGTTTACACACTTTTCTTTCTTGGCCTGCTTCAACAAAATACTTAGGTCGATTCATGTAAATTTCCTCATTTAGGTCTCTATTTTTTTGAAAAAAGTTTTAACGTTCATTTGATCAATTTACAAATCAAAAGTTGCAGTCATAGCAATTAAAGTCTTATGAATGTAATTTATGTTATCAGAGAAAAAATATCATTTTTTTTAGGCATTTTAGTTGTTTAAAACCTTTTGCATTAGTCTAGCCTTATATTTATCAATCGATCCATACCGTTATAACATTTTTTGTAAGACCCCTTTTCAACCAATAATTTTGCAATCCGCTGGTAAATCAACTAAATTTTAAGTTTTATTAGAAATTAGTAATTCTATTTCATTATTTACAACCTTTTTCCAAAATGGAATCACGTGAAGATAAAAACTTCTTTCAAAGTAAGAGGGTTATCGCCAACATTAAATACATAAAAATCAGGATTAAAATCTTTTTTTTACTCTATCTCTTTTACTTAACTCAAAATCATCAATTTCCTTATTTTTGAAAAGTAGAAGTAGAAGACTTAGGCAGTGACAAAGTATTTGGTTCAATCCTTTAGCCCCCCACTATTTTTAGAATCATAAAGGCTAGACAACCCCAAAATCTTAGATATCCTAAATTTGGCTTGTTACCTTTCCACAATTCAGAAGGTGTCAATTAAGACTATTTATGAGGCACATAATTCAACAATAACAGTCAATCAAAATATCTTCACCCCATAAATTCAAAGGTGCATGTGACTCAATAAGCATGACATAAGTCAATTTAAACAATGTTCTATTTTTCCTTGTGACTCAATAAGCATGACATAAGTCAATTTAAACAATGTTCTATTTTTCCTTTTCGTTACACAATAGATACAGGAGAATAGGGAGGAGTAGTTTCATGAATTATTCCTAATGGTATAAGAGAAGAATTAAACTTATTTGACTCATATTCATGGCCTCTATAACTTCTAATTCTTTTTATGTTTCTACCAAACTGATTTTCAACCTCATGTAGATAACTTCTAAATTATCAAAAACATCATTTTTATTTTCATCAAGTAAACACATGTAAGCTTAAGAAACTCATCAATGAAAGTGAAATAATATCTATTACCTCCACGAGTTAAATTTTTTCCAACTTAACAAATAATGATATGAACCGATTCTAACAAATTAGTTTTATTTCAACTTGAAAATGAAGCCTTTTAGTAATTTTGGTTTTATTACGAGCCTCAAACTTTTCAAAATTCTTTTTAACCATTGGTATGAATCCTAAGCTACTCATGATTCCAACATAACGATCATTATTATGACAAATTGAGCATGCTAAAAATTGGTAAAAGAAAGCATACTTACAGAAGTAGAAACTTTATTCATTTCAATATTAAGTTTAAACGTTCCATCACAAGCATACCCTTTTCCCACAAAAATTACCCCTTTTTCACAAATACAATCAATAATCTATTAAAAGTCTGCTTTATTAAGAAGAAAACTAGACATCAACTTTTTCCCATGGAAGGAATATAGAGTACATCTTTCAATTTTCACCCTTCCAGAGGTAAAACACAATTCGACATCTCTCGTTCAAAGAACTTGAGTAGTGTGTGATCACCAAAAATGATGGTTTTGGGCATCCAATTGAGTATATATTATTAAACCAATCTTTGTCATAACAGACATGATGGTTTGTACCAGAATTAGTGGCCCACCATCGATCAATATTATCAACCATGTTTATGTCGATAATCACCGTCACAAAAAGTTCTACGATAACGTTTGCCTGAGGGTTAGGACCAAGTTTTTAGAATTTTTAAAATGGAGAAACAAGACCACTCTTTCCAAAAACAAAGAACGGTCCTTTATCTTGAACTTGTTGATTTTGTACTTAGTTATTTTCACCATTATTTTTCTTGAATTTATTCTTCTTAGGCTTCAAAGAAGTATTTTTGTGAGATTCAGGGTTAGCGTTATTTGAAGTAATTAAATTTACCATTGTTGTGATATTTCTCTCTTCTAATTGTAAAAGTGCATCTTGGTCTCTGGCCTTATCTTCCATAGATATTTTTATCATCAACATTCTAGAAGATGTTTCCTTTTGTTTTTGGCTCATAGTTTTTTGAAATTCCTTCCAAGAAGGTGAAAATTTATCTACTATGCCACAAATAATACGTGTATTTCCAATTTTGACCTCCCAGACCTTATATCTCCAACAATCATTATAAAGTCTTGAGTTTGGTCTACCATTGATTTATTGTCCACCATTTGGAAACGAAAAAAATATGTTAGCTACATATTTTTCGCTCTATCCTCTTCGGTATCATACTTACTCTGCAATGCTTTCAAAATTTTCTTTACACTAGAGTATGTTCTATAATAATAATCATAAAAATTATCAGATATACAATTAAGAATGTAATACCGACACTTACAAAATTCACTATTGTACTTTTCCACTTTCTCTAGATGAGAAATAATTTCATCATCATTTATAGAGGTGATGTCAACTTTATTAAGATTCATCTCATTTAACACATAAGAAATATGGAGAAGGCTTAAGTAGAAATATAATTTACCCTTCCATCTATTGAAATGGTTATCATTGAATCGAAATGGTTTGTTAAGGTCTTCCATCTTGACATCCGCCGATGTTTCAATTGTAGCCAATGTGAATCTCCTTAAAATTGTTAGTGAAAATTACAACAATACAATTGAAAATAAAATGAAGAAATACAAATCTCTTTCGGTTGCGGCGTGAATATCTCGCTCTATTTAACGAGATTCAAGCCCACTACAATAAATATTTTAAATGGTTCATTTGTTGCTCCCAGTATACACGCAAGTGTACGTGGTCGGTCAAGTAATATAATTTCTTTTAGAAATGAGTTTTTTCCCAAGGGACTTATTATCAACTTATATTTAGTACTTAACTCCCAATTAAATAAAAGTAACTTTTTAAAAAGAGTTTGATGATTATTAACTACTACTAGGAATTATGCAATAACTAAAAGTAACTAGTGTTAATGACTTCGAATAGATGTTTCAAGCAAGTAAAAGACAATTTCAGGGATGCAATATGCAATGGATTTCATGTATCATATATCAGGCAATGAACTACTTTAGATTATCAAGTTACTGATATACAGGGTTAATTGTATGAGACAGGTCTTTTCGACATCTAGTCGCGTACTCTAGTTAGTTGTCTTACTACATTATTGAGAGTAAATTGTAGGCCTAGCTGATGAGCATTTATATTTCATTGTATTTCGTAGCCAAGCAAGTTTTTCATCAGGGTATCACTCCCGTACACAGATTAACTCAATGGAAGATCGATATTTCTATAATTTTTTGGCCTATCTACCCTCTTCTCTCTCGATTTTAAGAATATACAATATATTTATCTCTATATGTCCAATGAAGAAATACTAAAACAAGAATATGAAAGTAACTTAAATGATTATCAAGAATTGATTAAAAAACCTTTAACATTCAACATTCAATCCATACCTACAACCCAGATTTAGAGAATTTATCCGCTCATAATATTCTAAAACCACAAAATATAATTGTTCATGCGATTTACAGTAGTAAAAAGAGATAGAAAATCAAAATCTATTACAAACTTTGAACTTGCTCTTGCACAAAAAAATAATGTCGAACTCCCTACAAAGTATCCCTAGGGGTCTATTTATAGACGTTGGGAAAAAAACTAGAGTCAAATTCTAATTCAACAAGGAAAACTTTTAAATCATTTTTTGCAAGAAAAGTAAGAACAGGGTTGGGGCGTCGCGCCTCCCATCGTGCTAAGCAGTCGCTTCTGAGGTTTCCCGGCACGCCAGCAGTGTGCTTTGCATGTGCGGCTGTCGTTATAGCCTTGGCGACTCGCGCCCATAAGTGTGCCAAGGAGGGTGCTCTTTAGTATTGGCCTTGGTGCTCCACGCCAGCAAGTAAGCCACACCTTGGTGCTTTTATCCTTAGTTTATTTTTGCGCTTCCTTGCTTCTTCTTTCTTAAATATGACTCCGATTTCCTTGAGAGTTCCTAAAACAACTAATCATGTGTTTGAGTGTACAATCATCACAAGTCACACAAAATCAAGTTAATAGAGCTCTTTAATTCAATACCATAATGTGAAAATATGGACGTTTTTAACATATAAAAATGCCTAAGATCACCACTCCACACTTAAAACTTTGTTTGTCCTCGGACAATCTTTAGACCATCAACACTTTTTCATAAACCTTGGACTTATCAACCCACCTTAAATTAACCAAACACATTTAATCTTGATTTTGCAGTTCACCTTGGATGCAACATTTTTAACAACTTTACTATATCATTTTGATACACCAAGTTACAACTCACATGCTAAAAAAATGTCTCGTTTATTATTATTTTTTCCTAAGCTAATGCAACTCATAAAAACACACCAATTAGACAAATTCAAACATGTGCCATGAATGCCCTCACTCATTTGTGTTTAGTATAGTCATTCACTCAAGCAACCATATTATTAACAAGGCCTATTTTTCAAACATTGTACTCACTCTCACAAATGAAATTCTTAATTCTCTTAACATGCCACTAGCTTGCCCATAGTGTATTTCTACTTTCACGTCATATTTCTCAAGGAGGAAGGGAATATTTTGGATATCTTTAGTGACTACACCTCCCTAATGCACATGTATTTGTTCTAGCGATTCCACATCTTGCACTACCTTTTCTTTTCTTCTAAATAGACACTTCATGAATGTTACTCCCGCTTCAATTTCAAACTCTGCCCCGTATGCTCCTTATTATCATCTTTTTAAAAATATATATATGTGTCTTTAAACTAGCCACCCTCAATTGAGGTGCAAAATATCCTTGGTAAGTCCAGGGCCAATATTTTAAGCATACTTCTTAAATAGTCACCCTCAATTACTTTGTTGAGTTGTACATTTTTCACTAGGACCAGGGCCAAAACAAAGTTTTTTTTCTACACTTTTATTTTCCACACATCATAGTATGTCCACCATTATTTCTAATTCCACCTACATTTTCAACCTTTATTCTCAAGATAGTGCATTAAGGATTTCATTGGGATCAAATACTTTGGTATCAACAAAAAGGGTTTCGGCTTATTCACGTGGCTTATAAAAAAACAAAGTGAATGCTTAATAGATCCTAACTAGGGATGTTTTCATAGGTACGTATACATTAGAGTAAAAAAATTCATCAAATTCCTCAACCATCTTCACTGAGTCATGAAATTTACTTATTTCGTACACATGGCAAGTTCTAAATAGAAATTAAAGCAAAAAACAAACAATCACTCACCACAGATGGCATCACAACACACATACATACACATCATACTAGCATGGTAATACAACTTGGCGTTACGGTATTACTACTCAATTAAGCCCACTTAGATTCATTCAGAGTCAAAACAATGATCACATATTTGTTTCAAGGTTACCATTCTCTTATATTTTCAAATTGTGACTACCCATGCTGTCTAGCTAACTTTTTCGGACATAGTTTTAAAATACCAAGGTTAGTTTCTCAATTCTACTCCTGTACATGACTAATTTTATCTTAAGAGGTCGTCATACATCCATCATCAAGAACTTTTACTCCTAAGAAAAATTTAAGACTCAATAAATAAAATAAAACTAATCTTAATCGGTTCAAATGGACTATCCTCAAGAAAAGTACCAAAAACAAAATTCTAAGGAACTAATAATAAAATAACATAAAAATAAAACAAGACTCAATAAAGCTTTAAAATTTATACATAAGAGAGTTATGTCCCACACCACACTTAAAAATTAGCCTTGTCATCAATGCGCACAATTAAAAACATAGTATAGAGTTAGAGATACCCCCTCAGGCCTCTAGGCCTCGTCGTGATCATCACGACCTCCATGGAACACCATCAAATCATTGGCATAATCATCAACAACATCCTCCACCTCCTCATCATCCAATTCTTCATCTGCGGTGGTCTCATCATCATCATCTAGAGGCTCTTGAAATGCCGAACCATTCCTGCAAAGGTAGGTTGCACTCTCTGTCGAAAGGTAGCGCTCCGCCAAGGTTTCCATATCATCATCAGTGACCGTGCGGTCCCTGATACATAGCTGCAACTTCACCATACCAAATATGCGAGCCGTTACACTATCATCTCTTGCCTGCCGCTCTTGAGCCGATAAGACCTGTCCATGGGATGTGTCCAGTGCCTTGGTCCGAGTGACATCTAGCATATTTCTAATCAAGTAGGGGGCATAGCAACATTCATATCTAACTCCTACTCCTCAATACCCTTGGCCCTCATAAACTGGATGATCAATCACTACAAGAAAAAAGACATTTCCCAACAAAAAATTTTGTTGCCATATATTGGATGTTGTTGCCAAAAGTACTTTTGGAATCAATAAAAAAGTTGTTGCATGTTGTTGCAATAAACGTTGATGCGAAAAGTTCTTGCAACAACAAAATATAGTGTTGCCAAAAACTTTAATGCAACCAAAAATATTGTTGCCTTTCATTCATATAATTGTTGCTTATAAAATTTTTAGTAACAAAATCTAATGTTGCCATAAATTAAATTTCTTACCAATAATATTAGTTGTTGCAAAAAACTAACAAAAGTAAGTTGATATTTTGTAAGAAAAGCTTTTAGCAACAGTTGTTATTGTAATATATCAAATAATATTTTCAATAAACCTTTACTAACAATTAGAGATAGTCTCTAAATACACAATATATATTTCTTTTCAAATATTTACATAAATATTCAAATAAAAAATTATATAAATCTACAAAGGTCAATACATAAAGATTGATGCACTAGATATTTACTTCTTCCAAAAAACTAAATAGTTTTATGTCTTTACTTATATATATATACAAGATCATTATATTCTAAACCTACTAATAATTTTAATAAAATCTTCTTCCAATAGTACTTGTATTGCCCTGTATCGAATTATGCATGTTTATCCTGCAAATAAAAGATAAATATAACTATATTTTGATACAGTAACACGAATATAAATGTTAAAAACTAAGACTCACATAATATAACACTAAGTACACTAACTTGATCTCCCGTTAAATATTAAGATATCTTCAGAAAAAATTCTAATGTTCACATATTTCCTAGTTGTAATGTTATTAGAATTTTATTACTTAGAGATTAATATCCTTCTAAGGAGGTCAAAACTTATCATAAACATGCATTGAATGAGAACCTCCTACATGTACATTATATAATATAAGCTAAATACAAATAAAATAAGAAATATAAAAACAAAAAGTAATACATAAAGTTATTTGAAACTCCTATAACAACTGAATATTTAATTTGTAAGTTTTTCAAGGTGCCACACTACTATTGGAATTACATGCAATTTCATAGCAACATAGGCCCTAACTTGCTATAAATATAACATTCCTATTCATATTAAATATAAAATTTACCCTAAATAGAGAGGCATTTAGGCGAAATACTCACTCGATTTCTTCTTTTCTAACTCTACGATTGTATTCCCAAGTGATGACTTTTCTCTCAAAAGCCTCCTCGTTATTTGTTCTGCAATATGCAACATAGAAGAACAATCTATATTTTAATATTCAATTCTAAAATTTCATAAATAATACCTAGAGTAATTAATTAAACAAACAAATTTTGGAGGTATATGCATCATAAGATGCACTCAAATAGATGTGATTATCCAACAAACTGATAGCATATCTTTTGAAATTAATAAATAGCACCCAACAACAACACTAGTTTAGTAGGTTAAATAAAAAAAATACTAATGCCTATCATATGTTCTCATCTCTCAATCAAATACAATTTACACTTTCTTGTAGCGTTTTAAAACAGGTTGTGAATTTTCTTTTTTCTATCATTTTGGTATTCAGTAAGCACATAAAATAAGGAACCAACCTTTAAACTGTACTCTATTACTCAAATATTTATCCAACAAAATCATATCACAGAAAAAGAAATATACATTGGAACAAACATTGCCAAATTAAAATCTAATCTATCTATTAGCTCAAATTAAAATGAAACTATCTTAGTGTTTTAAGATTATTTTTTTCTTTGATGAATGAATGATAATTCTCTACTTAGAGTTTTTATTTTTTAGAATAGGACAATTAGTCAAGAGAATAATATATTGAAAAGAAGAAATATGACACTCTTTGGTCTTTGCACAAGACTAGGAACATAAATTGCAAACAAAATACTTGAAGTGAACAAAAACTAAGAATTGTAACTTAACTGATCTTATCCCAATGCATACAAATTGCTTTAACTTGATCTGGAGGAAATGCTCTTCACAATTTTCAAATTGCTCACAATAGATTCAAGAGGAGACACATATTTTCTAATTTTATTATTGCTTCTCCAACTATAGGACCAATTAGAAGCGGCTCACCTGAAACTGAATAATAACTATAGAACAAAAAAACTCACCTCTTATACTCGTGTCTGTTGTCAAGTGTCCAAAAGTATCAATTTCACTACTCAAAAGGTCATAGGAAAAAAGAATTGCAACATTATTCAACAATTCAAATCCTAATGTTTCAATTATATCTTTCTTGTGTTGAGGAAGCTCGAACACGAGACTCTGCACATACATTCCTGAGTTTTGCCGCTTTAGCGTATGTCTGTAGAGAAGTTGATGTCTTATCCTACACTAATATTTTTGGGAAAATATCAGCCTTTTTTAAAATTGATACACGAAGCAAATGATAATTCTCTCCTATGATAGATCATTCAACTTGTGAAAGTAAAAATAAATATAACAACACTTATAAATAGTAAAAACATAATGTTAATTCATACTTAATAGACATCTTTACCTGGTAAAGTATTTATCTCTATAGTTGAAGTCAATAAATTAACAATTTGTCAGAAGATTATTTTTGTGAATTTGACAAAGCCATTTCATGGAGTGCTTCTAAATATTTGTTTCTCCATACCTATCATCAAGTATAAGATATGGAATGATGCATGATATATTGTTAAGATTCCTATTGTGACACACATCACTTTAAAGGAAATTAAACACAAATCACTTGAAGTAAAGTACAACGATAATCAAAGAAAGAGCTTCCAAGCACACATTACTTTTCTCTTAACATTCTAATCCTTTTCACATGATTCTTATTCCTTGACTCATTCTTCTTTCTCTTTTACAACTATAAAAAGAAAAATACATAATAAACATTTCTCTTTAACTACTTGAATAAATGTCGGCAACAATTTTAATTTTCTCTTTATAATAGCTATCTTTAACAGTTCTCTAGATCTCTAATAAAGAAACTAAATTATTTCTTCTCAACAACCACCACACTTAATCTAATATTTTAAAAATTCATAAAGTTATAATTAAAGAACACAATGAAAAGAGGATTAGCAATCTATTTGAAGATTCCAACTCTTAACATAACAAGCATGACATAGATAAAGTGAATTTTGACATTTCATATACACCAACTAGTGAGCAGCAATTATCATGGTGAGTGCTAATATCGTGTTCAACTAGTGATTCTTTCCAGAGATGTCATCGACTCAATCCAATTGAATCTACGTTCATGCAGGCACAACCAACATTTAATGCCCTAATTCATAATCGAATTGACTCTATGTTTAGCAGACACAACTCAATTTTTATGCCCTAATTCAATAAAATAAAAAAATTATGACTAAAATTAGAAGAAACGAATATTACCATATTATTATAAATCCAAGCATGGAAATAAAAGTGAAAAATGTTGACGGCAAGGTGTGAGTGAATTGGAGAAGGTGAGAGTTAGATGTGAAATTAAAAGAGAGAGAGAGAGAGTGAAATTTAGGGGGGAAAAGGGCAAAACTATACGGAGTGAAATATTGCCAACTTATTTTCACTTAAAGTTGAAAAAGATTAATTTATTTTATGCCAAAACTAAAATCATATTGTTGATAATATTTAATATGTCACCAACAACGAACAAAACAATCAACAACGGTACCAATCTATTGTTGCAAAATTACGAATATTTTAAATTTATTATTTTACTTATAAAATTTGGCAACAACATTAAGATATTTGGCAATAAAAAAAATTCATTGTTAAAACTTTTGTTATATGGCAACAATTAAATCGTGTTGTTCCAATTTCCTTACATTTAGAAACAAAATTATGATTGTTGGTAAAAAGTTGTTGCTAATTCTATATTTTCTTGTAGTGGATCTCCCATAACAAAATCACCACCTCATGCTATTCCTAAACTTCATAATGTTTTTCCTTAACACTACTCCAACATTAACGGACATACCCTTCATTAACATATAAACTAACGCCACCCTCTCTTTTGTTATATTTGAAAGGTGCTTTGCTGGTAAAAAGACACTACACACAATCTTCATCCAAACTCTCGCGACTTCATTAAAATTTTCATAGTGGAGAGTGGAATGCCTCCTATTGTCCTTACTCCTGTCCCACCTAGTAGTGGACTCTACCCCACACATCATATGACAAATATCTCTATAAGGGTGGGGGGTTCCTTAAGCCTATTATTGATCTTCAGCATCATTGTTAGAGGTACCCAAAAACAAATTCAATGCCCTAGAAGTAAAGCGTACATCCTTCCTACGAATTGGAACAATTTTTTTGAACCTAGTTTCCTTGTTCGAATAGGTATAGAATTTCCTAACTTTAATCATACCGATCCTCAAACATAAACAACAACGCAAGAGCATTCAGAATATTATAAATTACCGAAAATAGAGATTGCAACCTTACCTCATTTACAAATTCGTCCACAAGGTATTTGACCTCCTTTTGGCTCTCAAACAATTCATGCCCATACCACTGCACAACTTTCTTACCAAATTTTTGGAATGGTACCTGGATTCTTCAAGATCCCACAGCCTTTCCCTTATGATTACACTTAGAACTTGCCCCTCCTTCGACACTCTCGCTTTTGGGTGCGATTAGTATCAATTTAAAAGAAGAAAAAATGAAAAAAAAACTTGGAAGAAAAAGAGGGGGGGTGTTGGCAGGCAGTGTGGGTGGAGGGAATTGGGACGAGCCAAAACCCAGAAAAAGAAGTTTAGCGTGCCTGAAGTTTGCAGCCTAGCGTGGCGCACCTCCTAGTGTGCCAGGGAATGACCTCTACCGTTTACTTCCTAGCACATCGTGCCAAATAGTAGGCCACCCTAGGATTTTTTTTAAATATATTTTTCCTTAGTACAAACTAAGTTACAATTAATGAAAATCCTCTCTATCTAGTAAGTAAAACTAACGAACTTTACTAGTTCCTAGGAAACTAAATTATGCAAAAATTTCAAAATTTGAAACAAGCTACCTATCTATTATATATTGTTTATTGGTTGACGCCCGTGGAGCGCCTAGTTTAACATCGCGCTCAACTCAACTTGGATCATCCGTCATTCAGTTCAAGAGCCTCCTGATTATGATCCACATCTTCACCAAAGTAGTGCTTAAATATTTGCTCGCTTAGTAAGAACGTTGGGCCATGTTAACTTTTAAGTTCAACGACACCATGTTGTGTCATCCTTAAAACGTTTAAAGGACCACTCAATTTAGACCTTAGTTTTCTAGGGAATAGCCTTAGTCTTGATTTAAAATATAGTACATTTCCCCCCAAAGTGAAAATGTGAGGAACTATATGCTCTTCATGCCACCTTTTCGTCCATTCTTAATAGATCTTGACATTCTCATACGCATGAAGTCTAAACTTCTCAAGTTCATGCATCTGATCTACTCTCTTTATACCAGCCAGCTCGCGGTCAAGATTTAACTTCTTTATCACTAAATAAGCTACGTGTTCTCATTCTGCCGGATGATGACATGCTCTACAAAACATTATGTGATAGGGTGAAGTCCCTATGGGTGTCTTATATTCAGTCCTATATGCCCACAATGCATCATCCACCTTCTCAAATCAATACTTTCTTTGTGCATTCATCATTTTCTGCAAGATTTTCTTCACCTCTCTAATAGATACTTCTACTTGCCCACTTGTTTAAGGATGGTAAGCTATAGAAACATTATGCCGAATACCATACTTAGCAAGAAAAATTTTCAACAGAGGGCTAATGAAATGCTTACCGCTATCACTTATGATGGCCCTAGGAGTGCCAAAACGAGTGAAAAGATGCTTCTTGATGAATTTAATCACGACTCTTGAATCATTTGATGGAAGAGCTACAACCTCAGCCATTTTGACACATAATTAACTACCACTAGAATAAATTAGTTTCCATTGGATGATAGGGAGGGACCCATGACGTCAATAACCCACACATAAAATATTTCCACCTCATTAATGTTACTTAGTCGCACCTCATGTCTTCTCTTTAAAGTACCCAACCTGTGGCATTTTCCACATCCCTTAACAAAAGCAATAGAATATTTAATTTACAATGGACAAAAGAAATCGGATTGTAGTACCTTATGCGTCGTGCGCTATCCTCCATGGTGGCCTCCATATGGGCTAGCATGACAACTTTTGAGCACTTTAATTATTTACCTCATACTACGAAATTCATCTTCTCACCACCCGATCCACTCCTTACTTGAATAAGAACGGTTCATCCCATTTATAAAACTTAGCATCATGAGGTAGGTTTTTCTTCTGTTGAATGGTTGCATTAGCAGGGTACTCTACACTTACTATCAGATTCACTATGTTCGCATACCAAGAAACTTGAGATATATCTTCTCCCATCAACTATTTATCCGAAAACTCTTACCGTATTTTCCTCTTCATATACATGGGAAAAATCTTCCAACCCAGACAAATGATCAGTTATTTGATTCTCGGTACCCATTCTATCTTTGATCGCAAGGTCAAGTTCTTGGATAAGCAATATCATTTGAATCACAATTGGTTCAGCATCCTTCTTATTGAATAAGTACCTAATAACTGCATGGTCAGTAAAAAAAATCACCTTCTTACCTACCCAATACGATTTGAACTTGTCAAAGGTGAACACTAGAGCTAGCGTCTCTTTTTCCGTCACTGTGTAATTAGCTTGTGCAGTATCTAGGGTCTTGCTTGCATAATAGATTGAATGGAACACTTTATTTGTTTGTCCCACTACTTCATCGCTTGCATCACACATGAGTTCAAATGGTTATTCCCAATTAAGAGAAATTAAGATGAGAGCTTCAATCAAGTTCCTCTTCAACATCTAAAAATCTTTCAAACATATCTCATCAAATTCAAATTTCACCTCCTTCTCCAAAAGACTACACATAGGTCTAGCATTCTTGAAAAAATCCTTAATGAATCTCCACTAAAACTCTACGTGTCGAAGAAAACTTCACACCCTTTTATAGGAATAGGTTGGGGAAATTTTTCAATGACTTCCACCTTGACTTTATCTACCTCCAATCCCTATTTAGAAACTTTATAAACGCTTACTATACCCTCTCAAACCAAGGAGTTACACTTTTCCCACTTTCAAAATAAATTGGTGTCTTCACATCTCGCAAGTACTTTATTAAGATTCAACAGATATACCTCAAAAGACTTTCTAAAGAGAGAGAAATCATCCATGAACACCTTCAAAAAGTCATCTACCATATAATGAAAAATGGCCATCATATACCTTTAAAAAGTCATCGCTGCATCGCAAAGTCTAAATGACATGCGTTTGAAAGCATAAGTACCATAAGGATATGTGAATGTGGTCTTTTACTGATCCTCGGGCGCAATAAAAGTTTGATCATATCTGGAATACCCATATAATAAATAGTAGTACTCTTTCCTTGCTAGTCGGTCAAGCCTCTAATCAATGAAGGGAACCTGGTACTGATCTTTTCGTGTGACCTTATTTAGCTTCCGATAATCCATGAAAATTGTCCATTTGGTTACTGTTCTAGTGGGAATCAACTATTTTTTCTCTTTCTATACCACTTTCATACATCCCATTTTGGGATAACACCGCACAAGACTTACCCACTTACAATCAGAAATTGGGTACACAATTCTAACATCGAACTACATTAATATTTCCTTTCTCACCACTTCTCTCATCAAAGGATTCAACCTACATTGATGTTGTGCACTCGTCTTGTGATCCTCTTCCACATAGATTTCGTGCATACATAACACCGGACTAATACCATGAATATCAGCCATTTTCTATCCAATAACTTTCTTTCTCCACTTTAGGACTCCCAATGCCAAATCAACCTTTATTTTAGACAATTCTATAGAAAGTATTGCGGGTAAAGTTTCATTAGTACCCAAATACGCATGCCATAGGTGAGTTGGCTAAGATTTCAATTTCAACTTAAGGACTTCTTCAATTGATGGTTCTGGTGGATGCCCTAACTCACAATCCAATGGATGAACTTAACTCTAATGTATCTCCATGACTGCTAGATTCAAACAAGTTTCCATCTCCTAAGCCTCAGAATCTCCATCTAAATCATGTCCCACTAACACTCTTTCTAAGGGATCCTCGAGTGCAATAAGCTGCAATTTAACTTTGATATCTACAACCGTAATAGGGGACAACTCTTCATAGACAGACGAAAATTTCAAGGCACGGTAAACATCAAACACTTCAACCTTAGCATGTGCCCTAATAGTAAACTGTGCAGCCTCTACATCAATCAATGTCCGCCCCGTGGCCAAGAACAGACGCCCCATAATGAATGGAGCTTCATGATCAGGCTCAAAGTTTAATACACAAAATCAATCGGAAAGATCAAGAAATTCACTTGTACTAACACATCCTCTACTGCCCTCTATGTCTTTGCAATGGATCTATCAACAAGTTGGAGAATGAGAGTGTTTGGTTCTAGACTACCTAACCCAAGTTTTTGATATTAATGATGAAGTCATGAGATTAATGCTCGCACCCAAATCACACAACCTCTGGGCATGAACACTTTGCCTAATTGTAATTTTCATAGTAAAACTACCCGGATCTTTTAACTTCATAGGTAATCTACTCTGAATTCTTGAGTAAGTGCTAAAATTTAATACTCTATGAGACTCCTCTTGTTATCCACGATCTCCTTCACATACTTAGCATACCTTGGAATTCCTTGAAAAATATCAACTAAAGGAAGGTTAGTATGAACCTGTTTAAGGAGTGAGAGAAACTTACCAAAGCATTCGTCTTCACTCTGCTTTGAATCTTTTGTGGAAACTGAGTGGGTGGCCTTTCTTGAGGAACGGGATTATCAACATTGGAGTTCTTTACCACCTCTTCTTCTTTCTTCTCCTTTTTGACTACCTCACTATCTCTGAGCTAGTTCCTCTAGTTGTAAGTTGAGTGAATTAGCTACTTGCACAACTTACTTTTCTAAACTCATTTGGGACATTTGATTTTTTATTATGTTCTAATCCTCTACTTATCTATCCTAGAATTTATCTTTGTACCAATTTCTGCCATTAGTTTTTGGAGTAACTCTTCATTAATCATCCCCCTTTAGATGCACTAAGATTTACATTTTGGATAGGATTTTGGTATTGCTACCCTGTCCCTTGTGTGCGATATTGGTTAGACCCTTGCACTTGGTTTTGGTTTTGGTTTCCACCCTATGAGAAGTTATGATATTTTCTCCAACTAGAGTTATAAGTATTACCATATTTTTGCTGACCTCCACCTCTTTGCACATTACCCACATAATTTACGGAATCCGGATTTGCCTCAGAAAGTTCAGTTTCATGTGTTTCACTACCACAAAGTCCACACATTTTTTTTCCTATTGGACCATATTTACCTGTACTTGATTTAGGGAGATCTGCTTGAAATGCATAGTTATTTTATGTTGCATAGCATCGAGTTTTGCATTTAGTATGGTAGCTTGATACACACTTAAGATTCCAGTGGCCCCTTGGGTTGTGGTTCTAGGCATTTCTCCTTCATAAAAGGGATTTCCTTTTGATAGCCTATCTAAGAGATCGAATAACTCCTCATGTGTTCCTTCTAGCGCTTGCCCCTGCTGCACTATTAAGAAGTACTATAACATTATAATCTAAACCCTTAAAGAACGCGTGAGCAAGTACCTCATTAGCTTGGTAGTTGTGCGGGCAAGCATTCAACATTTGTTCGAAACGAGCCCATGCTTGGTATATATACTCCCTATATTTCTTCTTGAAGCTCAATATCTCACTCCTTAACCGTGCAGTTTTGCCTGATTGAATGAATTGACTTAAGAACCTCTTTGCAAGATAATCCCGTGTAGTGATGGAGTTTGGTGGCTCTAAATCTAACCACTGTGTGGAGGCTCTTCGCAACGACTGTGTAAACAATGTCAGCCTCACATAGTGTGACGAGACTCCATTCGGGTGTACGTGTCACTTATCTCTAAAAAGTTCCTAATGTGGATTTGAGGATCCTCATGTGGTAGACCGATAAATTGTCCCATTGAGTGGATAAGTTGTACCGTGACTTTTTTTAGTTCAAATCTACCACATGGTGGTGGTTTTCATATACTAGATGCCACATTTACTGTGAATGGGACTGCCACATCACAAACTGGTCTTGTCAGTATGATTGGGGCTACCTCTAGTTCTTGGTTGTTTACGTTATCTTCACTGTTACCCTTATTGTTTTCAAGAAGACCCCATCCCAATTCTTTTTGACGTCCTAGATTAACTATTTTTAAGCATCAACATAAAGCTATTTTAGGTTCGTCGTCTAGTTCGACAAGATGTCCTTTTTGATCAAGACTTGAGAATAAAGTGCCTGTAATACAAAAGAGCTACGATCAGTTATTAACACTTGAACAATCTAATTGTAGACTTAAGAAATTCAAATATAAATAAACTTCTAAGTCCCCAAAAACGTCGCAAAAAACATGTTGCCCCCTAGTATACACGTAAGTGTACGTGGTCGCTCAAGTAATATATTTTCTTTTAGAAATAAGTTTTAATTCCCAATGGACTTATGATCTACTTATATTTAGTACTTACTCCCTCAGTAAACAAAAGTAACCTTTTAAAAATAGTTTGATGATTATTAACTACTACTACAAATTATAAAGTAACTAAAAGTCTACTGTGAATGAATTCAAATTGATGTTTCAAGCAAGTAAAAGACAATTCTATGGCTTCAACATGTAATGGATTTATTGTATCGTATTTCAGTCAATGAACTAAATTTGGTTATTAAGTTACTAATTTACCGTGTTAATTATATAAGTCTAGTTTCTCGACCTTTAGTCGCCTACTCCAGTTAGTTGTCTAACTACATCGTTGAGCAGGAATAGCAGACCTAACTGGCGAGCATTTATGTTTCATTCTATTTCGTAAACAAGCAAGTTGTTCATCCGGGGGTCACTCCTGAACACATATCAACTAAATAGAAAATTCAGCTTTCAATATTTTATGGTTTATCTACCCTCTCCTCTCCCAATTTTAAGAAAAGACAATATATTTATCTCTAGATGACCAGTCGAGAAATACTAAAAAAAAGAATATAATATTAAATTAAAAGATAACCATGAATTAATTCAAAAACATTTAATTCAATATTCTATCTATAGCTACCACACCATTACTAGGACGTTTAGCCACTCATAATATTTAAAACCACAAGATAAAATTGTTCATGCGATTTCTGGAAATACGAAGAGATAAAATATTAAAACCTAGTAGAAACGCTGAACTTGCTTTTGCACACAAAAATAATGTCAAACCCCCGAAAAATTAGCTAGGTGTCTATTTATATAAGTTGGGAAAACTAGAGTCAAGTTTAATTCAACAAGGAATCCTTTTTAAATTAGTATTTTATGGAAAAGTTGGAATAGAGATGGGGTGTTGCACCTCCCATCGTGCCAAGCACCCGCTTTTGAAGTTTCCCTTGAGGTGCGCCGCGCCAGGCAGTGCGCCTGAGATGTGCAACTGTTATTAGGGCCTTGGCGTCTAGCGCTCATCAGTGCGCCAATGAGGGTGCTATGTAGTATTGCCCTTGGTTCTCCGCGCCAGCCAGTAAGCCACACCTTGGTGCTTCTTAGTTTATTTCCGTGCTTCCTTGCTTCCCGTTTTTACAATTTGACTCCAATTTTCTTAAGAGTTCCTGAAACAACTAATCATGCGTTTTAGTGCACAATGATTAAAAGTTACACAAAATCAAGCTAATTGAGTAAAGATTATTCTTTAATTCATTCCCAAAATGGGAAAAATATCGATGACTTTGGAATATAAATATGCCTAAGATCACTCGCAGTAGTCCTTCTATCTTGTACCGTCCAGGATACAACAACCTAATCACAAAAGTGTAACTCAACAAAATCTGGATAAGAGTTGAATCCAAAGCTTCATAAAAAAAACATTTCCCTTCAACTAATAAGAATTCTCTTTTTGAATAACTTTCATGCTCTCTCTACTTTCTTGTGTATCAAAACCAAATGAAGACCACCATTTATACTTGAGGAGCCTTCGTAGTAATCAATAGGAAGATAATAGGGTAGTATATAGAAAAGATAAAACCTAGAGGTTACATATGTTACATGGTAAAATGGAGGAATAACAATTCAGATCATGGAGATTGAATGGTAAAGGAATTAGTGGTCATGGTTTTTTACCTTTTGCCACGAAAAATAACCTCCAATTAGACCATTTTGGAACAACCAAGTAACCTCCAATGGAAAGTTTTGTTACCACCAAGTGATGGGCAATGATATCTATGCAGAATGATTAACAAAACTGAGTAATTAGGCCCAAATTCCTACCAACGGTAGCAATGAAAAGTGTCCAGTAACTGTTGGAAAATCCAGCACTCTTTCACTCCTAAATAAAGCAAATTAATATACTAAAATATTAATATTAATTTCTAAACCGACATATTTTACGGGTTTCATGCCTTTTTAAACTTTTTTCATCTTTTTCTCACCCCACCACCCTACGTTCTATTTGCCCCTGTCTCTAAAATAGTTTACGTCCTTTTTAAAATATATTTCATTACACAAATTTTAAA
Organism: Solanum lycopersicoides; assembly: GCA_022817965.1. Lineage (NCBI taxonomy): Eukaryota > Viridiplantae > Streptophyta > Magnoliopsida > Solanales > Solanaceae > Solanum > Solanum lycopersicoides. The sequence goes on from CM040627.1 coordinate 34,512,253, forward strand.
TAATCTCACAAAAGGATCAAAGCAAAATTAAAATAGTGATATCCTAAAATTAGTATTTCATTATTTCTCTCTCATTAATTCTTCAATAAAAATAATAATGTCCTAAAATTATTAATTTATTTTCTTAACTTTTATTATAGTTCATAACGTTAATTTGTCAAAATCACTCTTAAATCAAATAAATATAAATATATTAATACTAATTTATGTTCGAGTGAAATATTTACGTATTTGAAATAGTTTGATGATTATTAACTACTACTACAAATTATGAAGTAACTAAAAGCACCTACTGTGAATGAATTCAAATTGATGTTTCAAGCAAGTAAAAGACAATTCAATGGATTCAACATGTAATGGATTTATTGTATCGTATTTTAGTCAATGAACTAAATTTGGTTATCAAGTTGTTGATTTACAATGTTAATTATATAAGTCTAGTTTCTCCACCTTTAGTCGCCTACTCTAGTTAGCTGTCTAACTACATCGTTGAGCAGGAATTGCAGACGTAACTGGCGAGCATTTATGTTTCATTCTATTTCGTAAACAAGAAAGTTGTTCATCCGGGGGTCACTCCTAAACACACATCAACTCAATGGAAAATTCAGCTTTCAATATTTTATGGTTTATCTATCCTCTCCTCTCCCAATTTTAAGAATAGACAATATATTTATATCTAGATGACCAGTCAAGAAATACTAAAAAAACGAATATAATATTAAATTAAAAGATAACCATGAATTAATTAAAAAACATTTAATTCAATATTCTATCTATAGCTACCACCCCAGTACTAGGACGTTTAGCCACTCATAATATTTAAAACCACAAGATAAAATTGTTCATGCAATTTCTGGAAATACGAAGAGATAAAAAATTAAAACCTAGTAGAAACGCTGAACTTGCTTTTGCACATAAAAATAATGTCAAACCCCCGACAAATTAGCTAGGTGTCTAATTATATAAGTTGGGAAAACTAGAGTCAAATTTAATTCAACAAGGAATCCTTTTTAAATTAGTATTTTCTGGAAAAGTTGGAATAGAGATGGGGTGTTGCACCTCCCATCGTGCCAAGCACCCGCTTTTGAAGTTTCCCTTGAGGTGCGCCGCGCCAGGCAGTGCGCCTGGGATGTGCAACTGTTATTAGGGCCTTGGCGTCTAGCGCCCATCAGTGCGCCAATGAGGGTGCTATGTAGTATTGCCCTTGGTTCTCCGCGCCAGCCAGTAAGACACACCTTGGTGCTTCTTAGTTTATTTCTGTGCTTCCTTGCTTCCCGTTTCTACAATTTGACTCCAATTTTCTTAAGAGTTCCTGAAACAACTAATCATGCGTTTTAGTGCACAATCATTAAAAGTTACACAAAATCAAGCTAATTGAGTAAAGATTATTCTTTAATTCAATCCCAAATGGGAAAATATCGATGACTTTGGAATATAAATATGCCTAAGATCACTCGCAGTAGTCCTTCTATCTTGTACCGTCCAGGATACAACAACCTAATCACAAAAGTGTAACTCAACAAAATCTGGATAAGAGTTGAATCCAAAGCTCATAAAAAAAAATTTCCCTTCAACTAATAAGAATTCTCTTTTTGAATAACTTTCATGCTCTCTCTACTTTCTTGTGTATCAAAACCAAATGAAGACCACCATTTATACTTGAGGAGCCTTCGTAGTAATCAATAGGAAGATAATAGGGTAGTATATAGAAAAGATAAAACCTAGAGGTTACATATGTTACATGGTAAAATGGAGGAATAACAATTCAGATCATGGAGATTGAATGGTAAAGGAATTAGTGGTCATGGTTTTTTACCTTTTGCCACGAAAAATAACCTCCAATTAGACCATTTTGGAACAACCAAGTAACCTCCAATGGAAAGTTTTGTTACCACCAAGTGATGGGCAATGATATCTATACAGAATGATTAACAAAACTGAGTAATTAGGCCCAAATTCCTACCAACGGTAGCAATGAAAAGTGTCCAGTAACTGTTGGAAAATCCAGCACTCTTTCACTCCTATATAAAGCAAATTAATATACTAAAATATTAATATTAATTTCTAAACCGACATATTTTACGGGTTTCATGCCTTTTTAAACTTTTTTCATCTTTTTCTCACCCCACCACCCTACGTTCTATTTGCCCCTATCTCTAAAATAGTTTACGTCCTTTTTAAAATATATTTCAGTACACAAATTTTAAATAATCTCACAAAAGGATCAAAGCAAAATTAAAATAGTGATATCCTAAAATTAGTATTTCATTATTTCTCTCTCATTAATTCTTCAATAAAAATAATAATGTCCTAAAATTATTAATTTATTTTCTTAACTTTTATTATAGTTCATAACGTTAATTTGTCAAAATCACTCTTAAATCAAATAAATATAAATATATTAATACTAATTTATGTTTGAGTGAAATATTTACGTATTTGAAATAGTTTGATGATTATTAACTACTACTACAAATTATGAAGTAACTAAAAGCACCTACTGTGAATGAATTCAAATTGATGTTTCAAGCAAGTAAAAGACAATTCTATGGCTTCAACATGTAATGGATTTATTGTATCGTATTTTAGTCAATGAACTAAATTTGGTTATCAAGTTGTTGATTTACAATGTTAATTATATAAGTCTAGTTTCTCCACCTTTAGTCGCCTACTCTAGTTAGCTGTCTAACTACATCGTTGAGCAGGAATAGCAGACGTAACTGGCGAGCATTTATGTTTCATTCTATTTCGTAAACAAGAAAGTTGTTCATCCGGGGTCACTCCTAAACACACATCAACTCAATGGAAAATTCAGCTTTCAATATTTTATGGTTTATCTATCCTCTCCTCTCCCAATTTTAAGAATAGACAATATATTTATCTAGATGACCAGTCAAGAAATACTAAAAAAACGAATATAATATTAAATTAAAAGATAACCATGAATTAATTAAAAAACATTTAATTCAATATTCTATCTATAGCTACCACCCCAGTACTAGGACGTTTAGCCACTCATAATATTTAAAACCACAAGATAAAATTGTTCATGCAATTTCTGGAAATACGAAGAGATAAAAAATTAAAACCTAGTAGAAACGCTGAACTTGCTTTTGCACATAAAAATAATGTCAAACCCCCGACAAATTAGCTAGGTGTCTATTATATAAGTTGGGAAAACTAGAGTCAAATTTAATTCAACAAGGAATCCTTTTTAAATTAGTATTTTCTGGAAAAGTTGGAATAGAGATGGGGTGTTGCACCTCCCATCGTGCCAAGCACCCGCTTTTGAAGTTTCCCTTGAGGTGCGCCGCGCCAGGCAGTGCGCCTGGGATGTGCAACTGTTATTAGGGCCTTGGCGTCTAGCGCCCATCAGTGCGCCAATGAGGGTGCTATGTAGTATTGCCCTTGGTTCTCCGCGCCAGCCAGTAAGACACACCTTGGTGCTTCTTAGTTTATTTCTGTGCTTCCTTGCTTCCCGTTTCTACAATTTGACTCCAATTTTCTTAAGAGTTCCTGAAACAACTAATCATGCGTTTTTGTGCACAATCATTAAAAGTTACACAAAATCAAGCTAATTGAGTAAAGATTATTCTTTAATTAATTCCCAAAATGGGAAAAATATCGATGACTTTGGAATATAAATATGCCTAAGATCACTCGCAGTAGTCCTTCTATCTTGTACCGTCCAGGATACAACAACCTAATCACAAAAGTGTAACTCAACAAAATCTGGTAAGAGTTGAATCCAAAGCTTCATAAAAAAAACATTTCCCTTCAACTAATAAGAATTCTCTTTTTGAATAACTTTCATGCTCTCTCTACTTTCTTGTGTATCAAAACCAAATGAAGACCACCATTTATACTTGAGGAGCCTTCGTAGTAATCAATAGGAAGATAATAGGGTAGTATATAGAAAAGATAAAACCTAGAGGTTACATATGTTACATGGTAAAATGGAGGAATAACAATTCAGATCATGGAGATTGAATGGTAAAGGAATTAGTGGTCATGGTTTTTTACCTTTTGCCACGAAAAATAACCTCCAATTAGACCATTTTGGAACAACCAAGTAACCTCCAATGGAAAGTTTTGTTACCACCAAGTGATGGGCAATGATATCTATGCAGAATGATTAACAAAACTGAGTAATTAGGCCCAAATTCCTACCAACGGTAGCAATGAAAAGTGTCCAGTAACTGTTGGAAAATCCAGCACTCTTTCACTCCTAAATAAAGCAAATTAATATACTAAAATATTAATATTAATTTCTAAACCGACATATTTTACGGGTTTCATGCCTTTTTAAACTTTTTTCATCTTTTTCTCACCCCACCACCCTACGTTCTATTTGCCCCTATCTCTAAAATAGTTTACGTCCTTTTTAAAATATATTTTATTACTCAAATTTTAAATAATCTCACAAAAGGATCAAAGCAAAATTAAAATAGTGATATCCTAAAATTAGTATTTCATTATTTCTCTCTCATTAATTCTTCAATAAAAATAATAATGTCCTAAAATTATTAATTTATTTTCTTAACTTTTATTATAGTTCATAACGTTAATTTGTCAAAATCACTCTTAAATCAAATAAATATAAATATATTAATACTAATTTATGTTTGAGTGAAATATTTACGTATTTGAAATAGTTTGATGATTATTAACTACTACTACAAATTATGAAGTAACTAAAAGCACCTACTGTGAATGAATTCAAATTGATGTTTCAAGCAAGTAAAAGACAATTCTATGGCTTCAACATGTAATGGATTTATTGTATCGTATTTTAGTCAATGAACTAAATTTGGTTATCAAGTTGTTGATTTACAATGTTAATTATATAAGTCTACTTTCTCCACCTTTAGTCGCCTACTCTAGTTAGCTGTCTAACTACATCGTTGAGCAGGAATAGCAGACGTAACTGGCGAGCATTTATGTTTCATTCTATTTCGTAAACAAGAAAGTTGTTCATCCGGGGTCACTCCTAAACACACATCAACTCAATGGAAAATTCAGCTTTCAATATTTTATGGTTTATCTATCCTCTCCTCTCCCAATTTTAAGAATAGACAATATATTTATCTCTAGATGACCAGTCAAGAAATACTAAAAAAACGAATATAATATTAAATTAAAAGATAACCATGAATTAATTAAAAAACATTTAATTCAATATTCTATCTATAGCTACCACCCCAGTACTAGGACGTTTAGCCACTCATAATATTTAAAACCACAAGATAAAATTGTTCATGCAATTTCTGGAAATACGAAGAGATAAAAAATTAAAACCTAGTAGAAACGCTGAACCTGCTTTTGCACATAAAAATAATGTCAAACCCCCGACAAATTAGCTAGGTGTCTAATTATATAAGTTGGGAAAACTAGAGTCAAATTTAATTCAACAAGGAATCCTTTTTAAATTAGTATTTTCTGGAAAAGTTGGAATAGAGATGGGGTGTTGCACCTCCCATCGTGCCAAGCACCCGCTTTTGAAGTTTCCCTTGAGGTGCGCCGCGCCAGGCAGTGCGCCTGGGATGTGCAACTGTTATTAGGGCCTTGGCGTCTAGCGCTCATCAGTGCGCCAATGAGGGTGCTATGTAGTATTGCCCTTGGTTCTCCGCGCCAGCCAGTAAGACACACCTTGGTGCTTCTTAGTTTATTTCTGTGCTTCCTTGCTTCCCGTTTCTACAATTTGACTCCAATTTTCTTAAGAGTTCCTGAAACAACTAATCATGCGTTTTAGTGCACAATCATTAAAAGTTACACAAAATCAAGCTAATTGAGTAAAGATTATTCTTTAATTCAATTCCCAAATGGGAAAATATCGATGACTTTGGAATATAAATATGCCTAAGATCACTCGCAGTAGTCCTTCTATCTTGTACCGTCCAGGATACAACAACCTAATCACAAAAGTGTAACTCAACAAAATCTGGTAAGAGTTGAATCCAAAGCTTCATAAAAAAAACATTTCCCTTCAACTAATAAGAATTCTCTTTTTGAATAACTTTCATGCTCTCTCTACTTTCTTGTGTATCAAAACCAAATGAAGACCACCATTTATACTTGAGGAGCCTTCGTAGTAATCAATAGGAAGATAATAGGGTAGTATATAGAAAAGATAAAACCTAGAGGTTACATATGTTACATGGTAAAATGGAGGAATAACAATTCAGATCATGGAGATTGAATGGTAAAGGAATTAGTGGTCATGGTTTTTTACCTTTTGCCACGAAAAATAACCTCCAATTAGACCATTTTGGAACAACCAAGTAACCTCCAATGGAAAGTTTTGTTACCACCAAGTGATGGGCAATGATATCTATGCAGAATGATTAACAAAACTGAGTAATTAGGCCCAAATTCCTACCAACGGTAGCAATGAAAAGTGTCCAGTAACTGTTGGAAAATCCAGCACTCTTTCACTCCTAAATAAAGCAAATTAATATACTAAAATATTAATATTAATTTCTAAACCGACATATTTTACGGGTTTCATGCCTTTTTAAACTTTTTTCATCTTTTTCTCACCCCACCACCCTACGTTCTATTTGCCCCTGTCTCTAAAATAGTTTACGTCCTTTTTAAAATATATTTAATTACACAAATTTTAAATAATCTCACAAAAGGATCAAAGCAAAATTAAAATAGTGATATCCTAAAATTAGTATTTCATTATTTCTCTCTCATTAATTCTTCAATAAAAATAATAATGTCCTAAAATTATTAATTTATTTTCTTACCTTTTATTATAGTTCATAACGTTAATTTGTCAAAATCACTCTTAAATCAAATAAATATAAATATATTAATACTAATTTATGTTTGAGTGAAATATTTACGTATTTGAAATAGTTTGATGATTATTAACTACTACTACAAATTATGAAGTAACTAAAAGCACTACTGTGAATGAATTCAAATTGATGTTTCAAGCAAGTAAAAGACAATTCTATGGCTTCAACATGTAATGGATTTATTGTATCGTATTTTAGTCAATGAACTAAATTTGGTTATCAAGTTGTTGATTTACAATGTTAATTATATAAGTCTAGTTTCTCCACCTTTAGTCGCCTACTCTAGTTAGCTGTCTAACTACATCGTTGAGCATGAATAGCAGACGTAACTGGCGAGCATTTATGTTTCATTCTATTTCGTAAACAAGAAAGTTGTTCATCCGGGGTCACTCCTAAACACACATCAACTCAATGGAAAATTCAGCTTTCAATATTTTATGGTTTATCTATCCTCTCCTCTCCCAATTTTAAGAATAGACAATATATTTATCTCTAGATGACCAGTCAAGAAATACTAAAAAAACGAATATAATATTAAATTAAAAGATAACCATGAATTAATTAAAAAACATTTAACTCAATATTCTATCTATAGCTACCACCCCAGTACTAGGACGTTTAGCCACTCATAATATTTTAAACCACAAGATAAAATTGTTCATGCAATTTCTGGAAATACGAAGAGATAAAAAATTAAAACCTAGTAGAAACGCTGAACTTGCTTTTGCACATAAAAATAATGTCAAACCCCCGACAAATTAGCTAGGTGTCTAATTATATAAGTTGGGAAAACTAGAGTCAAATTTAATTCAACAAGGAATCCTTTTTAAATTAGTATTTTCTGGAAAAGTTGGAATAGAGATGGGGTGTTGCACCTCCCATCGTGCCAAGCACCCGCTTTTGAAGTTTCCCTTGAGGTGCGCCGCGCCAGGCAGTGCGCCTGGGATGTGCAACTGTTATTAGGGCCTTGGCGTCTAGCGCCCATCAGTGCGCCAATGAGGGTGCTATGTAGTATTGCCCTTGGTTCTCCGCGCCAGCCAGTAAGACACACCTTGGTGCTTCTTAGTTTATTTCTGTGCTTCCTTGCTTCCCGTTTCTACAATTTGACTCCAATTTTCTTAAGAGTTCCTGAAACAACTAATCATGCGTTTTAGTGCACAATCATTAAAAGTTACACAAAATCAAGCTAATTGAGTAAAGATTATTCTTTAATTCAATCCCATAATGGGAAAATATCGATGACTTTGGAATATAAATATGCCTAAGATAACTCGCAGTAGTCCTTCTTGACTTGTACCTCCAGGATACAACAACCTAATCACAATGTAACTCAACAAAATCTGGATAAGAGTTGAATCCAAAGCTCACAAAAAAAACATTCTCCCTTCAACTAATAAGAATTCTCTTTTTGAATAACTTTCATGCTCTCTCTACTTTCTTGTGTATCAAAACCAAATGAAGACCACCATTTATAGTTGAGGAGCCTTCCTAGTAATGAATAGGAAGATAATAGGGTAGTATATAGAAAAGATAAAACCTAGAGGTTACATATGTTACATGGTAAATGGAGGAATAACAATTCAGATCATGGAGATTGAATGGTAAAGGAATTAGTGGTCATGGTTTTTTACCTTTTGCCACGAAAAATAACCTCCAATTAGACCATTTTGGACCAACCAAGTAACCTCCAATGGAAAGTTTTGTTACCACCAAGTGATGGGCAATGATATCTATGCAGAATGATTAACAAAACTGAGTAATAAGGCCCAAATTCCTACCAACGGTAGCAATGAAAAGTGTCCAGTAACTGTTGGAAAATCCAGCACTCTTTCACTCCTAAATAAAGCAAATTAATATACTAAAATATTAATATTAATTTCTAAACCGACATATTTTACGGGTTTCATGCCTTTTTAAATTTTTTCATCTTTTTCTCACCCCACCACCCTACGTTCTATTTGCCCCTGTCTCTAAAATAGTTTACGTCCTTTTTAAAATATATTTCATTACACAAATTTTAAATAATCTCACAAAAGGATCAAAGCAAAATTAAAATAGTGATATCCTAAAATTAGTATTTCATTATTTCTCTCTCATTAATTCTTCAATAAAAATAATAATGTCCTAAAATTATTAATTTATTTTCTTAACTTTTATTATAGTTCATAACGTTAATTTGTCAAAATCACTCTTAAATCAAATAAATATAAATATATTAATACTAATTTATGTTTGAGTGAAATATTTACGTATTTGAAATAGTTTGATGATTATTAACTACTACTACAAATTATGAAGTAACTAAAAGCACCTACTGTGAATGAATTCAAATTGATGTTTCAAGCAAGTAAAAGACAATTCTATGGCTTCAACATGTAATGGATTTATTGTATCGTATTTTAGTCAATGAACTAAATTTGGTTATCAAGTTGTTGATTTACAATGTTAATTATATAAGTCTACTTTCTCCACCTTTAGTCGCCTACTCTAGTTAGCTGTCTAACTACATCGTTGAGCAGGAATAGCAGACGTAACTGGCGAGCATTTATGTTTCATTCTATTTCGTAAACAAGAAAGTTGTTCATCCGGGGTCACTCCTAAACACACATCAACTCAATGGAAAATTCAGCTTTCAATATTTTATGGTTTATCTATCCTCTCCTCTCCCAATTTTAAGAATAGACAATATATTTATCTCTAGATGACCAGTCAAGAAATACTAAAAAAACGAATATAATATTAAATTAAAAGATAACCATGAATTAATTAAAAAACATTTAATTCAATATTCTATCTATAGCTACCACCCCAGTACTAGGACGTTTAGCCACTCATAATATTTAAAACCACAAGATAAAATTGTTCATGCAATTTCTGGAAATACGAAGAGATAAAAAATTAAAACCTAGTAGAAACGCTGAACTTGCTTTTGCACATAAAAATAATGTCAAACCCCCGACAAATTAGCTAGGTGTCTAATTATATAAGTTGGGAAAACTAGAGTCAAATTTAATTCAACAAGGAATCCTTTTAAATTAGTATTTTCTGGAAAAGTTGGAATAGAGATGGGGTGTTGCACCTCCCATCGTGCCAAGCACCCGCTTTTGAAGTTTCCCTTGAGGTGCGCCGCGCCAGGCAGTGCGCCTGGGATGTGCAACTGTTATTAGGGCCTTGGCGTCTAGCGCCCATCAGTGCGCCAATGAGGGTGCTATGTAGTATTGCCCTTGGTTCTCCGCGCCAGCCAGTAAGACACACCTTGGTGCTTCTTAGTTTATTTCTGTGCTTCCTTGCTTCCCGTTTCTACAATTTGACTCCAATTTTCTTAAGAGTTCCTGAAACAACTAATCATGCGTTTTAGTGCACAATCATTAAAAGTTACACAAAATCAAGCTAATTGAGTAAAGATTATTCTTTAATTCAATCCCATAATGGGAAAATATCGATGACTTTGGAATATAAATATGCCTAAGATCACTCGCAGTAGTCCTTCTTACTTGTACCTCCAGGATACAACAACCTAATCACAATGTAACTCAACAAAATCTGGATAAGAGTTGAATCCAAAGCTCCACAAAAAAAAACTTCTCCCTTCAACTAATAAGAATTCTCTTTTTGAATAACTTTCATGCTCTCTCTACTTTCTTGTGTATCAAAACCAAATGAAGACCACCATTTATACTTAGGAGCCTTCTAGTAATCAATAGGAAGATAATAGGGTAGTATATAGAAAAGATAAAACCTAGAGGTTACATATGTTACATGGTAAAATGGAGGAATAACAATTCAGATCATGGAGATTGAATGGTAAAGGAATTAGTGGTCATGGTTTTTTACCTTTTGCCACGAAAAATAACCTCCAATTAGACCATTTTGGAACAACCAAGTAACCTCCAATGGAAAGTTTTGTTACCACCAAGTGATGGGCAATGATATCTATGCAGAATGATTAACAAAACTGAGTAATTAGGCCCAAATTCCTACCAACGGTAGCAATGAAAAGTGTCCAGTAACTGTTGGAAAATCCAGCACTCTTTCACTCCTAAATAAAGCAAATTAATATACTAAAATATTAATATTAATTTCTAAACCGACATATTTTACGGGTTTCATGCCTTTTTAAACTTTTTTCATCTTTTTCTCACCCCACCACCCTACGTTCTATTTGCCCCTGTCTCTAAAATAGTTTACGTCCTTTTTAAAATATATTTCATTACACAAATTTTAAATAATCTCACAAAAGGATCAAAGCAAAATTAAAATAGTGATATCCTAAAATTAGTATTTCATTATTTCTCTCTCATTAATTCTTCAATAAAAATAATAATGTCCTAAAATTATTAATTTATTTTCTTAACTTTTATTATAGTTCATAACGTTAATTTGTCAAAATCACTCTTAAATCAAATAAATATAAATATATTAATACTAATTTATGTTTGAGTGAAATATTTACGTATTTGAAATAGTTTGATGATTATTAACTACTACTACAAATTATGAAGTAACTAAAAGCACCTACTGTGAATGAATTCAAATTGATGTTTCAAGCAAGTAAAAGACAATTCTATGGCTTCAACATGTAATGGATTTATTGTATCGTATTTTAGTCAATGAACTAAATTTGGTTATCAAGTTGTTGATTTACAATGTTAATTATATAAGTCTAGTTTCTCCACCTTTAGTCGCCTACTCTAGTTAGCTGTCTAACTACATCGTTGAGCAGGAATAGCAGACGTAACTGGCGAGCATTTATGTTTCATTCTATTTCGTAAACAAGAAAGTTGTTCATCCGGGGGTCACTCCTAAACACACATCAACTCAATGGAAAATTCAGCTTTCAATATTTTATGGTTTATCTATCCTCTCCTCTCCCAATTTTAAGAATAGACAATATATTTATCTCTAGATGACCAGTCAAGAAATACTAAAAAAACGAATATAATATTAAATTAAAAGATAACCATGAATTAATTAAAAAACATTTAATTCAATATTCTATCTATAGCTACCACCCCAGTACTAGGACGTTTAGCCACTCATAATATTTAAAACCACAAGATAAAATTGTTCATGCAATTTCTGGAAATACGAAGAGATAAAAAATTAAAACCTAGTAGAAACGCTGAACCTGCTTTTGCACATAAAAATAATGTCAAACCCCCGACAAATTAGCTAGGTGTCTAATTATATAAGTTGGGAAAACTAGAGTCAAATTTAATTCAACAAGGAATCCTTTATAAATTAGTTTTTTTCTGGAAAAGTTGGAATAGAGATGGGGTGTCGCGTCTCATCGTGCCATGCACCCGCTTTTGAAGTTTCCCTTGAGGTGCGCCGCGCCAGGCAGTGCGCCTGGGATGTGCAACTGTCATTATGGACTTGGCGTCTAGTGCCCATCAGTGTGCCAAGGAGGGTGCTATGTAGTATTGCCCTTGGTTCTCCGCGCCAGCCAGTAAGACACACCTTGGTGCTTCTTAGTTTATTTCCGCGTTTCCTTGCTTCTCGTTTCTACAATTTGACTCCAATTTTCTTAAGAGTTCCTGAAACAACTAATCATGCGTTTTAGTGCACAATCATTAAAAGTTACACAAAATCAAGCTAATTGAGTAAAGATTATTCTTTAATTCAATCCCATAATGGGAAAATATCGATGACTTTGGAATATAAATATGCCTAAGATAACTCGCAGTAGTCGTTCTTGACTTGTACCCTCCAGTATACAACAACTTAATCACATTATTGTAACTCAACAAAATCTGGAAAAAAGTTGAATCCAAAGCTCCACAAAAAAAACATCTCCCTTCAACTAATAAGAATTCTCTTTTTGAATAACTTTCATGCTCTCTCTACTTTCTTGTATATCAAAACCAAATGAAGACCACCATTTATAGTTGAAGAGCCTTCCTAGTAATGAATAGGAAGATAATAGGGTAGTACATAGAAAAGATAAAACATAGAGGTTACATATGTTACATGGTACAATGGAGGAATAAAGATTGAGATCATGGAGATTTAATGGTAAAGGAATTAGTGGTCATGGTTTTTTACTTTTTGCCACGAAAAATAACCTCCAATTAGACCATTTTGGAACAACCAAGTAACCTCCAATGGAATGTTTTGTTACCACCAAGTGATGGGCAATAATGTCTAAGCACAATGATTAACAAAACCGAGTAATTAGGCCCAAATTCCTACCAACGATAGCAATGAAAAGTGTCCACTAACTGCTGGAAAATTCAGCACTCTTTCACTCTAAAATAAAGCAAATTAATATATTAAAATAATATTAATTTCTAAACCGACACATTTTACGGGTTTCATGCCTTTTTAAACTTTTTCATCTTTTTCACCCCCACCACCCTATGTTCTATTTACCCCTTTCTCTAAAATAGTTTACGTCCTTTTTAAAGTATATTTCATTACAAATTTTTTTAAGTAATGTCACAAAAGGATAAAAGCAAAATTAATATAGTGATATCCTAAAATTAGTATTTCATTATTTGTCTCTCATTAATTCTTCAATAAAAATAATAATGTCCTAAAATTATTAATTTATTTTCTTAACTTTTATTATAGTTCATAACGTTAATTTGTCAAAATCACTCTTAAATCAAATAAATATAAATATATTAATACTAATTTATGTTTGAGTCAAATAATTACGTATTTGAAAATAGTTTGATGATTATTACCTACTACTACAAATTATGAAGTAACTAAAAGTAACTACTGTGAATGAATTCAAATTGATGTTTCAAGCAAGTAAAAGATAATTCTATGGCTTCAACATATAATGGATTGATTGTATCGTATTTCAGTATATGAACTAAATTTGATTCTCAAGTTACTAATTTACAGTGTTAATTATATAAGTCTAGTTTCTCGACATTTAGTCGCCTACTCCAGTTAGCTGTCTAACTACATCGTTGAGCAGTAATAGCAGGCCTAACTGGCGAGCATTTATATTTCATTCTATTTCGTAAACAAGCAAGTTGTTCATCCGAGGGTCACTCCTAAACACATATCAATTCAATGAAAAATTCAGCTTTCAATATTTTATGGTCTATCTACCCTCTCCTCTACAAATTTTAAGAATAGACAATGTATTTATCTCTAGATGACCAGTCAAGAAATACTAAAAAAATAATATAATATTAAATTAAAAGATAACCATGAATTAATTTAAAAACATTTAATATTCAATATTCTATTTGTAGCTACAACCCCAGTACTAGAACGTTTAGCCACTCATAATATTTAAAACCACAAGATAAAATTGTTCATGCGATTTCAGGAAATACGAAGAGATAAAAAATCAAAACCTAGTACAAACGCTGAACTTGCTTTTGCACATAAAAATAATGTCAAATTACCGACAAATTAGGCCTAGGTGTCTATTTATATAAGTTGGGAAAACTAAAGTCAAGTTTAATTCAACAAGGAATCCTTTATAAATTATTTTTATCTGGAAAAGTTGGAATAGAGATGGGGTGTCGCGCCTCCCAACGTGCCAAGCACCCGCTTTTGAAGTTTCCCTTGAGGTGCGCCGCGCCAGGCAGTGCGCGTGGGATGTGCAACTGTCATTAGGGACTTGGCGTCTAGTGCCCATCAGTGCGCCAATGAGTGTGCTATGTAGTATTGCCCTTGGTTCTCCGCGCCAGCCAGTAAGCCACACCTTGGTGCTTCTTAGTTTATTTCCGCGCTTCCTTGCTTCTCGTTTCTACAATTGGACTACAATTTTCATAAGAGTTCCTGAAACAACTAATCATGTGTGTTAGTGCACAATCATTAAAAGTTACACAAAATCAAGCTAATTATGTAAATAATATTCTTTAATTCAATCCCATAATGGGAAAATATCGATGACTTTAGAATATAAATATGCCTAAGATCACTCGCAGTAGTCCTTCTTGACTTGTACCCTCCAGGATACAACAGCCTAATCATAAAAGTGTAACTCAACAAAATCTGGAAAAAAGTTGAATCCAAAGCTCCACAAAAAAAACATCTCCCTTCAACTAATAAGAATTCTCTTTTTGAATAACTTTCATGCTCTCTCTACTTTCTTGTATATCAAAACCAAATGAAGACCACCATTTATAGTTGAAGAGATTTCCTAGTAATGAATAGGAAGATAATAGGGTAGTACATAGAAAAGATAAAACATAGAGGTTACATATGTTACATGGTACAATGGAGGAATAAAGATTGAGATCATGGAGATTTAATGGTAAAAGAATTAGTGGTCATGGTTTTTTACTTTTTCCACGAAAAATAACCTCCAATTAGACCATTTTGGAACAACCAAGTAACCTCCAATGGAATGTTTTGTTACCACCAAGTGATGGGCAATAATGTCTATGCACAATGATTAACAAAACTGAGTAATTAGGCCTAAATTCCTACCAACGGTAGCAATGAAAAGTGTCCACTAACTGCTGAAAATTCAGCACTCTTTCACCCAAAATGAAGAAAATTAATATACTAAAATATTAATATTAATTTCTAAACCGACATATTTTACGGGTTTCATGCCTTTTTAAACTTTTTCATCTTTTTATCACCCCACCACCCTACGTTCTATTTACCCCTGTCTCTAAATAGTTTACGTCGTTTTTAAAGTATATTTCATTATACAATTTTTAAATAGTGTCACAAAAGGATCAAAGCAAAATTAAAATAGTGATATCCTAAAATTAGTATTTTATTATTTCTCTCTCATTAATTCTTCAATAAAAATAATAATGTCCTAAAATTATTAATTTATTTTCTTAACTTTTATTATAGTTCATAACGTTAATTTGTCAAAATCACTCTTAAATCAAATAAATATAAATATATTAATACTAATTTATGTTTGAGTCAAATAATTACGTATTTGAAAATAGTTTGATGATTATTACCTACTACTACAAATTATGAAGTAACTAAAAGTAACTACTGTGAATGAATTCAAATTGATGTTTCAAGCAAGTAAAAGATAATTCTATGGCTTCAACATATAATGGATTGATTGTATCGTATTTCAGTATATGAACTAAATTTGGTTATCAAGTTACTAATTTACAGTGTTAATTATATAAGTCTAGTTTCTCGACATTTAGTCGCCTACTCCAGTTAGCTGTCTAACTACATCGTTGAGCAGTAATAGCAGGCCTAACTGGCGAGCATTTATATTTCATTCTATTTCGTAAACAAGCAAGTTGTTCATCCGAGGGTCACTCCTAAACACATATCAATTCAATGAAAAATTCAGCTTTCAATATTTTATGGTCTATCTACCCTCTCCTCTACAAATTTTAAGAATAGACAATGTATTTATCTCTACATGACCAGTCAAGAAATACTAAAAAAATAATATAATATTAAATTAAAAGATAACCATGAATTAATTTAAAAACATTTAATATTCAATATTCTATTTGTAGCTACAACCCCAGTACTAGAACGTTTAGCCACTCATAATATTTAAAACCACAAGATAAAATTGTTCATGCGATTTCAGGAAATACGAAGAGATAAAAAATCAAAACCTAGTACAAACGCTGAACTTGCTTTTGCACATAAAAATAATGTCAAACTACCGACAAATTAGGCCTAGGTGTCTATTTATATAAGTTGGGAAAACTAAAGTCAAGTTTAATTCAACAAGGAATCCTTTATAAATTATTTTTATCTGGAAAAGTTGGAATAGAGATGGGGTGTCGCGCCTCCCAACGTGCCAAGCACCCGCTTTTAAAGTTTCCCTTGAGGTGCGCCGCGCCAGGCAGTGCGCGTGGGATGTGCAACTGTCATTAGGGACTTGGCGTCTAGTGCCCATCAGTGCGCCAAGGAGGGTGCTATGTAGTATTGCCCTTGGTTCTCCGTGCCAGCCAGTAAGCCACACCTTGGTGCTTCTTAGTTTATTTCCGCGCTTCCTTGCTTCTCGTTTCTACAATTTGACTACAATTTTCATAAGAGTTCCTGAAACAACTAATCATGTGTGTTAGTGCACAATCATTAAAAGTTACACAAAATCAAGCTAATTATGTAAATAATATTCTTTAATTCAATCCCATAATGGGAAAATATCGATGACTTTAGAATATAAATATGCCTAAGATCACTCGCAGTAGTCCTTCTTGACTTGTACCCTCCAGGATACAACAGCCTAATCATAAAAGTGTAACTCAACAAAATCTGGAAAAAAGTTGAATCCAAAGCTCCACAAAAAAAACATCTCCCTTCAACTAATAAGAATTCTCTTTTTGAATAACTTTCACGCTCTCTCTACTTTCTTGTATATCAAAACCAAATGAAGACCACCATTTATAGTTGAAGAGATTTCCTAGTAATGAATAGGAAGATAATAGGGTAGTACATAGAAAAGATAAAACATAGAGGTTACATATGTTACATGGTACAATGGAGGAATAAAGATTGAGATCATGGAGATTTAATGGTAAAAGAATTAGTGGTCATGGTTTTTTACTTTTTTCCACGAAAAATAACCTCCAATTAGACCATTTTGGAACAACCAAGTAACCTCCAATGGAACGTTTTGTTACCACCAAGTGATGGGCAATAATGTCTATGCACAATGATTAACAAAACTGAGTAATTAGGCCTAAATTCCTACCAACGGTAGCAATGAAAAGTGTCCACTAACTGCTGAAAAATTCAGCACTCTTTCACTCCAAAATGAAGAAAATTAATATACTAAAATATTAATATTAATTTCTAAACCGACATATTTTACGGGTTTCATGCCTTTTTAAACTTTTTCATCTTTTTATCACCCCACCACCCTACGTTCTATTTACCCCTGTCTCTAAATAGTTTACGTCGTTTTTAAAGTATATTTCATTACACAATTTTTAAATAGTGTCACAAAAGGATCAAAGCAAAATTAAAATAGTGATATCCTAAAATTAGTATTTTATTATTTCTCTCTCATTAATTCTTCAATAAAAATAATAATGTCCTAAAATTATTAATTTATTTTGGGAAAATGCATAAGTACCTCCTTAAACTATGCCTGAAATCTCAGAGACACACTTATACTATACTAAGGTCCTATTACCCCCTGAACTTATTTTTTCAATAATTTTCTACCCCTTTTTGGCCTAAGTGGCACTAGTTTGAAAAAAAATGTCAACACATGCAGGGCCCAAAAAATAGTGCCACGTAGGCCAAAAAGGGATAGAAAATTATTTATAAAATAAGTTCAAGGGGTAATATGACCTTAGTATAGTATAAGTGTGTCTCTGGAATTTCGGGCATAGGTTGAGGGGGTACTTGTGCATTATCCCATTTATTTTCTTAACTTTTATTATAGTTCATAACGTTAATTTGTCAAAATCACTCCTAAATCAAATAAATATGAATATATTAATACTAATTTATGTTTGAGTCAAATAATTACGTATTTGAAAATAGTTAAAGTAAGATGCGTGCTCTTAATCTCATAAAAAGCAATTGTTTTACTTTTAGGATAAACATAAATAATTATTTAAAATTACTTGTTAATCAAAAAAATAAAAACATAATTAATCAGTTATTATTATTTTTATTTTACTTCTCCATGAATTTATTCTATTATTTTTTTCTCCAAATTCACACTATAATTTTTTTTCAATATATTAACATAATAAGAGTGACAACTTATAGTTAGTGTATGATGAATTGGGCGAAATTTCAAACTTTTTTATGAATAAAATTATTAAATGATAAGCAAAGTAGCAAAATATGAAACCATTGTAAAATTAATAAAGCTAAAAAGGAAGAGAGAGAAAACACACTTTGACCTATTTTTTCTTGAAATGGGACCCAATAATTCGCTTGGAAAATTCTAAAGGAGTATTATATATGTTTTGTCTGTCACATCATTTATATCCCTCCCCCACCATAAGTTTCTTTTTTTGTTCAAGAGAGGTTATGTTGAAACCTTCAAAATTCCCACGTGTGACTGTCAAATGAAAAGTATAAGTTAATTAAGGTAGCAATTGTATGATATTTATGTATTCTCAACTCATGATAAATAGGTATCACCCCAACAAACTAGCATATCATTAAAAGAAATTTTGTGATAACGTTCAATTAGTCACACAATTTAATGCGTACATAATAATATGTAATATAAAACCTAACGAAGAGTCAATCCGATAGGGAATGAATGAATCATATGGATTTTGTTTAATTACAACATGTATGCTATACAAATCAATCAAAGACATTAATTCATCTAAACAATTTCAAGATTTAATGGTTAAATGAACTAAATCGATCCATTATCAACCATTTCCTTTCACAAGCAACATTAAATATGTAAAGTAAATACAAGTTTGCAAACTCAAATTACAAATGAAATCATAAAACATACGGATGAACCCATTTAAAATTAACACTTAATAAGCAACAAATGAATACCCAATTGTAAAATTATCTTTATACAATACACCCCCCTATGATTTGGGAGATTAGCTTCTCCTAATAAACGATAAAATAACTGTACAAAAGTTATCACTCATTGCAATTACTAGATTGGAAATCCTCAGAAATTAATCCACAAGACCTTCAATCTTATGAAGGCTCTAACAAATCTTCTAGTACTAGGTTCATCCCCAAATAGAAATGGTTTTGCGAAGAGTAAAAAAAATTTAAAAAGTGAAAGTATATTTTTCTCTCTCCAAAGAACTATTTTTTACATTTACAAAATTATTCAAAAAATTCCCTTTTTGACTTATTGGCGAGTTTAGTCGACATCACCAAATTGATTGGCGATACGTCAAACTTTTGTTACCATCACCAATCTATCTCCAAAGAGTTGATTTTGTCCTTCAGGTGCTTATTACTTTCACCGATCTTGACTAAGATCGTCGAGTTGCTTCGATGATGAACTAAATTATCTTCTTCATCTTCAACCTAACATAGACTTTTGGGTTTAGAACTGTCTTCTTCGGTGAAATTTGTTCCACTCGGCGATACACTGAGTCAATTTGGGTAATATTGAGCATCACACTTCTGCCTATTTTTCCAAGTTAATGCATGTATTACATGAACCATGAACATGAACTATACTTATGATTTCTTATTGAGCTTTGCTTAGTATGAGTGGGGGTATGTGACTTCACTTATACATTGCATAAGTAGAATCATAAAAGGGGTATGGCGTGGTTTCCTTATGACATGATGATATATGAATCAATTATGCATGATATGAATTTTTGCTAATAGTGAATGTACTTATTATAATCCTTGAACATGATTGTATCATTGTCTATGAGGGTTGACCATGGATGAGGTCAAGGTATGTTATGCATGATTATGGTGGCCTAAAGGTCGTACTTAGCATAGATAGGAGTATGAAGTATTGTCTATGCATTGCACAAGTATAGCCTAGGGTTGCTTATGACAGGGTATGACTATGTAATTACACTAATGTGCATGATGATTCATAAAGTTGAAAAAGTGCATGATTTCAACTAAAATATCCCTTTTTTACATGATTTAAGGATTTTAATGCATTGCTTCCACATAGTACAATATTTGTGCTAACCCATATTTTTTACATTTTCCATAAGTGTAGGTTCTGATCGTGAGGTGTACTTCTTCTTTTGAGTAGAGATTGGGTTGACTATTCTCACGCTCAATAAGTCCTCATGGTTCGAGGATAAGACATATTCATTTTTAGTTTCTCTATACTTTCTCTTTTTAGACTATAATGTAAAAGGCATGTGACCCTTATTGATTCTCGATTGTATTAGATGCTTTTTGAGACAATTTCTAGACTTCTATATTGGTTTTATGAAAAAGACTTCGATAATAAAATTTTTAAATTTTGCATCATTTCTATTGATTATGTTCATGATTATGCTAAGGACTTGTATGGTATACCTTCGGATCAAGTATTCCGTGTTACATCTAGGGGATACACTTGGGTCGTGACAAACTAGGTAATGATAGCACAAGGTTTAGAATAATTCTAGGATGATGTCTGATGAACCACATCTAGTAGATTTTTGTTCATGAGTCTAATGCACGCCACCGTTAAGAAACAGAGGCTATAAGATTCTTTTTAAATTTCACTTCATTCATTACTGTTAGTCGTGCCTTAGAGTTTTAATTCTATGAGGTCATTTTTCTAACCCTTCTCTTCTGTCTATATGATATGTATACAAGAAGGGCAAACACAAGAAGGATGGAAGAGGAGATTGTGAATGAGTGAGTTTCTCCCTAAGGTCGTCGAGAGCATTAAGTTCCTCAATTTCCTAATGATGAGGGGCTATGAAAAATGTGTAGATAAGATCGACTTTCCAAACATTGACTCAAGTTATGAGGGACAAAGGTCAATCCATGACAACTCAAGCCTAAACTATGGAGGCTCAAGCTAATCGGGATGTTGGGCCCCGTGTGAACACCATGGCCTCAAGGTCGAGAGACATCACAAGAATGTGCCCTCCTATGTTCTTTGATTCCAAAGTGAATGAAGATCCTCAAGAGTTTGTGAAAGAGGTAATATAAGATAATTGATTCTATGGGAGTGACTTCAATAGAGAAAGAGGAACTAGATGCTTATCAATTGAAGGATGTGCACCAAGTGTGGTATACTCAATGGAAGGGTAATAGGCTGGTAGAAGCGGGTCCCATAGATTGGGAGGTGTTCAAAAAACCATTCCTTGATAGGTTCTTTCCCCAGGAGAGGAGGGAACCAAATATGTAAGAATATATCTACCTTTGTCAAGGAGGTACGAGTGTTCAAGAATATTCTCTCAAATTCACTAATTGGTTAAAGTATGCTCCGTCTTTGGTGTCGAATTCGAGGGATGAGATGAGTCTATTTTTGATGGGTGTGTCCGACTTAATTAAAGAAGAATGCCAAGCGTAAATTCTCCATGAACATGTGGATATCTAACGTCTAATGGTGTATGCTCAACAAGTTTAGTAATCAAGGCTTAGGAAGAAGAATAGGAAAGTGAAGAGGCCTAAGACTGATGATGGAAATTTTTCCAAGGGTATTTTTGAGGGTTAAGGGCGACCAAGGTTCAAGAGAAGGTTCTCCAACCAAGGATCCTTTAATTCTCCAGGGTTAAGAAATGGTAAGGTGCCTAACCCTAACCCTCAAGGATCAAATAGTGGTGGATCTTCTTTGTCAAGGCCTACTTGTGCCAAGTGTCGAAACAAACATGATAATAAGTGCATTGTTGGCATGGATGTGTGTTTTAGTTATGAAAAGAGTGGTCATATTATAAGATATTATCCCATGCTAAAGTGTCAAGGAAGAGAGGGAAAGAAAGCCCTTCCTAGTTGTTCAAATTTCAATGCTCCCAAGAAAAATTGCTTTATGCTCTTCAATACCGAGGTGACCAAGAGAGTTCTCCGGATGCGGTGATGGGTATGTTACAAGTCTTTTCTATTGATGTTTATGCATTGTTAGACCCCGGTTCCACTTTTTCCTTTGTTGAACCTTTTATGGCTATGAAGTTTGAAATACTGCCCGAAGTGTTATTAGAGCCTTTCTTGGTGTCTACCCCTATTGGTGACTTGGTAGTGGATAAAAGAGTCAATAGGATTTGTCCTATTTCTTGTGTCATAAAGTCATCTTGGTGGTTTGTATAGAGTAAGACATGTTATATTTTTATGTCATATTTGATATGGATTGGTCGCATGTATGTTTTTCTTTATTGATTGTAAAACTCGGGTGGTTACGTTCCAATTCCCAAATGAGCTAATTTAGAATGGAATGGGGGAAATTGTATCCCGAGAGGTTAATTTTTTTCTTATCTCAATGATAGGATCATGATCTCCAAGGGGTGCATTTACCATATTGTTAGGGTGATGGATCTGGAGTCTGAAACCCTTCCCTAGAGTTTGTACCTATTGTGAATGAATTTTCCAGAAGTCTTTCCCGATGACTTGATGATGCTTATTGTGACCAACGACACTACTTTCGATTCGAGTGTCTACGATGGTAAATAATATAGTAATCCAACTTAGGGTTATGTCCCAAGAGAGCAGTTTTATGAATACGTAGTTAATTAGAATTCAGTCTAATAAGCCGTAGCTAATGAAATTTGTGATTAAAAACATTGTAAATTAAGGGGGTGACACGAAAGCGTCAAATATCAAAGGGGGGTGGGTGTTGTCACAAGTAGTAAAAATAAACAAAATGTAAAGAAAATCAAGTATGGTAGCAAGAATATTAGGAATGTGACTGCAATACTGTTACACCTCGGAAAATCAAATGACCTACGATAGAGACTCACCTAATGAATAATGTTTAAAATTGTGTTTTCAGACATAGGATAATGTAAATAACTTTATTTATAAGTATTAGAGCCTAAACGTCAAGGGACGACCATGATGTCCGGAAACTAGTGAAATTTAACTTGTAGACGTCCTTAGGTCTTGTGAAGGTTTGGGAGTGTCGCATGAAGAGTAAAAATTGCAAAATACTATAAATAGGTAAAACAATATTTTAGGGATCAAAAAGTCAAGTTATGACTCCCCAAGGACCATCCTAGGGGTTCTTGAGGAGGTCCTAAGCATTGGCAAGAAGGCTTCCAAGGCAGCTTGAAAACAACCCCTTTATGAGGTGCTGGCGCATCGCACACCCAACACTCAAAAGTAAAGGATTGCCTTGCAACGCGGTCTTTTCATGAACATATCTGCCTCAAATCAAATTCTAGGATAAAAGATTTGGAAGTGACCTTGTGATGTGCAAACATGTCCCATATATGGTTGCGTTATTTTAAAGTCAAGTTGACTTCACAAAAAGTTCTAATTAAGTGAGGGTCTTTTGGGTATTTTATTGGAGGGGTATAAATTGATTTTAGGTCAGGTTTAGTCATTTTTACCCACCCAAATCAAATCCCCAAATAGAAATCAAAATCACTCTCACTTCTCTCTAAATTCTCTCTCTACCAAACATCCACTGAACTACTTTGGAGCTTGAAGAAGAAGACTAATCTTCCAAGTTTTCCACTCAAATTCGTGGATAATGTCTTAAAATAAGGTATGGATTCTTTCACTCTTGGAATTCCTTTCCCCAAGAGGTCCATTCAAAGATGATTTAAAATTCCCCCAAAATCAAAGGTTTTCTCTACACTTGGGTCTTCGTCTAAAACCTTAATTGTGGATAAATTGTGATGAATTATGATTACTTAGGGTTATTTAAGTGTATAATTATTGTTAATTGATGTTATTTAATTGAAATTCTATAATACCCATGTTCTTCCCCAATTCCATAAATCTTGGATCTTTTTCGATGAATTGCTTGAAGGTTATGAGTATATACATTGATATATTGGTGTTAATTGTATTATTACTTCATGGACTTCCATATAGCATGTGTTTATTGGGTTTTTGATCTAGTTCATTAAGAATCCAAGGGTGTCCTTCTTCTCCAAAACCCAATTCCTGATTAGGTTGAATTATGATTAGAGGTGACGTAGTTGAGTATGTTTTTGTATAATTGACAATCCTATGATGATAATAATTGATTTGATGAGTACCTATAATTTGTTTTGGATGGAGTCTTGGATTGGTTTCATGGAGGCCATTGGTAAGACCTTCAAGGTCATGAACTTATTGTTGTAGTGTTGTTGGCTTATCTTTAGTAATGTTGGTCAATTGAAGTATGAATGACAAATTTATGAATTTATGATCATGCTATGACTATGATGGTTGTGATATGATTATAGGTGTACTATTATGATGGGTTGAAGGTAATTCCTATGTGCATCTTATGACTATGTTATGAAGTGTTATTCTCACATGATGTTGGATTGTGATGAAAGGACTTTCTCATCCTAGAACCAATGATCTCTGAACATTAGGGGTTAAACTCATAAGACCTATGTTATGAATTATGTTAAAGAATACTGAAAAGAGACTTCAAAAATGGAATTTAGCTTACAACTGAGTGAACTTGATAATGATAGGTGTTCCTTCACAAAGGAAGGGAGGTTCACACTATGTTCTCTCATGAGGTGGAAACTACAATGGTAAATAGCATAAAGAGGGTTTCTAGTAACAACCTCCTAGTTCCTTAACTATGTTACCCCATAGGAAACCTAGCTAGTGGATCCATCTAAATGCTATTATCATGTATATGTCCTACCTTGGCAAGTAGTATGCCATCCTTGCGGTGTGAGGGGTTGACATTGGATTCCATGTGTTTGATCAAATGGTCTTATGTCGGTTATGGCAAAGTTTCCCGAAAGTAAAAGGAATGAAAGAAAGTAAAAAGATGAACACTAACCAGGACTACTTAAGAGGTGTTACTTAGTGTAGGTAAGGGTATGGGAGTTTACCTGTACATTTCACAAGTGTACCTTGAGGGGAGTTCTAGGGAGGGTTATTTATGTATGAATGATATATATGATTTTTATCTTATATGATGTTGGTTTTAATAGATGTACATGATGTTGGTCTAAATTGTTATGTATGATGTTGAGTACACTTATTCTGATGTTATATGAGTTAAAAGACAATGATTATGGTCTCTTTGCTAGTTTACTTGGTTTCTGTGGGGTTATAGGGCTTCACATACACATTGCACTAGTGTACTTGAATTGGGTTATGAGTAAGGTCTTGTGATGTATTGATGAAATGGACTCTAAAACATAAAACATTAATTATGGCTTTATTATGATGTTAGTATTGAATATGAATATGACTATATCTTATTGTTGTTGTGGTATGGACTTGTATATGTTCTTGGAATGTGCATAAAGGCTTTTAAAGTGAACTTAGCATGTTTACACTAAAATATCCCTTTGTGTATGTCTTCAAATGTCTTACTTGCATATATACATACATATGTGGTTTCTAGTAACCCATATCTCTTCTATTTCTACAAAAATGAAGGTTCGGGCCATTGAGGTGCTTCAAAGTTATTCTCAAAGAAGCTTCATTGTTCCCAAGTTGGTGAGTGCTTAAGTCTAAGGACGAAGCCTATGAATCTAGTTTTTGTTATTTTTTTAAATGATATTGTTCTATTTCCTATTCAAGGAGTATGTTGTATTCTCTTATAAGAAGTATTCTATTAAGGTAAGGGCTAAGTCCAATTTCTCTTACTCTTATGACTAGATGGTAATGTGAGATAATTATAGACTCTATTTTGATATATGTGAAGTGATGTTGAACTTCAAAGAAAGTTATAATTTTTCCGGTTTTTATTCTATCTATGATGCGTGATGTATGATAAGGGCTTGTCTAAGGCCTCTTCGAGGATGAGGATGCCGGCTACGGCTAGGGGGTGATCTCCGGTTGTAAGAAAGTTGATAGTAGAGAATGAGGTTGAATAAATCTAAGGACAATGTCTCACAAACCTACGTTTATGTAGAGTCTTGTTCATACTTGTGAAGCGCCCCACACTTATGCATGAGAGGATATGTGATTCTTAGGAAATTCTCATTTTTTTGGTATTCTTAAGTAGCACCTCAAGAGTCTTAACTCTATGTGTTCTTTTCTTCTAATCCTTTTCTTGTGGTTATAGGCTATGCCAACTAGAAGGGCAGCCGCAAAAAGGGTTGAACAGGTGATTGATAATGATGGAGTTCCTCCCCAAGGAAACCAGTCTCCTCCTCAAGAGCAAGTTCTTGTAGGTGTCCAAGCTCCGGTCAATCATCCGGTCATGTTCGATGGAGAATAAGGGCGGATTTCAAAAACTTGTCTCAAGTCATGACTGTTATAACTCAAGTCGTAACTACTCAAGCTCAAGCTATGACAGCTCAAGTAAACTCAGAAGTTGAACCCCGTAAAAATCAAAATGCTAGTACCATGGCGTCTCATTTGAGAGACTTCACAAAGATGAATCTTGCAATGTTCTTTGGGTCTAAGGTGAATGAATGTAACACCACTAAAATGAACTAGGTTGAAATAGAGCGTCGCATGTGTCTCATGAATTAATTTTGTGTTAAAATTGTTAATAGTGATGATTTAAGACAGTTTCTAAAGTTTGGTGATGTTTGGAGGTCAAACATCCAAGATCGTCCATCACGTTCAAAATATGTGCTTTGAAAAGTACTTGTGTGTTTTAGCAAGTTTGTGTTTGTTTTGGTTTAAATTGGTGGTGGGAGTTTCTAAGAACTAGACGAATATGTATAGGGGTTTAACGTCCTGGTACGACTACACCTAGGACCCGCAAGGGGCCCTAGAAGAGGACCTCAACTCTAAAGCAGAATCTGCCAAAAACTGCTCGAATCGACGCCCATCATCAATGAACAGTAGTCTAGTCGACGTCCCATCGTCTTGGGTGTTGATCGATAATTGGTGGGGGGGGGGGAGATTTTCTCCACATTTCTACCCTCAGTCCCAAACGACGCCCAGCAGCACGAACCTTCATTCAATCGATGCCCCGTTACTTGGGTCAATCGATGGTGGTCCTGCAAAAGCTGCTGGACGAACTTCCAAGGCTTGGGGTGTTTTGTAAATTCACCAAAAGTCTTTTGTTAACCTTGGACTATTACTTAGGGGTCTTTAGGGTATTTTAATGATAGTAGAAGACCTCCGAAAGGTCAAGTACGCAATTGTTATGACCCAAGGGTTGCTCTAACTACTAGAGGGTACTTTTGGGTCATGACAAGCTTGGTATCAGAACATAAAGTTATGGGATATAGTTTAGGATCTAAAGTCTTACAAGCCATGTCTAGTAGAATCTTGTTCATTAGTGTGAGTCGCGACACAGCCATGAGTGAGAGTCTATAAGGCGATACAAGTTTTACTTTCTTCATTATTCTAGTGTCGTCCCTTAGAGTTGAGTTCTATAAGATGTCTTTCTCAACCTCTTATCTTGTGTTTATAGGACATAAATACAAGGAGGACAACCGCTAGAAGGGAGGATGGAGAATTAGCTAATGAGAGAATCCCTCCCCATGGTGAGAATGTCCCTATAGTTGGCCTAGAGGATGTGAATAAGGTGGTTCCCCCTCCGGAACCTCAAGGACCTAAAGTGACCCAAATGCCTCCTATGACCCAAGGTTCTCAAGCTCCATATTTTGAAGGGTATATGACTAATGCATTGTTAAGGGCTGCAATTATGGATTTTACCCGACTCATGATGACTCAAGCTCAAGTCGTCACTAATCATTTAGTTGCCTAAGCTAACCAAGGAGGTAGACCCCAACCTAATGTAAAAAATCCCGCTTCTAGAATTCAGGATTTCATGAGGATGAACCCTCCTACTTTTCATGGCACTAAGGTAGATGAAGATCCACAAAACTTCATAGATGTGGTGTTCAAGGTGGTGGATGCTATGGGTGTGACCCCTAGAGAGAGAGCAGAGTTAGCCTCTTATCAACTCAAAGATGTGGCTCAAGCGTGGTTTGAGAAATGGACAGATGAGAGAACCTTAAGGGATGGTCCGGTAGACTGGGAAGTTTTTACAGAGACTTTTGTTAATAGGTTCTTTCCTTTAGAGTTGAGGGAGAAGAAGATGGTAGAATTCATGAATCATCGTCAAGGGAGAATGAGTGTGAAAGAGTACTCTCTGAAATTCACCTAACTCTCTAAGTATGCCCCAACAATAGTAGCCAACCCTAGGGCTAGGATGTACAAATTTGTGATGGGAGTGTCTAGCTTTGTTAAAAACGAGTGTCGTACGACAATGCTCCTTAATGATATGGATATCTCCAGGCTCATGTAAATGATATGTATGAGCATGTTTAATGTTGGAGAAGGTAGTTCCTCCATATATGAAGAAATGAGGGTGTGTTTTGAATTATGGAAATTGTTGCAAAAGTTTCCTGTGTTGCTAAAATTCTTATCAATGTGTAGTTGTGTTCCTTGTTGAGTTGGTGCATTGAGTATGAATGTTTTAACCCTTATGTAAAGTGATATATGCTGATAGTTTAAATCTTGATGTCGTTCAAAGTGTTTAGTGTCATTCGAGGACGAATGTTTTCTAAGTGGGGGAGAAGGTAACGCCCCTAAAAAAAACTAGGTTGAACTAGAGATTCACATGTGTCTAATGAGTTAATTTTGTGCTAAAATGGTTATTAATGATGTTTTAATACATTGTCTAAAGTGTGGTGATGTTTTGAGGTCAAACATCCAAGAACGTCCATCACATTAGAAAGATGTGCTTTGAAAAGTACTTGTGTGTCCTTGTGCATTTTAGCAAGTTTTACGTGTTCGTTTTGGTCGAAATTGGTGGTGGGAGTTTCTACTACCTATATGAATATGTATAGGGGTTTAACATCTGGGTACGAATCTACCTAGGACTTGCGAGGGCCCTTAGAAGAGGACCAGAACTCTAAAGCAGAATATGCCAAAAACTGCTCCAATCGACGCCCATCATCAACGAATAGTAGTCCAGTCGACGCCTTGTCGTCTTTGCCGCATCTCCATACTTGGTGTTGAGGAGATTTTTTACACAATTCCACCCTCAGTCCCAAACGACTCCCAGCAGCATGGGCCGTCGCTTAATCGACACCCCATTGCTTGGGTCCGTCGATGTTGGTCCTTCAAAAGCTGCTGGACGGACTGCTAAGGCTTGGGGTGTTATGTAAATTCACCCCAAGTCTTTTTTGAAACTTGGACGATTAATTTAGGTTCTTTACGGTATTTTAAGTTTATTTTAAGTCCTAGACCTAATTTTTGGATTCATTTTCAAAAACGCAAAACCCCTCCCTCAAGAAAGACTCTCTCAAACTCCATAGAAGCTAGAACTCAAGAAAGGGCTAAAAGGGCTGGTTGTTGACGTTTTATTCATCAAATATTTGTGGGCTTCTTCTCATTGAGGTATGGTAGTCATTCTTGAACTTCCTTTCATTCAATGAGCCACTTCTAAATGATTTCAAAAGGAGTTTCAAACTCCAACTTTCTCTATCTTTGACTCTAAGCACGGGTCATAGCATGAAAATGTTTTATGTATTCAATATGTTGTTACTAGTATAAGTTAGTGATTTTAATGTCAAAACTTCAATGAAACAATGATTATGCTTATTATCAATTTTTAGCTTACGAAGTGGGTCTGTTGTTTTTAGCTAGATAATGTTAAAGTTGAATTTCTTTTGATGTATTTTGGTTTAGCTACTGCCTATATATGATTTATTATGTAGTTTTGGAGAAATATTGATTAAAGGTGGTGAAATCTTGGATGAAGTGTAAGTTATTCTATCTTGTTTAGTTTACATTCAAATGATTCTTGAGTGGTATGGTCCACCTTTGGTGGCGGTGTTTACTTGAAATATATGAATATGTATTTACATGTGTATTGTAAGTATAACCATGAAGGCATAGTATGTTAAGTAATGTGACAATGATGATCTTCTTGTTGATGTGCTTTATGAAGCTTGAAATGTATGTTTTGTACAGACTATGTCTAAGTGAAGTATATATTTATGCGAAGTATGGTAGTGTGTGATACATGATGAATGAAGTTATGAGTATGCTTAGGAGTCAATGTTATGAAAATGGTCATTATATGAAAGGTGTGTTCAGACACACACTTGAATGAATGAATGAAGTTAATGAATGTGAATGAGTGAGTTTTGGGATGAACACTCTTCGTGAGTTGAGATGAAGTGTTTAGTAGCAACCTCACTACTTCTCAAGAGCTTTCCAATGTAGGTTGGAGGATGGATAAGCTTTGTGAGATGATATGTGGTGTCCAATAGTTATCCCTTAACCTTTAGTAATGAATGTTTAGACTCTGTGGGGGAGTTATGCTTAGCACCGAGAGGATTTGAAGAAGGGATGGCTACAGTTCGTGAGTTGAGATGCTATATCAAATGTACCTCTTCAGATGAGTACTCCTTGTTAGTATAGAATGAGTTACTTAGAAACAATTTCCTTATCCCTTAAATAAGCTCCCTCATACGTGTAGCTATTGGAAAATCTATGTAAAGGCTAAGAGAATGACGTTACCCTAGACAAGTGGGGATCCCTCATCCGATATGGGTTAATGTCGGGATTCCATGTCTAGCTCTCATGGTCTATTTCGGTTAATGCTAAATCCCCATAAAAGAATGTACTGAACTAAGTCTCCAAAAGAGTGTACTACTTAGGGTAGGTGGTGGTATGGGACACTATTTATCCATTGCACAAGTAGGCACTTGAAAGGGGAGTCTTGGTGTGTCTTTATATGTATTGTATGAATGTATCCTTATGTAAGGAAAATGAAATTAGGTGATTTAATGTCTATATTAAGAAAGCATGTTAATGTTATGTCTTGTATGATGAAGTTTATTAATGATGAATGTGGTGTACCTAATCTCGTGGAATCTTCAAGGAGCACAAAGTGGGAGTAGTAGTATGGGATGCTATTCTCACATTGCACTTTTTGTAACTTGCAAGTCCACTAGGAGAAGGGCACTTATGTGAAGTCCTCAATGTCTAGTTATAAGATGTTGACTTTTTACTAGTACAAAGTAAGCATATAATGGGAAGTCTTGAGGATCATTTAGGTGTGCATCGAAGGGATTGTGTGGGCGGTTCCTTCATGTCTTACCTTAGTGAGTCTTAGGATAACTTGGTTAGGGAAACTTCAAGGATAATGAGTTCACTTTGAGTTGGTTAGAAATGGGTTCACTGTAAAGTTGCTAGAGTTCACTGTAATGTACTTTTTGGTGCTAAAATTATGGAAGATCTATTTTATGTGTTAAATGGTGATTTATATGTTGTTTTACTTCTATATTCATGAATGTTTTACTGAATTGGCAGTAAAGCTTAACTCTACTAAATGTCCCTTTTTGCATGTTTTGCATATTCCATACTTAGTAAAATGTTTGTACGAACCCCATATTTTTCTATACTCTATAAGTATAGGTTGAAGGCAAGTTGGAGATTAGAAGACAAGATTGGGAATCGACTCTCTCAAGACTAAGTATGTCCTCATATATTCAAGGGCAGAATCTTTATTTCTTGTATAAGACTTATTATGTATTTTCTTCCATGTAAAGGGTCATGTCCCTAAGATATTTAAATTGTGTCGTTAATTTGGGTTCTCACGACGAGACTACTCTTTAATATTTATAAAAGATATTTCCTTATTATTATTATCGTAAAAATTTTAATTCTGGACTACTTTTCATGTCTTACGTAATTAATGATAGTAAAGGCTAGTACAAGACCTCCGAAAGGTCAAGTACGCAATTGTTCTGACCCAAGGGTTTACCTAACTCCTAGGGGGTACATTCGGGTCGTGACAATGAAGATACTCAAGACTTTCTTGTATGCTATGGGGTGAGTTATAATGAAAAGGCCGAGCTAGCCGCTAAGCAACTCAAGGATGTGTCTCAAACTTGGTACATACAATGCAAAGATAATAGTGCTTTGAGAGAGTGTCCCATAAGTTAGGAAGTCTTTCGAGGGTATTTCTTGATAGATTCTTTCCATGAGAGAAAAGAGAGGAAAAATTTGAAGAGTTCATCAACCTTCGTCAAGGAGATATGAGTGCAAGAATACTCTATGAAATTCATGAAGTTGTCGAAGTATGCTCCTTCTTTGGTGTCTAATCCTAGAGATGAAATGTGTTGTTTGACGGGTGTGTCTGATGATCTTGTGGAAGAATGTCAGGATGCAATAGTTCATGACAACATGGGCCTTTCTGGGTTGATGGTGCATGCTCAAAAAGTTGAGGAGAGTAGGCTTAAGAGGAAAAATAGGGATGCTAAGAGGTCAAGACTCTATGATGAAGGTGCTTCAAAAGGTAAGCTTGAAATCCAAGATAAACCAATTTTAAGAAGAGATTCTCAAACAAAGTTCCTTCTAATTTATCCAAGGATAACCAAGATAGGGTTCCTAACCCTAAGCCTCAAGGGTAAAAGGTGGTGGTTTACAAAGTAATAAACCTAGTTGTGCCAAATGTGGCAAAAAACATGTGGGTAAATGTCTAATGGGTACAGATACTAGTTTTTGTTATGGAATGAGTGCTCACATGGTGAGGGATTGTCCCATGGACAAGAATCGAGGAAGGGAGAGTAACTAAACTAAAGAAAGTGGTCTTAATTCCAATGCGTTTAAGAAAAACCACTTTTATGCTCTCAAATCTAGGGGTGATCAAGATCTACCGATGTTGTTACCGGTATGTTGCAAGTATTTTCAATTAATGTTCATGCATTGATAGATCCCAGTGATACTTTGTCTTTTGTAACTTTGTAGTGGCTATGAAGTTTGATGTGCTCCCCGATGTCTTAGTTGAACCTTTTTTGGTTTTACTCTTGTGGGTGACTTCGTTGTTGCTAAAAGAGTCTATAAGAGTTGTCCCATATTATTGTACAATTGAGTTACATTGGTTGACTTGGTAGAACTTGATATGTTGGACTTTGATGTCATATTTGGATGGATTGGCTACATGCTTATTTTGCTTCAATTGATTGTAGAAGAAGGGTAGGTAAATTCCAATTTCCTAATTAACCCATTCAGGAATGGAAGGGGGAAACTCAATCCGTAGAGGTCAAATCATTTAATGTCTAAAACCTTGTAAGATGATTTCAAAGGGATGTCTCTATAATATTGTGAGGGTCTAGGACCTTTAGTCCGAGGGTCCTCCTTTAGAGTCGGTCCCCGTATTGAAGGACTTTCCGGAAGTCTTCCCTAATGATTTACCCAGAATTCCTCCCGAACGGGAAATAGATTTCGGCATAGATTTGATGCCGGATACAAAACCCATTTCAATTCCTCCTTACCGTATGGCTCTGATTGAGTTGAAAGAGTTGAAGGATAAACTTAATGATTCTCTAGACAAGGGTCTTATACAACCAAGAATATCTTCATGGGGTGCTACGATATTATTTATAAAAAACAATTTGTCTCTTAGAATGTGTATTGACTACCATCAATTAAACAAGGGCATTATGAAGAATAAGTATCCTCTACCTAGAATTGATGATTTTTTTTATCAACTCCAAGGTGCGAGTTACTTTTCAAAAATTGACTTGAGGTCGGGTTATTATCAAGTTAGAGTGAGAGGTGTTGATATTCCAAAAACGTCTTTCCAAATAAGATATGGTGATTATGAGTTCCTAGTTATGTCCTTTGGTCTAACTAATGCCCCAATGACTTTTATGGACCTTATGAATAGGGTATTGTGGAATTATCTTGATTCATTCGTAATTGTCTTTAATGATGATATCTTGGTATATTCAAAGAGTGAGGATGAACATTGATTCATTTGAGGATAGTATTGCAAGTCGTCAGGGAACATAAACTATTTGCTAAATATAGTAAGTGTGAATTTTGGCTAAGATCGGTTGCATTTCTTTATCACATTGTTTCAACTGAGGGTATAGAGGTCGATACAAAGAAAATGGAGACGGTTAATAATTGGCCTAGAACTTTAACGCCCACTGATATTTGAAGTTTCTTCAGTTCAGCAGGGTTTTAGGAGACTTGTTGACGGATTTACATCTATTATATCTCTATTGACAACCTTAACCCAAAAGAAAGTCAAATTTGAATGGACGAAAGCTTGTGAGAAAGGCTTCCAAAAGTTGAAAGATAAGCTTACCTCTGCTCCGATGTTGACCTTACCAGAGGGCACCGAAGAGTTTGTTGTGTATTGTAAAACTTCTGGAGTAGGTTCGGGTTATGTCCTCATGAAATATGGTAAGATAATAGGATATGCCTCTAGATAACTCAAGGTACATGAGAAGAATTATTCAACTCATGATCCTGAATTAGCGGCCGTAGTGTTTGCATTGAAGATATAAAGACACTATCTATATGGAGTGCATGCAGATGTGTTCACTGATCATACGAGTCTCCAATATGAGTTATATCAAAAAGAGCTAAATCTCCGACAAATAAGGTGGTTAGAGCTTTTGGAAGATCATGATGTTACTGTCCTTTACCAACCTAGGAAAGCCAATGTTGTTGCAGATGCTTTGAGTCAAATGTCTATGAGTAGTGTAGCCCATGTTCTATATGGTAAGATAGAGTTAGTAAAAGATGTGCATAGATTGTCTCGGTTGGGTGTTCGACTCAAAGATTCTCCAAAAGGGGGTTTCATGGTTCATTATAACTCTGCATCATCTTTAGTGATTGAGGTGTAATCTAAGAAACACCTTGATCCTTTATTGATGGAGTTGAAGGAATCGACTCTTAGAAAATCTAAAGTGTCATTCTCCCGAGGGGATGGGGTACTTAGGTACCAAGGTAGGTTGTGTATGCCGGATTTAGATGGCTTAAGAGGACAAATTTTTGAAGAGACTCTTGGTTCTTGATATTTCATTCATCCAGGTGCCACCAAAATGTATCGTGATCTTCAAGAGATCTATTGCTGGAATGGTTTGAAAAAGGATATAGCAGAATTTTCGACCAAATGTCCTAATTCTCAACAAGTCGAGGCCGAACATCAAAGACCAGGAGGGTTAACTCAGGATATATTTATTCCTACTTGGACGTGGGAAGATGTCAACATGGATTTCGTTTTAGGTTTTCCTCGTATACAAAGGCAAAATGATTAGATTTTCGTTCTTGTTGATAGATTAACCAAATTAGCCCATTTTATTCCCGTCAAAGCTACTTATTTGGTGGAAAAATATGCTACGTTCTATCTTAAGGAGATTGTGAGAATGAATGGAGTTCCATTGTCTATCATTTAGGATAGGGGTACTCAATTCACTTCTCAATTTTGGAAAGAATTCCAAAGTGGACTTGGTAACAAGGTGAAACTTAGTAACACATTTCATCAAAAAATGGATGATTCGATAGAATGAACCATCCAAACCATGGAAGATACGTTTAAGGCATGTGTCATTGACTTCAAGGGTAATTGGGATGACCATATATTATTGATATAATTTTCCTACAATAATAGTTCTCATTCAAGGATCTCCATGGCACCCTGTGAGGCCCTTTATGGGAGGAAATATAGGTCTTTAGTTGGGTGGTTTGAGGTAGGTGAGTTTGCTCTAATAGGTACGACGCAATTTATGAGACTGTGGAGAAAGTTCGACTCATATGGGATTGATTGAAGGCGGCCCAAAGTTGGAAAAAATCTTATGCCAACAATAGAAAAGGTACCTTGAGTTTATGGTATGTGACTTTGTTTATTTGAAGATATGACCCATGAAAGGGGTGATAAGGTTTAGGAAAAACAGAAAACCTAGTCCCCGGTATGTGGCGGCTATATGAGGTTGTGAAATGCATAGGAAGTGTTGCCTATGAGTTGAAATTACCTATTGAGTTTGCTTTTGTGCATCTGGTTTTCCATGTGTTAGTTCTCAAAAAGTGCATAGGAGATCCGGTGTCTATCCTTCCTCTAAAAGGATTAGAAGTTGATCCTAACATATCCTATGAAGAGGTCACGGTTGAGATCTTAGACTGGCAGGTGAAGAAATTTAGGAATAAGGAAGTAGCTTCCGTAAAGGTTCTCCGGAAGAATTATCTTGTGGAATATGCTACTTGGGAGGCCGAGGCTGATATGATGTCCCGATATCCTCATCTTTTTCCTTCCTCTTTTACTCAAGGTTGAGGTTAGTACTTTCACCTAATTTTGGATTATGAATGGTCTTAAGTGTATTTGAACTTCAATGATTTCCCTTCATTATGCATGTTCTTGTGACGATTCATGTTTCATTTGTGTCTTGAATTATATGTTCTTCATACTTGATGACACTTTATTATATTGTTGGTATAGTTGAGTTATGTGATATTTCTTGTGAAATTGTTCAAGTGTGAATTGATAAAATGATGTGTTGCTCCTTGTTGAATATGTTGTGCTTTATGCGAAGTAGAAGGACATTCCTCCTTGCATAATGTCAAATGATGAATGGTGTGCATAATTCGTAGTTGATATAGTTTCTACCTCATAATGGTGCATTGTTGTGTTTGAGAATGGAGTGAATATTTCCTCTTTGTATTAAATTATCATTATATGCATGTGCTTGTTGGACAACTAGTCTTGAGTCAAAAATTCCAAACAAAGATGTCAAAGTGTCATTAGAGGACGAATGTTTCCTAGGGGGGATAATGTTACACCTCGGAAAATCAAATGATCTAGGCTAGAGCCTCACCTAATGAATAATGTTTAAAATGGTTTTATAGACCTAGAATAACGTAAATAACTTGATTTATAAGTATTAGAGCCAAAATGTCAAGGGACGACCATGACGTCTGAAAACTAGTGAAATTGAACTAGTAGACGTTCTTATGTCTTGTGAAGGTTTGGGAGTGACCTATGAAGAGTAAAACTTGTAAAATACATTAAACCGGTAAAATAATGTATTAGGGATCAAAACTTCAAGTTACGAACCTCCAAGGACCACCCTAGGGGTCCTTGAAGAAGGCCCAAGCGTTGGCAAGAAGGACTCCAAGGCAGCTTAAAAGAAAACCGTTTTTAGGGTGCTGGCGCGTCGCGCCCAATACTCAAAAGGAAGAAATTTCCTTGCATATTGGTCTTGTCACGAACTTCTATTCCTCAAATCGAATTCAAAAAAAAATATTTGGAAGTGACCCCGCGACGCGCAACCACGTCCCATATTTGGTCGTGTCGTATTAAAGTCATGTTGACTTCACAAAAACGTATAATTAAGTGAGGGGTCTTTTGGGTATTTTAAGGGAGGGGTATATATTGATTTTATGTCAGTTTTATGTCATTTTTACCCACCCAAATCACATTCCTAAATTGAAATCAAAATTACTCTGACTTCTCTCTAATTTTTCTCTCTACCCAACATCGATTGAACTACTTTGGATCTTGAAGAAGAAGACCAATCTTCCAAGTTTTCTACACAAATTCGTGGATAATGTCTTAAACTAAGGTATGGATTCTTTCACTCTTGGGATTCCTTTTCCCAAGAGGTCCATTCAGAGATAATTTAAAATCCCCCAAAAATCAAGGGTTTTCTCTACACTCGGGTCTTCGTCTAAAACCTTAATTGTGGATAAATTGTGATGAATTATGATTACTTAGGGTTATTTAAGTGTATAATGATGGGTAATTGATGTTGTTTAATTTAAATTCTGTAACACCCATGTTCTTCCCCAATTCCATAAATCTTGGATCTTGTTTTGTGAATTTCTTGAAGATGATGAGTATAGACATTGATATATTGGTGTTAATTGTATTATTACGTCATTGACTTCCTTATATCATGTGTTGATTGGGTTTTTGATCTACTTCTTTAATAATCCATGAATGTTCTTCTTCTCCTAACCCTAACTCTTGATTAGGTTGAATTAGGATTAGAGGTGATGTAATTGAGTATGTTCTTATATAATTGACTATCCTATGATAGTGATAATTGATTTGATGAGTACCTATCATTGGGTTGGGATGGAGTCTTGGATGGGTTTCATGGAGGCCATTGGTAAGACCTTGAAGGTCATGAACTTGATATTGTAGGGTTGTTGGTTCATCTTTGGTAATGTTGGTCAATTGAAATATGAATGACGAAGTTATGAATGTATAATAATGCTATGAATATGATGATTGTGAGATGATCATAGGTGTTGTATTATGACGGGTTGAAGGTAATTCCTATGTGCATTTTATGACTATGTTATGAAGTATTATTATCACATGATGTTGGGTTGTGATGAAAGGACATTCTCATCCTAGAACCTATATGATATGGACATTAGGGGTTAAAATCCTAAGACCTATGTTATGAATTAATGTTAAGGAAGATTTAAAGAGACTTCAAAAAGGGAATTTA
Source organism: Solanum lycopersicoides (assembly GCA_022817965.1). Lineage (NCBI taxonomy): Eukaryota > Viridiplantae > Streptophyta > Magnoliopsida > Solanales > Solanaceae > Solanum > Solanum lycopersicoides. The sequence goes on from CM040627.1 coordinate 34,550,645, forward strand.
GCTTAGCACCGAGTGAACTTGACAATGAGAGGTGTTCCTTCACAAATTATAGGAGGTTCACACTATGTTCTCTCATAAGGTGGAAACTACAATGCTAATTAGCATAAAGAGGGTTTCTAGTAACAACCTCCTAGTTCCTTAACTTTGTGCCCCCATAGGAAACCTAGCTTGTGGATCCACCTTTATGGTATTATCATGCATATGTCCTACCTTGGCAAGTAGGATGCCCTCCTTTAGGTGTGAGGGGTTGACACCGGATTCCATGTTTAGCTCACATGGTCTAATGTCTGTTATGGCAAAATTTCCCGAATGTACAAGGGATGAATAAAAGTAAAAAGATGAACACTAACTAGGACTGCTTAAGTGGTACTTAGTGTAGGTAAGGGTATGTGACCTTATCTATACATTTCACAAGAGGACCTTGAGGGGAGTTCTAGGGTGGGTTATTTATGTATGAATAATGTATATGATGGTTGTCCCATATGATGTTGGTTTCAGTTAATGTCATGTTGTTGGCTAAATTTTTATGTACGATGTCGACTACATTTGTTATGATGTTACATGATGTAAAAAAATGCATATGGTGTCTTTTCTAGTTTACTTGGTCTATGTGGCATTATGGGGTTCACATACACATTGCACTAGTGACATTGATTGGGGTTATGAGTAAGGTCTTGCGGTGTATTGATGAAATGGACTCTAAAACATGAAATGTTGATTATAGCTTTATTATGATGTTACTCTTAAACATGAATATGACTATATCTTATTGTTTTTGTGGTATGGACTTTTATATGTTCTTTGAATGTGCATAAAGGCTTATAAAGTGAACTTAGCGTGTTTATATTAAAATGCCCCTTTGTGCATGGTTCAAATGTCTTACTTTCATATATCCATACTTAGTACATGTGGTTTGTATTAACCCATATCTCTTCTATTTCTACAAAAATATAGATTCAGGCAGTGGAGGTGTTTCAAGGCCATTCTCAAAGAAGCTTGGATTGTTCACAAGTTAGTGAGTCCTCAAGTCCGAGGACGAAGCTAATGAATCTAGTTTTTGTTATTTTGCTATTAAAGACATTATTCTATTTCCTATTCAAGGACGATGTTGTATTATCTTATAAGACGTATTGTAATGATGTAAGGGCTAAGTACCATTTCTCTTACTCTTATGTTTAGATTGTCATTTAAGACAATAATAGACTCTATTTTGATATATGTGAAGTGACTGCGAACTTCAAAGAAAACTTTTAATTTTCCGCTTTTTATTCTATCTATGATGCGATGATGTATGCTAAGGGCTTGTGTAAGGCCTATTCGTGAATGAAGACGCCGGTTACGGATAGAGGGTGCTCTCCGATCGTAAAAAAATTGGATTAATCTACATTATTAGGTACAGGCTTTCGATAGGAAATCTATATATCAATAGTTACTAGTCTAAGCTTTATATGGAAATAAGTCCTCTCTAGAGAAACTTACCTCGTTACAAATGGGTTCCTCTCGGACACCTATTTTCCACATGAAGACCCGACTACGCCTTACCCATATCACTCTCTAGAGCTGAGTGTTAGGATATGGAATTAGGGCTCACCCTCTAGGGTTTAACCTCATATCGACCCACTCCTTAGGTAATCAATCTAGCGGTCTTGGTTTTGCGACCTCTCTCTCGAGAAAGCTTCAAGAACATGGGTGAAATTGTATTCTCAACTACAAATCCATTTGATTAACCCAGAACTTGTGGATGAGATCGCCACTAAACTACATTTAATCTACAAACAAGGAAGACCCAAACACAAACTTAACCCATATTTGCTAAATCATGCCCAAATAATTGGTGGTTTTGCCACATATCAAGAAATAGAAATTGTACCTTCAATGACGATGAAATCAAATGGGTATAAGAAAAAATGTCACACCCAGACTTCATACCCCGTATGGGACCGGTGTCGTTAACCTCTCAGAGGTCGCAGACAGGCCTCTTAGCGTTCGTCATAACATGTGATCATTAAAAATTATGGAAAAATTAAAAACTTTTTAATATACTATTGAAGTATACTTAGACTTCATACTTAAGATTTGTAAAGACATACGGTATTCTAATACTTGTCTCACAGATATAAAACCATCTAAGAGTGCACATTCGGACTTAGCCAATAATAATCAATATGCCATATAGGCCTTAATACAAAAGAATCCAAAGAACATAACGGAATAACGTATTCTAAAAACTACTAAATCTTCATATGGCTGGAAATTGAAATGGTAACGTCCCGAACATGAGGACCTACCATGACTTGGAGAAAGAGTTCCAAGCTTCTTCAACTCGACCTACTTAACTTCAATGGCCGGAACCTACAGTTGTAGTAAAATAAAGTAATGGGGTTAGTACGCCACATGTACTAAGTATGGGTATATGCATATAACACATAGGGACATGCATGAAAAAGGATAATTTATCATACTTTAGAAAACATGCTAAGTCATATAAAAGTCTCAATGCACATACCATATAACACATACAAGTTAAAGCATGATCATAATAAAAGACATATTCTCATAGAGTCATGTTAATATTTCATATTCAATAAATCATATAGACACAACATAATAAAATTTACCCATGATCCCATCCTCAACCTATAAGTGCAATGGTCATGTGAAGCCCCATAACCCCACACAACTAAGTAGATAAGATAGGAGACCATAAGTAAAGCTTTGCTTCATATAACTTGTAACATAGTTAGTTATCATTAACATATCAATATATCCAAATAACATATTCATCATAGTATCCAACATTCATATAAAGTAACATCATATATCATAAACATATATCTTTCATATCATCATATTACTTATGAACAATCTCCTAGGATTTCCTTAGAGTCAACTTGTGCACTGTCTAGATAGCGTCCCATACCACTACCTATACTAAGCCAACTCCTCAAGTCACCCTAGTCAATGTTTGCTTACTTGTCTTTCGTTTTACATGAGGGAACATAGGCATTAACTAACATAGACCATGTGAGCTAAACATGGAATACGGTGTCTTCCCACACCAAAAAGAGGTGGTCCTACCAGCCAAAGTAGAACCGAACATGACGTAGCTTTCTAGGTGGATCCACTAGCTAGTATCCTATGGTGGCAGCATAGTTCGAGAACTAGGAGATGTATTAGAGACCCATAGTTCCACATTACATGGAAGCCTAAGTCTCATGAGAATCTTTGTGAACCTACCTTCCCACTAAGGAAGGGACACTTCCCATATCTAGTTCATCGGTGCTTAGCTTAAGTCCCTTTTTTGAAATCATCTTTAATTTGTCATTTATGAAAAAAACTTATCATAGGTCATAGGAGATTATCTCCTTGTATAACATGATCATGAGCTCTTTTAGATTAGATGAGAATTGTCCTTTCATCGTAACCTATGTTTTCTTATGTGAGATTAACATAATATAGTCACCTTGTGAAAACCTTACAAGGGATAACATAAACTTGCATATTGGTATTCTTATCATAATCTCACAATTTACATGGTCATAGCCAGCATATTCACATAGCAACATCATACATTCTTTTCACAACATAGCATCATAGTTTATAGGCTAACATAAACGTTTAAGAGTAATCACACTTAGAAGACTTACCTCTTGCTTGCAAGAATCTTATTAATCATGCAATATTCATAATCATACATAGTGAAATACTCAATGATATAATCATTAAAAACTCATAAAATCATGTACAAGAGCAATGCATAACATAGAAGAAGGTAAATGGGTCATCAAAGGGTTCATTCAAACCTTAAATTCTAACCCTAACGTTTTCACGTTATCAAACACTATAAACAACCCATTCGAAACCATCACATACAAAAAGATCATGTATCACACGTTATTCAAACATTATCAATTAATTATTCAACAATTCATGCGAAATTAGGTATAGATGACGTTTACTTTTTATTGAGACTCATAAATCTATGGTTAGGAAGAAAATCCGTTTTTGTAGAGTAAAAACCCTAGTATTTGAAGTTCTTGAAAATTTAGTTGAAAGGACCTCTTGGGGAAAGAAATCCCAAGAGTTAAAACCCATACCTTAAATATAAAGAATCCACGAAAATTGATTGGAGACTTCGAAACCTTCGTCTTCTTCCTTAAGCTTTTCTAGTTCTTCAATAGAGTTTGGAAAAGAGAGCGTTCTTGAGAGATTAAGAGAATTTCGTTTGATTCTGATTTGGGACGTGTAATTGTGGTCTAAAACTGACTTAATATCGATATATATACGTCCCATATATTACCCTAAAGACCTTCCACTTAAATTACCTAAAACGCCCCTCCTAAATTGACTACAACTAGGAGAACGTTTGACATAGGTTCTTCAGGTTTGACTAGAAATTAAATTAATTAATTAAGTTGCTAATTTAATTAATTAAGTGACCTAAGGTAATTACTAAAGTACCCCTAAGTCTTTAGGATCATAGCCAACCCCTTTGGACAATCCTAGGTTAGGTACTAGGATGTTTCTTTAGTTAGTTATTCGGTTAGGTCACCCGGTTATGTCTTAGGTTTCGGGCACCCTAGTTAGTTAATTATAGTTGGTACTAGGTTAGTTAGTTAGTTAGGGACGTTATTTAGGACCTAGAATTAGTTAGGGAGCTCGTCCCCACATGGTCCGACACGCCTGCCCCTAACCGCCCTAACCAATTCGGTTGGGCTTGTCTATTGGCCGTTGGTAGCACATGTTCTTGCACATGTTCTTGCGCATGTGTTGCCGTGCACTTTCCCTAACCGTGCACTTCTGGAAAGTTCACTCCTTTTCCAAGGATTCTAACTATGTCCTTGAGCACTATTTAATCTACATGGTCATTTTAAATGGTCATGTGCTATGGTACCTAGGCATGACACTTGGATGCGTCGTACCTACTATAAGTATGCGATTAGTATAATTATTTTAGCTTAGGTTTTTCATTGTAGGTACAATTCCCAAATAAGCTTTGATTGGAGCATTTGAACATCAAGATATATTTTCATTTACTTGTGAATACATACAAAATTTGGCTAACGCCCTTTAAGCCAATATTCCTCAATATGCCCAATATTACTAAATATTGGACAATGGGATGCCTATGTACCTCAATACATATTCTTAAACCCTAATAATCTCTTTACTAGACAAGTTCATTTTCTCAAAACATAATTTTAAGCATTATTAAATAGATTAAGCTCTAGTCTAAGTCATGGAATTTTCGGAGTGTTACATTATCCCCCCTTAGGAACATTCGTCCCCGAATGACACTAAAATCATTTGTAGGGTAGGAAAAGAATGAATACTAGAAATACAACAGCACATAACATATCATTACTCTTAGCACTCAATTCATGATGGACAACATATAAGAGCTACATATTCATAACACATAGTGAGGAATTTCCTTCTTAACTTTGTCATAAGCACAAAAATGCATCAAAGAGTTATCATGCTATCAATCTTCTCAAGATAAAACAAAACAACAAAATCTCAAGAAAACATATGCATACAAGTTTCCCAAAAGTGCAAGAATAGAGTATGAAAACATCTTCTTAAAACTCTAGTTGTTAATAATTTTTTTACCAAAACATGCACCTATTTAGTAAACAAGTTAATTTCTTTCTTTATTCTTGTTAAATTGGGCATGAAGTCTTTATAAGCCAATCTTTATTAGCTATGCCCATTCTTTGATTATTATTACTATCCAAGTCAATTAACTTCTTGTATATCCTATAGTAATCACATCATTTTAAGCAAGCAAACTTTTAACCTTTGATTAGCCTATAAGAACAATTCAATGCAAAGTTTGGCCAAGCTCTAACGTTGATTTGGCATAGAAGATTTATTAACTAGCTTTGATTATCATTCTTATTTCTTATTGGAAACATTGCATTCCCAACACTTACAACATACATGTCACAACGTCGGGAGAGCTTTCTTGTTCACCCCTAGCCTTGAGTGCATAAAAACGGTTTCTTTTTGGAGCTTTAGAATTAGGACCGTTTGGTTGAGATTGACTATTTCCCTTACCTTGGCCTGTAATATTAGGACAATCTCTCACAATATGACAACTTTTTCCACAACCATAGCAACTATTAGTTCCAACAAGACATTCGCCCCCATGCTTCTTACGACACTTACCATAATTTGGTCTTTCTCTTGGTGGATCAACATTTCTCCCCTATTGAGGTTCGGGATTAGAACTTCTATCGTTGCAATTCTTGGAGAAATTTGAAGGAACTTGGTTTCGAAAACCTCTTCTTAAACTTAGGCTTGTATTGAACATCAAGCCTACTTTTAGAAGAATGATTCTCAAAAGAGTTTCCCTTCTTAACATGACAATTCCTCTTCCTTAGGTGACTTTCCTAAACTTGTTGAGCATGAATCATTAACCTAGAAAGATTCATATTGTCATGAATAATGGCTGCACGACATTTTTCTTCAAGCTCTTCGGACACGTCCGTTACATAACGGCTCATCTCATCCCTAGCATTAGAAACCAAAGAAGAAGAATATTTGGACAACTTAATGAACTTCAAGGAGTATTCCTTAACACTCATATTTCCTTGACGAAGGTTGATGAACTCCTCTACCTTATCTTCTCTTTGTTCCCTTGGAAAGAATCTGTCAAGAAAGGCCTTCTTGAAGATCTCTGAAGTCACGGGACCATCTGCTAAAGCCCTACTATTATTCCACATATTATACCATGTCTGAACCACGTCCTTGAGATGATAAGAAGCAAGTTCAGCCTTCTCAGTAGTACTCACCCCCATAGCAAACAAAATCTTGTAGGCCTCATCAAGGAAATCTTCGGGGTCTTCCTCAACTTTCAATCGAAAGTACACGGGAGGATTCATCCTTGTAAAATATCTTATAAGTCTAGCCATAGTACTAGCATGTTGGTTCTCTCGAGGAACAACGTCTCTGTTAGCTTGAGCCGTGAGGGCTTGGCCTTGGGTGGTGATGGCTTGGGCCATTTGGAACAGGGATTCACTAACCTCACCATCCGTCATAACTGGAGGATTCACCGGAACTTGATCATTTTCAGCAGCTTGCACTTCGGGAGCATTTCGGTTACCATGTTGAGTAGCTCCCGCATTCGCCATCTCTCCCCCTACTCTTCTAGCGACTGTCCTTCTTGTGTTCATCAGCTATATACACAATAAAGTTATTAGATTCTAAAAGACACATAGTGCCAAAGCCATAAAGTCACGACATAAGAGTATCAAGAAAAGAGAAGTTTCCTAATCATAACATAGCCTCCCGTCCACTATTGTGGCGCTCTTCTCAACCATGAACAAGACACTAGGTAATGTGGTTTAGTGAGACATTGACCCTAATTATATTTAACCTCATGCTCTTATACTAAGTTTAAGATTCCAATATCTAACATCATGCTCTGATACCAAGTTTTTCACACCCTGACTTCATACCCCGGATGGGACCGGCGTCGTTAACCACTCAGAGGTTGCAGACAAGCCTCTTAGCATTCACCATAACATCTGATCATTAAAAATTGCGGAAAAATTAAAAACTTTTTAATATACTAATGAAGTACTTAGACTTCATACTTAAGATTTATAAAGACATACGATATTCTAATACTTGTCTCACATATATAAAACCATCTAAGAGTGCAAATTCGGACTTAGCCAATAATAGTCAATATGCCATATAGGCCTTAATACAAAAGAATCCAAAGAACATAACGGAATAACGTATTCTAAAAACTACTAAATCTTCATAAGTCTGGAAATTGAAATGGTAACGTCCCGAACTTGAAGACCTACCATGACTTGGAGAAAGAGTTCCAAGCTTCTTCAACTCGACCTACTTAACTTCAATGGCCAAAACCTACAGTTGTAGTAAAATAAAGGAATGGGGTTAGTACGCCACATGTACTAAGTATGTGTATATGCACATAACACATTGGGACATGCATGAAAAAGGATCATTTATCATTCTTTAGAAAAATGCTAAGTCATATAAAAGTCTTCAATGCACATACCATATAACACATACAAGTTAAAGCATGATCATAATCAAAGACATATTTTCGTAGAGTTATGTTAATATTTCATATTCAATAAATCATATAGACACAACATACAAAACATTTACCCATGATCCCATCCCTAACCTACGAGTGCAATTGTCATGTGAAGCCCCATAACCCCACACAACCAAGTAAATAAGATAGGAGACCATAAGTAAAGCTTTGCTTCATATAACTTGTAACATAGTTAGTTATCATTAACATAGGAATATAGCCAAATAACATATTTATCATAATAGCCAACATTCATATAAAGTAACATCCTATATCATAAACATATATCTTTCATATCATCATATTACTTATGAACAATCTCCTAGGATTTCCCTGACTACTTGTGCAATCTCTAGATAGCGTCCCATACCACTACCTATACTAAGCCAACTCCTCAAGTCACCCTAGTCAACGTTCGTTTACTTGTCTTTTGATTTATATGAGGGAACATAGGTATTAATTGATATAGACCATGTGAGCTAAACATGGAATCCGACATCTTCCCCACACCGAAAAGAGGTGGTCCTACCGGCCAAAGTAGAACCGAACATGACGTAGCTTTCTAGGTGGATCAACTAGCTAGTATCCTATGGTGGCAGCATAGTTCGAGAACTAGCAGATGTATTAGAGACCTATAGTTCCACATTACAAGGCACCCTCAATCTCATGAGAATCTTTGGGAACCTACCTTCCCACTAAGGAAGGGACACTTCCCATATCTAGTGTATCGGTGCTTAACTTAAGACCCTTTTTTGAAATCATCTTTAATTTGTCTTTTATGAAAAAAACTTATCATAGATCATAGGAGATTATCTCCATGTATAACATGATCATGAGATATTTTAGATTTGATGAGAATTGTCCTTTCATCATAACATATCTTTTCTTATGTGAGATTAACATAACATAGTCACCTTGTGAAAACCTTACAAGGGATAACATAAACTTGCATATTGGTATTCTTATCATAATCTCACAATTTACATGGTCATATCCAGCATATTCACATAGCAACATCATACATTATTTTCATAACATAGCATCATAGTTTATAGGCTAACATAAACGTTTAAGAGTAATCACACTTAGAAGACTTACCTCTTACTTGCAAGAATCTTATTAATCATGCAATATTCATTATCATACATAGTGAAATACTCAATGACATAATCAAGAACAACTCATAAAAGCATGTACAAGATCAATGCAGAACATAGAAGAATGTAAATGGGTCGTCAAAGGGTTCATTCAAACCTTAAATTCTAACCCTAACGTTTTCACGTTATCAAACACTACAAACAACCCATCCGAAACCATCACATACAGAAAGATCATGTATGACACGTTATTCAAACATTATCAATCAATTATTCAACAATTCATGCGAAATTAGGTATAGAAGACATTTACTTTTTCTTGAAAATCATAAATCTAGGGTTAGGAAGAAAATCCGTTTTTGTAGAGCAAAAACCCTAGTATTTGAAGTTCTTGAAAATTTAGTTGAAAGGACCTCTTGGGGAAAGGAATCCCAAAAGTTAAAACCCATACCTTAAATATAAAGAATCCACAAAAATTGATTGGAGACTTCGAAATCTTCGTCTTCTTCATTAAGCTTTTCTAGTTCTTCAATGGAGTTTGGAAAAGAGAGCGTTCTTGAGAGATTAAGAGAATTTTGTTTGATTCTTATTTGGGACGTGTAATTGTGGTCTAAAAAAAACTTAATATCTATATATATACGTCCCATATATTACCCTAAAGACCTTCCATTTAAATTACCTAAAACGCCCCTCCTAAATTGACTACAACTAGGAGAACGTTTGACATAGGTTCTTCGGGTTTGACTAGAAATTAAATTAATTAATTAAGTTGCTAATTTAATTAATTAAATGACCTAATGTAATTACTAAAGTACCCCTAAGTCGTTAGGACCATAACCAACCCCTTTGGACCATCCTAGGTTAGGTACTAGGATGTTTCTTTAGTTAGTTATTTGGTTAGGTCACCCGGTTAGGTCTTAGGATTTCGGGCACCCTAGTTAGTTAATTTTAGTTGGTACTAGGTTAGTTAGTTAGTTAGGGACGTTATTTAGGACCTAGAATTAGTTAGCGAGCTCGTCCCCACATGGTCCGACACGCCTGCCCCTAACCGCCCTAACAAATTCAGTTGGGCTTGTCTCTTGTCCGTTGGTAGCACATGTGCTTGCACATGTGTTGCTGTGCACTTTCCCTAACCGTGCACTTCTGGAAAGTTCACTCCTTTTCCAAGGATTCTCACTATGTCCTTGAGAATGCTTAATATACATGGTCATTTAAAATGGTCATGTGCTATGGTACATAGGCTTGTCACATGGATGCGTCGTACCTACTATAAGTATGCGATGAGTATAATTATTTTAGCTTAGGTTTTTCACTATAGGTACAATTCCCAAATAAGCTTTGATTGGAGCATTTGAACATCAAGATATATTTTCATTTACTTGTGAATACATACTAAATTTGGCTAACGCCCTTAAGCAAATATTCTTCAATATGCCCAATATTACTAAATATTGGACAATGGGATGCCTATGTACCTCAATACATATTCTTAAAACCTAATAAGCTCTTTACTAGACAAGTACATTTTCTCAAAACATAATTTTAAGCATTATTAAATAGATTAAGCTCTAGTCTAAGTCATGGAATTTTCGGAGTGTTACATTATCCCTCCGTTAGGAACATTCGTCCCCGAATGACACTAAAATCTTTTGGAGGGTAGGAAAAGACTCAATAATAGAACACAACAGCACATAACATATCATTAGACTTAGCACTCAATTCATGATGGACAAAATAAGAGCTACATATTCATAACACGTAGTGAGGAATTTCCTTCTTAACTTTGTCATAAGCTCAAAAATGCATCAAAGAGTTATCATGCTATCAATCTTCACAAGATAAAACAAAACAACAAAATCTCAAGAAAACATATGCATACAAGTTTCCCATAAGTGCAAGAATAGAGTATGATAACATCTTCTTAAAACTCTAGTTTGTACTATTTTTTTTACCAAAACATGCACCTATTTAGTAAACAAGTTAAATTCTTTCTTTATTCTTGTTAAATTGGGCATGAAGTCTTTATAAGCTAGTCTTTATTAGCTATGCCCATTCTTTGATTATTATTACTAGCCAAGTCAATTAACTTCTTGTATATCCTATAGTAATCACATCATTTTAAGCAAGCAAACTTTTAACCTTTGATTAGCCTATAAGAACAATTCAATGATAAGTTTGGCCAAGCTCTAACGTTGATTTGGCATAGAAGATTTATTAACTAGCTTTGATTCTCATTCTTATTTCTTATTGGAAACATTGCATTCCCAACACTTACAACATACATGTCACAACGTCGGGAGAGCTTTCTTGTTCACCCCTAGCCTTGAGTGCATAGAAACAGTTTCTTTTTGGAGCTTCAGAATTAGGACCGTTTGTTGAGATTTACTATTTCCCTTACCTTGGCCTGTAATATTAGGACAATCTCTCACAATATGGCCACTTTTGCCACAACCATCGCAACTATTAGTTACAACAAGACATTTGCCCCGATGCTTTTTACGACACTTACCACAATTTGGTCTTTCTGTTGGTGGATCAATAATTCTCCCTCTTGAGGTTCGGGATTATAACCTCCATCGTTGCGATTCTTGGAGAAATTTGAAGGAACTTGGTTTCGAAAACCTTTTCTTAAACTTAGGCTTGTATTGAACATCAAGCCTACTTTTAGAATAATGATTCTCAAAACAGTTTGCCTTCTTAACTTCCCGATTCCTCTTCCTTAGGCGACTTTCCTTAACCTGTTTAGCATGAATCATTAAACTAGAAAGATTCATATTGTCAGGAAGCATGGCTGCACGACATTCTTCTTCAATCTCTTTGGACACGCCTGTTACATAACGGCTCATCTCATCCCTAGCATTTGAAACCAAAGAAGAAGCATATTTGGACAACTTAATGAACTTCAAGGAGTATTCCTTAACACTCATACTTCCTTGACGTAGGTTGATGAACTCCTCTACCTTAGCTTCTCTTTGTTCCATTGGAAAGAATCTATCAAGAAATGCCTTTTTGAAGATCTCCGAAGTCACAGTACCATCTCTTAAAGCCCTACTATTATTCCACTTATTGTACCATGTCTGAGCCACGTCTTTGAGATGATAAGAAGCAATTTCAGCCTTCTCAGTAGTACTCACCCCCATAGCAAACAAAATCTTGTAGACCTCATCAAGGAAATCTTCGGGGTCTTCCTCAACTTTGGATCCAAAGTACATGGGAGGATTCATCCTTGTAAAATATCTTAAACGACTAGCCATAGTACTAGCATGTTGGTTATCTCGAGGAACAACTTCTCTGATAGCTTGAGCCGTGAGGGCTTGGATTTGGGTGGTGATGGCTTGGGCCATTTGGAGCAGGGGTTTCCTAACCTCACCATCCGTCATAACGGGAATATTCACCGGAACTTGATCATTTTCAGCAGCTTGCACTTCGGGAGCATTTCGGTTACCTTGTTGAGTAGCTCCCGCATTCGCCATCTCTCCCCTACTCTTCTAGCGGCTGTCCTTCCTGTGTTCATCGCCTATATACACATGAAAGGTATGAGATTCTAAAAGACACATAGTGTCAAAGCTCTAAAGGCATGACATAAGAGTATCAAGAAAAGAGAAGTTTCCTAATCATCACATAGTCTCTCTTCCATGATTGTGGCCCGCTTCACAACCATGAACAAGACACGAGGGAATGTGGTTTAATGAGATATTGACCCTATGGATATTTAACCTCATGCTCTTATACTAAGTTTAAGATTCCAATATTTAACCTCATGCTCTGATACCAAGTTTGTCACACCCGGACTTCATACCCTGGATGAGACCGGCGTCTTTAACCTCTCAGAGGTCGCGGACAAGCCTCTTATAGTTCTCCATAACACGTGATCATTAAGAATTGCGGAAAAATTAAATACTTTTTAATATACTAATGAAGTATATTTATACTTCATATTGAAGATTTATACAAACATACGGTATTCTAATACTTGTCTCACATATGTAAAATCATCTAAGAGTGCAAATTCGGACTTAGCCAATAATAGTCAATATGCCATATAGGCCTTAATACAAAAGAATCCAAAGAACATAACGGAATAACGTATTCTAAGAACTACTAAATCTTCATAAGGCTGGAAATTGAAATGGTAACGTCCCAAACTTGAGGACCTACCATGACTTGGAGAAAGAGTTCCAACCTCTTCAACTCGACCTGCTTAACTTCAATGGCCGGAACCTACAGTTGTAATAAAATAAAGTAATGGGGTTAGTACGCCACATGTACTATGTATGAGTATATGCACATAACACATAGGGACATGCATGAAAAAGGATCATTTATCATTCTTTAGAAAACATGCTAAGTCATATAAAAGTCTTCAATGCACATACCATATAACACATACAAGTTAAAGAATGATGATAATCAAAGACATATTCTCATAGAGTCATGTTAATATTTCATATTCAATAAATCATATAGACACAACATACAAAATATTTACCCATGATCCCATCCCCAACCTACGAGTGCAATTGTCATGTGAAGCCCCATAACCCCACACAACCAAGTAAATGAGATAGGAGACCATAAGTAAAGCTTTGCTTCATATAACTTGTAACATAGTTAGTTATCATTAACAAAGCAATATAGCCAAATAACATATTCATCATAGTATCCAACATTCATATAAAGTAACATCATATATCATAAACATATATCTTTCATATCATCATATTACTTATGAACAATCTCCTAGGATTTCCCTGACTACTTGTGCAATCTCTAGATAGCGTCCCATACCACTACCTATACTAAGCCAACTCCTCAAGTCACCCTAGTCAACGTTCGTTTACTTGTCTTTTGATTTAAATGAGGGAACATAGGTATTAATTGATATAGACCATGTGAGCTAAACATGGAATCCGGCATCTTCCCCACACCGAAAAGAGGTGGTCCTACCGGCCAAAGTAGAACCAAATAACATACCAATATAACCAAATAACATATTTATCATAATAGCCAACATTCATATAAAGTAACATCTTATATCATAAACATATATCTTTCATATCATCATATTACTTATGAACAATATCTTAGGATTTCCCTTAGAGTCAACTTGTGCAATGTCTAGATAGCGTCCCATACCACTACCTATACTAAGCCAACTTCTCAAGTCACCCTACTCAACGTTCGTTTACTAGTCTTTCATTTACATGAGGGAACATAGAAATTAACCGACATAGACCAGGTGACATAAAGATGGAACCCAGTGTCTTCCACACATCGAAAAGAGGTGGTCCTACCGGCCAAAGTAGAACCGAACATGACGTAGCTTTCTAGGTGGATCAACTAGCTAGTATCCTATGGTGGCAGCATAGTTCGAGAACTAGGAGATGTATTGGAGACCCATAGTTCCACATTACATGGAAACATATATCTCATGAGAATCTTTGTGAACCTACCTTCCCGCTGGGGAAGGGACACTTCTCATATATAGTTCATCGGTGCTTAGCTTAAGTCCCTTTTTTGAAATCATCTTTAATTTGTCTTTTATTAAAAAAACTTATCATAGGTCATAAGAGATTATCTCCTTGTATAACATGATCATGAGATCTTTTAGATTACATGAGAATTGTACTTTCATCGTAACCTTTCTTTTCTTGTGTGAGATTAACATAATATAGTCACCTTGTGAAAACCATACAAGGTATAACATAAACTTGCATATTCGTATTCTTATCATAATCTCACAATTTACATGTTCATAGCCAGCATATTCACATAGAAACATCATAAATTCTTTTCATAACATAGCATCATAGTTTATTGGCTAACATAAACGTTTAAGAGTAATCAAACTTAGAAGACTTACCTCTTGCTTTCAAGAATCTTATTTATCATGCAATATTCATAATCATACATAGTTAAATACTCAATGACATAATCGAGAACAACTCATATAATCATGTATAAGATCAATGCATAAAATAGAAGAAGGTAAACGGGTCATCAAAGGGTTCATTCAAACCTTAAATTCTAACCCTAACATTTTCACGTTACCAAACACTACAAACAACCCATTCGAAACCATCACATACAGAAAGATCATGTACCACAAGTTATTGAAACATTATCAATCAATTATTCAACAATTCATGCGAAATTAGGTATAGAAGACGTTTACTTTTTATTGAAAATCATAAATCTAGGGTTAGGAAGAAAATCCATTTTTGTATGGTAAAAACCTAGTATTTGAAGTTCTTGAAAACTTAGTTGGAAGGAACACTTGGGGAAAGGAATCCCAATAGTGAAAACCCATACCTTAAAGATGAATAATCCTCGAAAATTGATTTGAGACTTCGAAACCTTTGTTTTCTTCCTTAAGTTTTTCTTGTTCTTCAATGGAGTTTGGAAAAGAGAGAGTTTTTGAGAGATTAAGAGAATTTCGTTTGATTCTGATTTGGGACGTGTAATTGTGGTCTAAAACTGAATTAATATCTATATATAGATGTCCCATATATTACCCTAAATACCTTCAACTTAAATTACCTAAAATGCCTCTCCTAAATTGACTACAACTAGGAGAACGTTTGACTTAGAGTCTTCGGGTTTGACTAGGAATTAAATTAATTAATTAAGTTGCTAATTTAATTAATAAAGTGACCTAGGTAATTACTAAAGTACCCCTAAGTCGTTAGGACCATACTCAACCCCTTTGGACCATCCTAGGTTAGGTACTACGATGTTTCTTTAGTTAGTTATTCGGTTAGGCCACCCGGTTAGGTCTTAGGATTTCAGGCACCATAGTTAGTTAATTTTAGTTGGTCCTAGGTTAGTTAGTTATTAAGGGACGTTAGTTAGGACCTATAATAAGTTAGGGAGCTCGGACCCACATGGTCCGACACGTCTTCCCCCTAACCGCCCTAACCAATTTGGTTGGGCTTGTCTCTTGGCCTTTGGTAGCACATGTGCTTGCACATGTGTTGCAGTGCACTTTCCCTAACCTTGCACTTCTGGAAAGTTCACTCCTTGTCGAAGGATTCTCATTATGTCCTTGGGCACTGCTTAATCTATATGGTCATTTTAAATGGTCATGTGCTATGGTACCTAGGCTTGACACTTGGATGCCTCGTACCTACTATGAGTATGCGATGAATATAATTAATTTATCTTAGGGTTTTACCTAATAGGCTCTTTACTAGACAAGTACATTTTCTAGAAACATCATTTTAAGCATTATTAAATAGAATAATCTCTAGTCTAAGTCATGGAATTTCCAGAGTGTGACAAATAAAGTCTTGATTTGAGCAAAGAAAGAAGAATTAAGGAGACCCACTCCAACTTGGGGAAGATGAAACCATTTCTTCTTCAAGTCTTCAAAACCCCTTACAAAATATGAGAGTAAAAATATAAAAAGTACTAAGAAAATATGATATTGTTTGTCTCTAAGTAGGAATTCTTGAAAAAATGTTCCCCCTCTCTTCAAACTACACGCTACTAGTATTTATACTTTTTATAATTAATGTTGTAGCGGATCGCTAGGCGACTTTAGTTGGAATCGCCAATCGGTTTGATAAATCGTCCATTGGTTTAGTTCACCGCCTTCTGGTGCGGCCTTCAACATCATCGTGCTTTGTTTTATTGGGCGATCAGATACTACTTCCCGAAACTACTCGCGACACGCTGAATACTCCGATCTTCCGCCGATTTGATCCTCTTCCCTCACGGCTCTACGCACTAGAACAAAGGGCAAAGTAAGTCTATTCGGAGACTCTCCAAGTATACTTGACGATGCTTAGACTTCACTTTCTTCATTTTTTCAGCCTTGTTGTTCATTTTTACGACATAGTGTCCATGCTTTCCTAAAATCTTCAAATACCTAAAATTTAAGAGTTTTTATGAGATATTGGGATAAAAGAATCACAAAAGGACACTATTTGTACTAAAATTCAACCCTAAATGATCCAAACTATGGACTCATCAACACCCCAAACTTAAACTTTTGCTAGTACTCAAGTAAAACTCAAGTTCAGCAGTTCAAAAAGGGATGTCTCAAATAGTTGTACAGAAAACTCAATCATGAATGCATAATATAAGACTCAAACTACTTATGTAAGGATCAACCATGTACTCAAATATTCAAGTTATGACACACCATTATCAAATATTCTGAAGCTCGCTTTACTTGCTTCAAGTTCAAGTTCAAGCTCAAATAGAAGCATTCAAATGCCCTCACACAAATGATTATTCCATTCTCACAGACAATTGTATAATAAATTTAAAGTTCCGAATTCAAATCCAACACTCACTCTCAAAAAGAGGAACACCATGCATGCTTTCACCCATAGGTTTGCCGTTATTTTCCTTTACACATATGTTTCAGCTTTCTCAAGATAAAAAAGGTCTTTCCTAAGACTTTTAATGGGGCTTAGTGTAAAGGTATGTTCATTTAAGCTTAGTGATTAATGACCCTCATCAATTGTGGTGCTCATAACACTTCTTGTCTTCTTCCTTCCTCATCTTTGTTAGTTCTCATAATTCATCCTATTATTCACTTCCATTGGTATCTTGGAAACCCTAGTCCTTTTTGACTTTACTCCACAACTTTTCTTTTTCATTTTTTTCTTTTATTGTTCTTCTCTTTTTTTTTAATATATAAAGGGTTTCCATTTTTTTGCAATACCATGGGTTAAAGAGACTTTCCTTTAACTTCTTTTGACTTTCCCTTTTTTTTTTCACCTCACCCCCTACTTAGGCTTTTGGCCTAAGTTGTCAATTTCAATCAAACCAATCATTCATTAGGATTAAGAAAGATGGATCAAGAAAGCTATAGTCTTTATCATGTTTATTTAAAAGAAGGTTAAGGTTCAAGGGTATTCAAGAGAGGTTCACACACTCACAAGGGAGGTCACAAGAAAGGTATATGTCAAATAAGCGCAGACTCTATAAAATTGACGAAGATCATATCAAGAGAAAACATTACTTAGTTGACTAGACTTCTAGTAGTGTACAATGGGGAAAATTCTAGGTTTATTCATGCATGATCCAAGGTAAGATTATCACACAAGGCATTCATACTTACGTTAAATGAGACTTCACACTTCTAGTAGTGTACAATGGTCATTATAAGAGAATTAGTTTGACAACTAGCTAATCACAGCGAGATGCAAAGAGTTCACATATAATCTATGCAACTTCCTTTTGCATCGTTATAGCTGCACATTCATGTTTGTTTTGTTGGGAGAACTACTGAAGTAATCAATATTGATCGAAATATATACTCAAAATGGCAATAGAACAACCACTTTGAACACAAGAGGTGACAACTATTTTTGAAAAATGAATTTATGTTTGAAGGGTCGAAAATTGTTTTGCAATTAAAATTAAAAAGGAGCCACAAGATCAAACAATCGCACAAGTAGTATAAAACACAATTAAAACCAGACAACCCAAATATATACACAAAACACGATTATAAAAAGTAAACAAAGGTGAAACTCACTCCATCACAAATAAATGTGTTTTTCCTCGAATGCGAATAATAAAAGTATCCAAAAGTATAATAAAAGTAAGACAGAGTGAGAGAGGTAAAGAAGGATCCTGTCTATGCAACCTCTCCTCCTCTTGGGACATCAATACTCTGGTCAAAAGCCTGTGCATGGTCATCATTGCCCAAAATATCCTTAGACGGTATAATAGGGACAGATCCACTGGGAGCTGCTGTGGATGTCACAGTATATTGGTCGCTTGCTTCATGATAGTCTCCACCAAGCATGGCAAATTTACAATCATCCTTTCCTCCTCTTCCCTCTCCTGTGCTACTATCAGGTCCTCATCAATCTCCACACCCGAATTCTCATCTATTGTGTCGTCTCTCTGTACGTATTTGGTGGTGGACAGAGAAATCTCCAATGTAACAGGGACACATACATCATCAACAATCCTCATTAGACCATTGATGTCGACATAGTTCAGATAATCGACGTCCTTCCGCACATCTGCAATGTGGGCATTCATAGTCGGTATCTCAGATGGTCTCCCATGTCTTCTCTCACAAGTTGTAACCCTAAATTTCAAAGCATGGGCAGAGGCTTTAAGTGGGGTGAGTGTTACAAATATCACCTCTCTGTCAACCGTAGAACTGATTTCTCCAGTCTAATCGCCCTTGCCTAAGTTGATTTGTCCAAACGCCCTATGCTTATGATCATGGCTTTAGTGATTCTGGTTGGCTGGATAGAGGAATAAGCACCTGGATCTTGTAAAGGAGAGGGAGGAAATGATCTACCTAATAGTTAAAGTATCAGAGTGTATGCGGATAGCAAATCAACATCGATCTCTGGAGAGGTATCTGTTGGAGATGTTCTCTTTCTGTCAGCCTCCTCACATGTGTACTTGGCCTCAATACACGGGATGTCCGTGGAGAATGTAGTGGTGATATCGATGTCTCTCTTAGTGTCTAGAGGTAATCCAGCACGTCGGCACAATTTTTTGACCAGGACAGGGAATGGTAGAGAATCATGCTTCTGTTTGGGTCTCATGGACATCTCGAGTGAAGTCAATAGCCCCACGATCTGCCTCTTACTATAATGCACTCAAAGCAAGATGCCTTAGGGAGGCGAAGAACAGACTCGTTCTGGGATGGTATAATTATACTGCTGATGAAGCCTAATCAGAATCTCGCAGCAATGCTTAGGTACCTCTTCTCAATCAAAGCTCCTACGTCGGTCCATTTAGCATTGTCCTCAGAAATCATCAGAGCTAACCATTCCTTTAGATCGTCTAAAGATGCAGAAGGGGTAAATCCCTCATAAGAAAGTATATAGTGCAATGGACTTCCCAACACCACATTCATATGCTCTCTGTAGCACTCTACTTTCGTGCCTATAATTGTAACCGACCTCACTGGTCTAGACACACTCGCATGCTTCTTATTCTTAGGTACCAATGCTCCATAGGTTGTTTAAAAATCCCTGACCCAATAAGGAATGTATGGGCCTCAAGGCTTTATGATCTACTCAAACTCATAAAATGGTATGGTCAACATGACATCAGGATATTTGCCTTCCAGGTCCTCCACAGTTAAGAACTTTTCCTCTATGAACATAACGTTGTTAAGAATAATAAACATCCAATGCTAGAATATGACATTGTCCTTAAAGTAGTGAGGACCTACCCAACTTGGATAATGAGGATCCAACTATTCTTCAAATAACCTCAATCTCGTCAATGACCGAAACCTAAAATGTTGGGGAAAAGGGAGAAAATAGGGGTTAGCACATCACTTGTACTAAGTATAAGAACAATGCACACACAACATAGAAATGATGCTTGAAAAGGGACAATTTGTAAAGATATGCCAACATAATATAAAATCCCACTTTTATGTACAATTAAGAATCATATAAACCAATAACCACCTAAGCCTCAATGAACTACCATATTCAACTCAAGACCAACAATACAAATTCAAGTCAACATACGTATAACCAAACAACCTCTACATCATGTTATAATCACAAGGCATATATAAGAACTTCATAAATTTTTAACATATACAAGGCCCTTACCCATAACCCCTCATCAAGCCTACAAGTTCAATGACCAAGCAAAGCTCCGAACCTCATTTAATCAAGAAAATAAAACAAAGGACCATATGCAATTCATAAATACACATAACATAACATCAAGAGTAACCATTATCATACTTTAGCAATGTATACCTACATCATGCTGATAAGTGAAACATCATATAGAGTCAATAACATGTAAAGTCAATATATATATGCATAACATATACATTATATAAACACAAGAACAACCTTCTAAGGCTTTTTTCAAGGCAAAATAGTGCAAGACATAGGTAGAGTCCCATACCCCTACCTAGGCTATGTCAAATCTCTTAAGTCACCCTAGTTAGTGTTTACTTTATTATTTTATTTTACTTTTGGGAACACTTGCCTTAATCGAAATAGACCACAAGAGCTAAGTGTGCACTAATGAAAGGTGGTCTACCGGCTAAGGTAGTACCAAACATGAACATAGCATCTAGGTGGATCCACTAGCTAGTATTCCTTTGGAAGAAACATATTTCAATAACTAGGAGATATAGTTGGGACCCTCTTTATTTAAATCACATTATAGACTCCAATCTCTTTGAGTACAATGGTGAACCCTACCTTCCCTCATTGGGAAGATGTCACCCCTCACACCTAGTTCACTCGGTGCTGAGCTAGAGTCACTTTTTGAAATGTCTTTCATTAATAATCATAACTTAGTTTAGGTCGTAGGAGGCTACTCCTTGTATATCATCATAATTAGCTCATTAGGAATTATCTAAGAATCACCTTTCAATACATCCCTCATTTTGAGATCAACACCATATATAATATCATCGTAATGCACACAAATGAATCAACATCATCCTTATATCATTACAACCTTAACATGATATCACAATTCATAAGATAAGACATTTCAATAGCAACATCATACAATCCTAATCAAACCAATCACAACACATATATTCAAAATAAATCACTATCATTAGGTATAATTCATCACAATAGAGTTAAGGTTTGAGGATCACAAAGTCTTACCTCTTTCTTTTCCAAAGCCATCATAATAGTATTACCATCAACCAACCCTAATTCACTCAATAAATTGGCATAATAACATCATACAATAGTAATTCACACATTAACCAAGCCAATTGTATGAATACTATATAATTCAATTCAATATCACTACCTACGGTTAAAGGGAAAGGGTCATCTTCCACTAACTAGGTCAAATCATAAAGAAGTAGTATAATTGAATCATAATACATGTTAATATACTCCTAATAACCAAAATGAATCTTAAACAAAGCAATTTATAAGATCAATTTCGTATTGGAAGGAACCCACATGAAACTCTACTTTTTGAAATCAAATTTTAAAGAACCCTTTGGGGAAAGGAAACCCAAAGGTGAAAGGTTCCCATACCTTGTAAATTGATGAAGATTGATGGAGAAAACTTTATCTTTGCATCCCTAGAACCCTCCTTGACTTGGTCTTCTATGGAGTTTCTTTCGGAGAGAAAACAAAGAGAGTGTAACATTCCAGAAAATGTACTTGTCTAGTGAAGAGTCTACTAGGTTTTAAGAATATGTAGTGGGGTACATAGGCATTCCAATGCCAAAAATTGAGTAAAATTGGGCATGTTAGAGAATATTGGCTTAAGGGTGTTAGCCAAATTTTATGTATTAACAAGTAACTTAAAATACACTTTTATGTTCAAATGCTCCAATCCAAGCTTGTTTAGGAATTGTACCTGCAATGAAAATCCTAAGATAAAATTTTTATTTTCATCGCTTACCACATTAGCTACAAGGCATCCAAGTGTCAATCCTAGGTACCATAGCACATGATCATTTAAAATGATCATGTAGATTAAGCAGTGCCCAAGGACATAGTGACGATCCTTGGGACGACAAGAAGTGAACTTTCCAAGTGCAACTACAGAGTGCACGGTTAGGAAAGTGCACGGCAATACATGTGCAAGCACATATGCTACTGGCCGAGAGACCAAGCCCAACCAATTCAGTTAGGGCGGTTAGGGGACAGTCACGCGTCGGGTCAAGCCACGTGGGGCCGAACTTCCTAACCAATACTAGGCTCTACCTAACTTACCTAACTAGCTAACTAACCTAGGATTAACTAAAATGTACTTACTAGTGTGCCCGAAATCCTAAGACCTAATCGGGTGACACTAGCCGAGTATCTAACTAAAGAAACATCGTAGTACCTAACCTAGGATCGTCCAAAGGGGTTGGTTATGGTCCTAGTGACTTAGGGGTACTTTATTAATTACACTAGGTCACTTAATTAACTAAATAATTTAATTCATGGTCAAATCGAGACCCTTAGCAATTTTAAGAATTTGGCTAAGTCAATGCTCTCCTATTTTTAGTCCATTTAGGAGGGGCATTTTGGTAATTATCTAATTGATTTATTTAATTAAGTATTTAGCCTAAGTTGAATTAGTCAATATTCAGTTCCTAAGACTTAGACTCATGTTTAACTAGTAGAAACCTACGACTGAAAAACAGTGAGCAAACGTAAGAAAAACCTTAGGCGATTTCAAGGCAATTCTTCAAGATTTTCGTGCAAAGAACAGGGTGATCTTCGTAGATTCAATTCTACAGTAAGGTATGGGTTTTTTCTCTTGGATTCCTTTCCCCAGAGTCTTTTAAAACGTTTTGAATTCAAGAAAACCGAAACTAGGGTTTCGAATGTTCATCTCTCTAGTTCTCCCTATTTCCGATTCTAGTAGTATGTATAATACAAATCTCGAGCATGTTGTTGGTATGTGATGATAAATGACCATTATGTGTAGGTTTTTGTGATTTATAATGTCAAATGAGACCTATAGGTTAGATCCATATGATTAGATTATTATTTGCATGAGATGAGATATGTTCTAATGACTAATTGTGTTCGAGAAGATAAAATTGGCATAAGTCGTTTATGAAATTCAATTTATTGTTGAAAGGAAAGAAGGTTTCGATTACTGTGTGTTTTACAGTAGATATGTCTGAAGGTGTTTGAATGCAATGTTTCCAAGAAGAAATAAGAATGAGAATCAAAGCTAGTTAATGAATCTTCAATGCCAAATTAACTTACTGAATTGTTCTTATAGGCTAATCAAATGCTAAAAGTTGGCTTGCTTAAAATGATAAGATTACTATAGTATATACATGAAGTTAATTGACTTGGCTAGTGATAATATCAAAGTTTCATTTATGCCAATAAATTGGCCATCAATATTATTTCCAAAAATATGTAATAGAATTGGCCAATGATTAAGTCATACACATCTTATTTCAATGAACTCATAACATAGGGTATGCCAATGATTGGGACAAGTCCCAACATACCCTATCTAAATGAACTTGTGAATATAGTAGCACATTGAATAAATCCTTATAACTTTCAGAAAGAATGGCAAAAGACTATCAATTAACGTTGAACAAGATAAGGTGAGTAATGAAATAACTAAAAGCTTATGACTTATGAAATTGACCTAATATAGGGTGTTAAAGGAAGTGAGACAAGTCTCACTTACACTTAAAGGATTATGTCAAAGACACTCACATAAGAGGGTGTTAGAAATCGTGAGACAAGTCTCACTCACACGATGATGATTATGTAAGATTTAAGTTCACATTCATAAAGTACAGAAAGGGATGACCAGTCATACATTGAGCTAAGTATACCTCATACTAGAATCAAGCTTCCACAATGTATGAGTCAACTCTAAAAGTTGTAAATTATAATAAATCGGAGCTAAGCACCGATAGACTAGAAATGATCTTGTGTCAGCACATGTAAGCCTCATGAGACGAGACTACCACCAAGGTGGATCAGGGTCTCCAAGGACTCCTAGTCTTTTAATTATGTCGCCAGCATAGGTTACTAGCTAGTGGATCAACATAAGAAAGCTAGGGAGTATTCAGTTTCACTTTGTCCGGTGAACCACCTCTTTTCAGTGTGGGGAAGACACTGGATTTTATGTTAGCTCACACGATCTATGTCAGTTAAAGCTAAAGATTTTTCAGTAAGAAAGTAAGTAAGAAAGAAAGAAAGAAGTAGGAAGATGAGGGGTGTTCGAATAGGATGACCAAAGGGTGAGGTTAGACTAAGTAATGATGTGGGTCATTCTTAGTCATTGCACAGAAAGATCCCAATGGAAGTCTTAAAAGAATATCCTAAGTTAAACTAGCATGTTCAAAGTGAACGTGAGATCAAAGAAGAAAAAATGTAAGTTCAAAGTGAACTAACTAAGGAAAACATAAGAATATCAAATCATCAGTGTTAATGAAGTCTTAACAGTTATTGGTTTATGCCAATATTGGAGTATGAATATATTCCACAACATCTATATATTATGCAAATAATAAAAGAATGGGCATATCCAATAAAGATTGGCTTATAAAGACTTCATTCCTAATTTAATAAGAATGAAAAAAATAACTTGTGATTAGGGTAGCCAAATCATTTCCTTAGTCTTTTGGATTACTTACTTGATTCATTGTAGGTATGGGACTACAATGAATCATTGCACTTGTAAGTAAAACATAGGATCAAAGAAGATCATTGAACTACACAACAAAAAGAAGAAAAGATTGAAAAATAAACTAATGCTCGGAGAGGGAGTTCTGGACCTAAGGGGAGCAAAATTATTAACTTTTGCTTGAGTTGTTCTAAAATTATGTTCATGATTCCAAGGTCTTATGTTCATATAGAAAATGAGTTGTGTGCTTTAAATTCATGAAAATATGTCATATTCATAGCATGATTCATAAATAACGAATTAGGAAAGTGAAGTGACTTCACTTTCAAAAAATGGCATGTTGCTATAGGAAGAGCTGTCCTTGATCATTCATAGTCCTTATGTGTTTATATGCATACACCCATACTTAGTACAAGTGTGTACTAACTCATATACAATTACTATTTTTATAGGTGCAGGTCCTTGAAGAGGATTGAAGATCGTTCGAAACTGTTTGGACTAGTACCTCCAGACTTTGGTAGGCCCTCTGAGTTAGAGGATGCCTACGCTTTACTTTAGCTTTAGTACATTATACATAGCTAGTGGATGTTGTCCCTAGCGTTTCTTTTCAAAACATTTGTTCAAGCTTTTGTATTAAGGCCGGTTTGGCAACTATTACTATTATTATGAAACCTTCGCTTCAATCGTTCAATCTGTTAATAGATGGTTGCTTAGTTTGAGTTGTTAGTATATCACTCTTATGCAATTATATGAAGTCTAAGTACACTTCAGTAAAATTTTAAATTTTACGCTAAATTTAACTATATGATTGTGATGAAAGCCAAGAAGAGGCTTGTCTGCGACCTCTAAGAGGTTAACGACGCCGGTCTCATCTGGGATCTAGGATTCGGGTGTGACAGAGAGAAGGAAGAACAATTTGTGTTATGGGAATATGTGGGTTGGGTTAGTTTAATTAGGTTAGGGTCTTTATATAAGTCATTAAATAACTTAATTAGACCTCCCTTAACCCCTAACTAATTAACTAACCACCTAATTAATTTAATTGAACCAACTAAAACGTGGCAGAAAAACAATGTCCTGGCCTACTAGACCCCGACCTACGGGTTGTTAGTCAGTCGATGGACAAGCCCCCTTCTGTGCTTCTCATCCTTTATCCGGGACTGAGACTTGCAAAAATGACTTCCAATAAAATCGGCTAAGTGTCCATCGACGGTTTCTATCGACACCCCATCGATTGGACCACGCCTCGTGGTTTGCCCCTCTAGATGGCTACTGTCTTGGACAAATTTTAGCCATTCTTCAAGGGACCTTGGTTAGTCCTTGGAGAGTCGTACCCGAACTCTTAAACCAACTCTAACATGTATTAGACACCTTACTACCAATATCCATCAAATTCTGACTTTTAAAAACTTTGTAAAATAGGCTAAGGCACACTAGAACCTCTTGAACTAGTTTCCGAACGTCAAGAAAATTCTTTGACGTTTTGATTCAAAAAAATTACTAAATGACTTGTATTCATTAATTTTTTTACCTCAAAACAGTTTCCTAACCCTTAGACACTAATTTTAGGCCCTAGATTATGTCTTAGACTTTTGAAGTGTTACAACACTGGGATCTAGTAAAGCATACACATTAATGGAAAAGACTTGTAAAATACCGGTGACAACATCGGGAAAATCCTCTTGATCACCCCTATAGTGGAGAGCATAAAAAAGATTCTTCTTAGGATCATCGGGATTAGGAGCATTTCCTTGTGCTTGAGCATTTTCCCATCCTTGAGCCTTTATCACAGGGCAATCAATTTTCATATGGGCAGTCTTACAACAATCATAGCAATTACTCGTGCCAACTAGGCACTTGCCTTTATGTTTTCTACCACATTTTGCACAAGTTGGATTATCAACATATAGACTACTACCTTTCCCTCTTGAGACTTGGGATAGAAACTTTACCTTTGTTTATCGTTGGTGTGTTAGAAGGGCCTTGGTTTGAAAACCTTTCTTGAACCTTGGCTTATCTTGAACCTCAAATCCTGTCTTGGAAGAATTTCCATCTTAGGACCTTGTCCTCTTCAACTCCCTACCAACTAGCTTAAGCTTTTGCTCCTCAATTTGTTCGGCATGAACCATGAGATGAGAGACGTCCATTCCAGGAAAAAACATAGCCGACCTACATTCATTAACCACAAGATCAAATATCCCCATAACAAATTTTATCATCTTAGCCCTAGAATCCGCCACCATAGTAGGAGCATACTTGGATAGTTGAGTGAACTTGAGGCTATACTCTTTCAAACTCATACCCCCTTTCCGAAGGTTGATGAATTATTACATTTTACTCTCCCTTTATTCCAAGGGAAAGAACCTATCAAGGAAGTTCATCTTGAAATTCCACAAGTAATCCTGCCTTCTCTAACCGGCCTCTCATCCTTACACTATTCATACCAAATTTGAGCCACATCTTTGAGTTGATATGCGGCTAGTTACGCCTTTTCTTGAGAACTCACACCCATAGCATCTAGAAACTTGAATACTTCATCTATAAACCCTTGTGAGTCTTCTTCAACCTTGGATCCAATTAATGCAGGGGGATTCATCCTTGTAAATCCTTTATCCTTCATGTGGTGGTGCTAGCGTTAGGGTTCACTAGTACCGTAGCATCCCTAGAAACTTCAGTATACAACACTTGATTAAAGCTATGAATGGATACCCTTATCTCACATTAGACATAGATATTTATTCAATAGGAACTTGATGGTTTTGAAGAACTCGAGCGGGAACCGCCTCATTCACATTCTCCTCTTCGGCCACTCGTGCGTTCTTCCTTCTTGTATTCATTGCCTATAAGCACATGAATAAAATTAGACTAAAGGGACTAGATAGAGCTAATACTCTTGATACACGACATAGGAATACCAAGAAGATGATAATTTCCTAAACATCACATAGAATCTCATTCATAAGTGTGGCGCGCTTCACAATTATGAACAAGACTATACTTGACGTGGTTAGTGAGACATCAATCCTAGGATTACTCAACCTCATGCTCTGTACCAAGTTTGTCACGACCGGGGATCACCCACTAGACGTAACCGGCATCTTCGTCCTCAAAGAAGCCTTAGACTAGACCTTAACATAATTCATTGCAACTCATAGGTACCAAAAATTAAGAAAATTTAAAATTTTAACGTATGAAGTATACTTATACTTCTCTTTTATCATATATGAAGTTTACATAGACTTCTCATTTACATAGGCAATTCATTAAAGTAGTCTAATATTTTCTCACACATAACATCTATCATAGAAGTATAAGATTTGGGCATATCCCTTACACTATTACAATAAGCATCATATAGGCTTACAACAAAGTCTCAAAAGATAAGGAAGAACAATTGTCCTTGACATAGTCAATACTAATAGTGCTAGAAAAAAGTTGGATAATCCTCGGACTTGAGCACTCACCAACAACTTGGGAAAGATCCAAGTCTTCCTTGCAAATAGACTTGAAGCTCTTCAATGGACCGAACCAACATTGTTAGGGAAAAGGTAAGAAAATATAGGTTAGCACATCACATGTACTAAGTATGGCTTCTATGCACAAAATCATCAACGCATGAGAAAAGGGGCATTTTAGTTAAAATCATGCTTAGTATCAAATAACCTTAACATTCACATATAGTGAAATATCACAATTCAACCCACCATAATATCAACCCAACATATAAGAAACCCAAGTAATACTTGTGCAATGCAAAGAATAGAACCCCATAACCCTATTCAAAGCTAAATATCACATTAAGCAACATGTTTTATACATACACTCATAATCTCCTATTTCATCACAACTTCCTATATTCATACAGATAATACATAACTTAATATACATGAGTAATAATGAAATAAATCATACAAGAACACTACTAGAACTATCCCGTAGGATCCCACAAGTGCAATGTGTAAGAAAAGTCCCATACCCTTCTTCACACTATGTAGAAAAACCCCTCAAGAAAAGTCCTCATGAGAGTCCATACATTTACCTTGTTCATTCAATGTTACATTCGGGAAAGAGGTTGAAATACCCGATATTAGACCATGCGAGCTAAACATGGAATACAATGTTCTACTCCCACACTCAAAAGTGAGGGTAACACTTTCCTACGGTGTAACCTTTCGTACATAACTATCTAGGTGGATCCAGTAAGCAGGAGTCTTTTGTGTGCACATCGTTAAGGGTCAAGAAGATTGTTACTAGAAATCCTAACTAGCTAAACGTGGGGGTCTACATCTCATGAGACAAAGCATAAATTGGGAATCCAAAATTTCTAAACGTGAGAAAACCCATGTGCGGAGCCAGACTTTCTAAACGTGATACCCCCATCTCATTTACATGCCTTTTCGGTGCTAAGAATCTATTCCCTTTAGTGATATATTTACTCATCATACAAGTTCACATTAGTCTCTACTAGACCCCTATGTATACAACTTATTATAATATCTCATAGGTGATCACAAGTCAGAACAATCTTTTCACTACAGAGACACTTTAACCATTTCAATATAATCATGAGAAATACCTTTCAATCATATAACTATCACAACATAACATACATTCATACTTCATAGCTAATTCAAGAGTATAGGGTTAAGGATTAGAAAATCTTGGCATAAGCACCACAAAAACACATTAGGTACACTATCATTATTACCCAAGTAATTCATCTTACATAATTTACTTCAAAAAAGACCCAACGTTCATACCTTCTTGCCCTCCATGGGACATCATTCTTCAATCTCCCAAGAATGCATAATAAATACATAAACCAAGGCAAAACATGAAGCAATTCTATAATTAAAACAAATACAACCAATTAACATGTTCAACATCTTCACAATTCACCATATCAATTCAAGGTTTTTATATGAAGTTGAGGAAGAACATGGGTCCATGGGAATCTTGAGTAAATAACAAGATTAACCATTATTATGTGCTTAAAAAACATTAAATGATCATATTTCACAACAATTGATTCCTAATTTCATTTTTCAAGAATACCCATGTATGGATAAAATACCTAGCTTTGGGGAAGTTTCGAAACCATCTTGGAAGGTACCTCTTGGGGAAAATGATCCCATGATTGAAAGAAACTATACCTTAAATGTAACACCCTAAACGAACTAAGGTGAACTAGATCTTCGTGATTGTTTCTTGAGTAGATTTTGTAATAAAATGAGTTATATTAGTGTCCTTAGGCAGTTCATGATGTTTGGAGGGCAAACGTCCAAGAACGTCCATGACGTTCGGAAGGTGTGTCTTAGAAAGGGTTCATGTGTCTTGATGTGTTTCAGTGAGTTTTACGTGTTCGTTATAGTCAAAATTAATATGGGATGCTACAAATACCTATATGAGTTAGTGAAGGAGTTTAACGTCCTGGTACGACTCCATCTAGGACCCACAAGGGCCCTAGAAGAGGACCCCAACTCTTAGACAAAACTGCCAAAAACAGCGACCAATCAACAGCTCGTCGACTTGGTCCGTCTATTGGAAATGAATGTCTGCAGGTTTGGGAGTTGCAGACACAAACCACGAGCCCTCATCAACGAGGCGTCGAAGCATCGACGGTCCGTCATTGAGAGGCATCGATGGTGGCTTGCAAAACCTGTCACGTCTGCTGCCTTGGCTTGGGGTGTTTTGTAAATTCACCCCAAGTATTTTATGACCCTAGGACAATATTTTTAGTTTTTTTAGGGTATATTAAATTAGTTTTAATTCCTAGACCTAGACAAGACCCCTCACTTCAATATTCAAACTTTGTCTAAAACAAAACTCTCTCAAAGTCACCATTGGAGCTAAAACTCAAGGAAGAGCTGGTTGGAAGTGTTTCTTCATCAAAATTAGTGGGTTTCCTTCTCATTGAGGTATGGTAGTTATCCTTGAACCCTCTTCCACTCAAGGAGTCATTTCTAAAAGATTTCAAAAAGGATTTTCAAACTATACTTTCTTCATTTTTGATTCTATGCATGGGTCTTCATGTAAAAGTGTTTTGATGATTCAAATGTGTTTCTTATAGTATTAATTGATTATTGTAATGTCAAAACCCTAATGAACTCATGTTTATGCATATTTCCAATTTTTAGCTGAAATAGTGGGTTAAATGAACATGTTTGTGTAGGGTATTAACTTTGGTTTCGTTATGTTGTTATTATGATTTAGCTACTGACCTAAGGGTATTATTATGATGAAATATTTAGGAATTGGTTATAGGTGGTGATGGCTTGGTTAAATGGTGAGTTGCTTATATTGTATAATTCTTATTATAAATTTCTTTTGAGTGGTATGGTCCACCTTCTTGGTGGTGGTGTTTACTTGATATATTTGGATATATTTAGGAAGTATTGTGAGCATATCTTTGAAGACCTAATGTGTGAAATGAAGTGATAATTAAGATTGTTCTTGTAATTGTGTATTATGAAGCTTGAATTTCATGTTTTGCTCAAATTATGCCTAAATGATGTAAGTGTAAATGTTGAGTATGTTAAAGTGTGTAATGTGATGAATGAAGGACTAAGTACGTATATAAGTTAATGTAAATGAAATGATGCTTATATTCAAGGTGTGTTCACATGTACACACACACTTAAATGAATGAATGAATGAAGCTAAGTTAAGTAAAAAAGGGAGTTTTGGGGGGAACACCCTTTCTGAGTTGAGATGAAGTGTTTAGTAGCAACCTCACTAAATTGTAAGAGCTTTCTAAGATAGGTCGGAGGATGAATACCCTTCGTGGGTTAACATATGGTGTTCACAAGTTATCCTTAACCTATATCATAAAATGTTGAGAATCCATGGGGAATTATGCTTAGAACCGAGAGGATATGAAGAAGGGCTGGTTACCCTTCGTGAGTTGAGATGTTGTATTCTAATGTACCTTTTGAGATGAGTACTCCTCGTTAGAAGAAAATGAGTTACTTAGTAGAAATATCCTCATCCCTTAACTATGCGTCCGCATAGGAGTAGCTATTGGAAAAGCCATGTAAAAGCTAAGAGTATGACCTTACTCTAGGCAAGTGAGGATCCCTCATTCGATAGGGGTTAATATCGAGATTCCATGTCTAGCTCTCATGGTCTATGTCGGTTAAGCTAACCCCTACAAAAGTAATGAAAGTACTAAGTCTTCTAAAAGAGTATACTACTTAGGGTAGGTAGTGGAATGGGACGTTATCTATACATTGCACTAAGTAGGGATTCCAAAAGGGGAGTCTTGGTGAGTCTTATATGAATTAAATGAGCGAAGTATTCTAAAAGAGTGTACTACTTAGGGTAGGCGGTGGAATGGGACACCATCTACTCATTGCACTAAGTAGGCATTCCGAAATGGAAGTCTTGGTGTCTCTTATATGAATTGATTGAGCTAAGTCTTCTAAAAGAGTGTACTACTTAGGGTAGGTGGTGGAATCTGACGCCATCTACTCATTGAACTAAGTAGGCATTCCGAAAGGGAAGTCTTGGTGTGTTGTTTGAGTGTTCTTTTAATGTTTTTTCACTGAGCGAGGTCTTGTTCTCCCGACGCGAGTAAGCCTAAAAGGGTAGTCTTGGGGATCACCTAGGTATTTATTGAAGAAGGAGTATGGGTGTTTCATTCATGTCTTACTTTTGTGAGTCTTAGGAAAAACTTAGTTAGGGAAACTCCTACGGAAATGAGCTCACTTCCTCCTTGCTTAACCTTGGAAGTTCACTGTTTTGGAATAAGGATAGTTCACTGTAAATATTAGTCCCCCAAAATGAGTTAGGGTGTATAGAGCCTAACATGTTTGTCATAACGGTCTAAGGTCCTAAAGTGACTAATAATATGGTATTGAGGAAGTGTGTAAAGTTTGAGGTTATGTGGAAGTTAAACGTCCAAGAACGTCTAAGACGTTTGAAGCCCTTGAGACGCTAATGTGTGTCTTGACAGGTCCATGCATGTTTTGAGGTGTTTTACGTGTGAATTTTGGGTGAAACTTGCATGGCAGGTCTACATATTGTTAAGGGTTGTATTTAAGTTTGAAACGTCCGGGTACGACTTCTAAAGGGCCCACAAGAAGGAACCAAGGGTGGTAGAGATACTGCCTAGGCAGTGTATATCGACTGAACGAAACGATGCCCAGTTGGTTGACCAACGGCCCTTTGGTGAGATCTCATCGATGTACACTTAGCCTGGTCAATTCTCAACCGAAAAAAAGGCCAAGATACAATCGACTGAAGCCACATACGGCCCGCGATGGACCTACTGGCCGTCGATGGTGGCCTGCAGCTGGTGCCATGCCACTGTTTTATTTAAGGGGTGAATGGGAAATTCACCCCACTTCCTAACCTGACTCTAATTGATTTATTTACCTATTTTTGGGTGTATATAAGGTATCTAAAACGTGACCAACCCATTCCCAATCCCATGCTCACGAAATAAACCTTCCTCCCAAAACCAATTCTCCCTAGAAACCTCCATTGTTGTTGAAGCTCAAGAACAGATTGTAGATTGGATTCTCATGGGTTATTCACCATGTTTAAAAGGTTTTCAACTAGAAAAAGGTATGGTAATCCTTCATCATCAAGTAACCTTTCACTTGGAGAGTTAATCTCATGTTTTCAAAGAAGGTTTCATGATCAAATCTCTTCTTGTTCAATCTAGCCATGGGTTCTTTCTAAAAATGTTTTAAATGGTTAAATCATGATGAATTGATGTTAATGTATTGGTTTTAACGTGATTGTAATCCAATTGCATGATGAACACATGTTCCTTCCCTAAATTAATTTAGTCCTTGCATGGGCTTTGTGATCATGGCTTGTTATTGGTAGATTTGTGATTCTCTTACGTTGAAGTACTTATACCTACTGTTATTTATGTGAATGCATTATGAATTGATGATGAAGGATCCATGGGGATCAATGTATGAAGATTTGAGTATTGCTAGCCTATGTTTCTATGTGTTACAGTGATTTTGATTTTAGAACAATTATGTAGGATTTCAATTATGCAAGGATAATTGTAGCTACTACCTTAAGTTAACATTATGGATGTATTGTGGCTATAAACCTTGATGATCAAATTAAAGAAAGACTTACATGAATTGATCTAGATTCTTTTAGTCTATGAATTGATAATGCTATGGAGGTGATGTGATCTATATTCTAAGATGAATAAAGTATGATTAAGACTTGGTTTCTATCTCTTTAGCTACTGCCCTAGGTTGGTATTATTGGTATATTATGAATGTAAATCATGGTAATCAAAGTAAATCATATTAGTATGTGATATATGGCTCTCTACTTTCTAGTATATATGTGATACATTGTATTATGTTATAGTATAATCTTGTAGTAGCTTATATATGACTTTTATATGATTATGGTACTTTAGATACTGCCCTAGATTTATCATATTGATGAAATATAAGTGATGATCAATGCAAGTAAATTTGGTTAAAGGCCTATGTCTTCCTACCTTCTAGTATATTGGTGATGTATTGTACTAGTCGTAGCTTGGTATTGTAGTGTATTAAACATGACTTGTTTTATGATTAAAGAACCTTTAGATACTGCCTTTTTATAATAATTGTTGATGAAAAAGAATTATTCATCAAGGATGATCAAAAGGTGAGAAATTGGTAAGAATGTTTATCTCTTGTAATTTCCTATAGTATTTTAGTTGATGAAGCCTTGAAAGACATTGTGTGGTATGGTCCACTTATGGTGGAGGTGTTTACTTTATTGTCACTATATATGTGTTGACCATGACCTTGAAGGCAAATTGAATAATATATGAATGAGTGGTTATGATGATCACTTTAAGTGTAACTTGTGCCTAGTCTTCTACTTTAGTTTTGACTCTAGGTTATGTTAGTATTGTTATGAACATGCAAATGGCTATATAAGAGCGTGTGTTGGTGCTTTCATGGGTGAAGTGTTAATGATTGATGACCCCTACCCATGTACCTCTATGTAAATGTGTGAATAGCAAATGTTAGGAGTCTTAAAGTATAATATGAAGTTTACTTGTCTCCTATGCTAATGTCACAACCCAAAGCAATACCCTAGAAGATACGGTGCAATCTCGGATTGCGACCGGCGTCGTCGAACTCTCAGAGTTCTCAGACAAACCTCATTCATATCATTCATTGCATATACATAGTAAAAAGTAGTGCGGAATTAAAACTTTTCACAAAAATATAATATAGTCTTTAAAAACCTCTTTCATATAAAAGTAATAGAAATGCTAAGTCTCAATCTCATCATCTTAGGACACAAGAGTACTTTAATACGAAAGTAGAAATAACATAGTCTTATTACAGTACTTCATAAAAGAAACATAAAACGACATATATGCCCTCGATACAAATGAGGACATACTTCAATCCTTCTACTCGGACGATTCTTCTAAGCCCAAGTCTTCTTCTCCAAAGCTCCTTACCTACCAAGGACTATAGATAGAAAATAAAGCATGGAATTAGTACAACCCCATGTACTAAGTATGGCTATATGCATAAAATCATGAAAATGGACTTTATTGGAAATATGCATCTTTTCATTTAGAAATCATAGATTAAACATAAAAACATCATTTAGCAATTAAGAAACACATAAGATAACATTTAATCAAAAATACCATTTAAAAGTCTCACTTTACAGTGAGTTCACTTCACTGTACAGCGAAGTCCCTTCACTGTTACAACGAAGTCCCTTCACTGTTACAGTGAAGTCCAAACCTTCCCTTTTAACATCTCCTAGCATGTAATTCCCTCACTTAAAGTCATCCTAAGATTCACTTAAGTCACACAAAGAGAGACCGCCCATACACCCTCTCTAGATATGCCTAAACGACCCTTAAGATTACCTACGATAAGTCACATACATACTTAGAAAACAATCATAAACATCCATGTAAAATTCTTCTACCAAAGGTCATTTCCAAGGTTCACTTGAGTAAGTGTGGAGCGACCACCCATACAATCCCTTTCACACACACACAAGAGATCCTATAGACTACCTCAAATAGAATCATTCTCACTAAACACACCAACACTTAGATTAGAAGACATTCTCCTTCCAAAGCCTATCAAAAGACCTACTTAAGTAAATCAAGAAGATAAAATCCATAGTGCAATAACCTCTTCAAGATTACCTAAATAGTCCTTAAGAATTTCTAAGGTTTAGATCATGTCAACAAGATTAACCAACTTCCCTAACTAGAGTCATCCTCAAGACTTCCAAAGATAAGGCATGAAGATACCATCCTTTCATGTCCTCCTCACACTTTAGCTAAGGAATGCTTAAGTCACTTTAGATTAGGTACTTAACAAATTACATAGTTACTAACATAGGTAATTAGTTCATTAGTTTATTAAGACTCATACATCACATAAGACACTCACATAATGCATCACATAAGACACTCAAATAATGGATCACATAATGGTCTTTGAAAAAGACCTAGGAACTCCACATAACACCTTCAAAGTCTATTGTGCATGTCTAGATAGCGTCCCATAACACCACCTAAACCTCATAAACTTATCTAATGCTAAAAGGTATTCCACATAATGAGAATAGGCAATAACCGACATAGACTATGGTAGCAATACATGGAATCCGAAGTTCTATCCTACTTCGATGAGGTTGTTCTACTTGCCAATGGTAGAACTTGGACACATCCCATGTAGGCACATGGTTAAGGAATATGAAGAGCTTAATAAGCATTCAGTCTGTTCTTTAACTGAATCCACTTAACCCTACTCATACTCACTCGGTGCTAGCCTTTGCTCTCATAGATTAGTTGACATTAAGGTTCATATAAATAGTTCCTTATCTAGTTCATGACCCCCTTTACATTCACCCTACCAAAGCAAGTTCCACTAGGGCATATCTCACTTTAGCGACAAGAAGCTCATAGCGATTTTCCTAAGGTATGATATGATGCCGTTCCAGCCAACCATCCCTAAGTCCATCACTCATAAAATGAAGGATACCATTACAGCTAACTACTTCACAATTCATAACCTCGCCACTAAGTTCAAGGTTCCACATAACATTGACCTTCATATCATTAAGGTCCCACTTATATTATTATTCAAGACTAAGAGTTATAACACCCTCTATCAAGACATCACATATCCATAATCATATATACATCAAGAGAGATATACAAGTCAACCAAGACAAGACATCACATACTTCACCTTTAACACATAATACAAGTCATTCTAGAAACACCTCTAAAACAACCTAACATCTTCAAGTCATCCTATATATCATCATAACATCATTAATATACTCCACATAGAGTCATAAAGTCAAGTAGGAATAACCAAGACTTAACACTAACACTACACTCATAATGTCAAAGTCATAGTCTAACATGATCACTTAAGGCAACATAACTAGAAGAATACATACATGACTATATAACCTCACATGTAGATAGGTAATGCCATACTTCACATTATCAACTACACAAATAGCCACATAACTTCAAGTAATTACCAATAAGTCCATGCTCATAATATTGCATAAAGTAACGCCGACAAGGCCACATCAATTGCAAGTAAAACACATAACACCGCCACCATAAGTGGAACATACCAAACACAATAGAATCAAAGTATAATTAATATCAAATTAAGGAAAAATGGGCAGCATACCTTCATCCCCATATCCACATCTCAATTCAATGCCAAATCAATCAATTCAACATCACAAGGCCCTTACCCATGGCCATGAACAATAATTCAAAGCAATAACCATAAAACTCAATGAATCTACATCAATTCAATTTAGGTTTAACTATCTAAGATCAATTATATATCAATTGAATACAATTCTTATATCATTAGAAAGCCCATAAGAAACTACACAACAATTCATCAGTATAAGCTTAATATCAGGTAACCCAAAAAGTAGTCAAAACTAGGGTTCATCAATTCACATGGGTTCATAGGTAATTTATGTTGAAATCATCAATACAATATCAATTAGATCATAATTCAATGTTTAGAAATCATTTATGCAAGAACCCATTGTAGAATCCCGAAATTGGACAATTCACTTTAGAAAACTTTGTAAAACACTTTGCGGATTGGGCTCCTTGATGAAATAAGTTTAAAGGATAAAAAACCATACCTCAAGGATGATAATTCTTCACTTTGATGAAGAATTCTCCTTCAAAAGCCTCACCAAGCTGCCCTTCAATGGAGTCTTCAATGGAGTCTTTGGGATTTCTAAGGGACTTTGGGGTTTTGATTTTAGAAGAATGAATTATTCTAAGTGTTAAACACTTATATACTCATCTAAAATACCCATAAGACCCTTAAACAACCGCCTAGACCCTTTTTAGACATGGGGTGAATTTACAAGTTCACCCCTAACTTGGCAGAAAAATCTGCGCAGGAGATTGGTTTGCGACGATTGCCTTGTGACGGGGCGTCACGGCTGACACGGGCCTTCATGGACCTCCGTTGCAAGCTACAGTGGCTTGCCAAGGGTCCCCTCTACACCCTTGGACAATACCCCCACGACGAATCCCTTGTGACGGGGCGTCACAGCCATGACTGGCCATCGACTGCTCCGTCGCCAAGGCTGCCTGGGACAGCCTGCCATCAGGTTTTGGGTCCTTTCCTCAAGGATCCTTTGATGGTCCTTGGGGATTATTTCATGGACGTTTCCAACCCAAATACGATCATGTATGAGTTTAACACCTCTGACATGAATTTCATCCAAAACGAACACGTAAAACTCAATGAAACTCGCCTAGACGTACAAGGTCGACTCAAGGCATATCTTTCGAATGCCTTGGACGTTCTTAGTCATTTGACCTCCAAACTTCATGAAACTTTAACCACTGACTATACATGCTATAATAACTCTATTAATAACCTTAAAACACCATGAAACACATATAAAAACATAAAACCACATCAGAGACATTTAGGTGACTTAGTCGTCAAACGTCTTAGTCATCCCCTGACGTTTGACTTCCAACACCTCTAATATTTTAGTTACTGCTATACCACATATTAAACATATTTAGGACCTTATAACACTAAGACCACATGTTAGCTCTAGTTAACCTAAGCTATTTTCGAGGTCTTACAATCTCCCCACTTGGACAACATTCGTCCTCGAATGACACTTGCCACTCTCCGAACATTCCAAGATTAGAGATTCAACTATCAGCACATAACCAAACCTACAACACATTACAAGAAGAAATCATCAATTTCACATAATCAAGAGATTCACAACACAACAAGAAACTAGAAAACAATTCTATAACTCGTTATGCTACAAAACTCACATGCTTCAATCCAAATAGCAAAAACTCATTTTATATTCAACATCATACTCATATACATCAGTTCTAACCACATAACAAGAATTTTAGACCAAAGAATCAATTATCATTTTTACAAAAATTTTACAGTGAACAGTTCATAAAAACAGTGATTTTTCCAACTTTTCCAAAATGCAATCTTTAGGCAATTCTTTATATAGACATGCTAGAATGCAAGATAACATCATGTAAACACATCATACAACATGCTCAAAGCTTCATAAAAATACAATGCAAGAAGTAATGAAATTCAATTTCAATCAAACTCCTAAACATCATCACATGCAACAATTCAGAACTTCTATCCCATCTACAAACCATACTCCCCACTTAGAAGGAACTCATACTATCAAAAGAGAACAAGAACTTACCAACATCATCATCACCATCATCCGACTTCTCATTCTAGTACGGAGTGCATGAAAACGCCTCTTAGTTGGAGCATCATCCTTTGGAACACTAGGCTCAACTGCTTACCCTCTCTACCTCTAGAGCAATCATAGGACAATCTCTAGCCTTATGTCCTCCTTACCACACCAAATCAATTACCGGTAC
>CM040627.1:34591782-34615340 GCA_022817965.1 Solanum lycopersicoides
ACTTAAAGTCATCCTAAGATTCAACTTAAGTCACACAAAGAGAGACCGCCCATACACCCTCTCTAGATGTGCCTAAACGACCCTTAAGATTACCTACGATGAGTCACATACATACTTAGAAAACAATCATAAACATCTATGTAAGATTCATCTACCAAAGGTCAATTCCAAGGTTCACTTGAGTGAGTGTGGAGCGACGCCCATACAATCTCTATCACACACACACAAGAGATCCTATAGACTACCTCAAATAGAATCATTCTCACTAAACACACCAACACTTAGATTAGAAGACATTCTTCTTCCAAAGCATATCAAAAAACCTACTTAAGTAAATCAAGAAGATAAAATCCATAGTGCAATAACCTCTTCAAGATTACCTAAATAGTCCTTAAGACTTTCTAAGGTTTAGATCATGTCAACAAGATTAACCAACTTCCCTAACTAGAGTCATCCTCAAGACTTCCAAAGATAAGACATGAAGAGACCATCCCTTCATGTCCTCCTCACACTTTATCTAAGGAATTCTTAAGTCACTTTAGATTAGGTACTCAAATTTACATAGTTACTAACATAGGTCATTAGTTCATTAGTTCATTAAGACTCATACATCACATAAGACACTCACATAAAGCATCACATAAGACACTCACATAATGGAACACATAATGGTCTTTGGACAAGACCTAGGAACTCCACATAACACCTTCAAAGTCTATTGTGCAATGTCGAGATAGCGTCCCATACCACCACCTAAACCTCATAAACTTATCTAATGCTAAAAGGTATTCCACATGATGAGAATAGGCAATAACCGACATAGACCATGGTAGCAAGACATGGAATCCGAAGTTCTATCCTACTTCGATGAGGTTGTTCTACTTGCCAATGGTAGAACTTGGACACATCCCATGTAGGCACATGGTTAAGGAATATGAAGCGGTAATAAGCATTCAGTCTGTTCTTTAACTGAATCCACTTAACCCTACTCATACTCACTCGGTGCTAGCCTTTGTTCTCATAGATTATTCACATTAAGGTTCATATAAATAGGTCCTTATCTAGTTCATGACCCCCTTTACATTCACCCTACCAAAGCAAGTTCCACTAGGGCATATCTCACTTTAGCGACAAGAAGCTCATAGCGATTTCCTAAGGTATGATATGATGCCGTTCCAGCCAACCATCCCTAAGTCCATCACTCATAACATGAAGGATACCATTACGGCTAACTACTTCACAATTCATAACCTCGCCACTAAGTTCAAGGTTCCACATAACATTGACCTTCTTATCATTAAGGTCCACTTATATTATTATTCAAGACTAAGAGTTATAACACACTATATCAAGACATCACATATCCATAATCATATATACATCAAGCAAGAGATACAAGTCAACCAAGACAAGACATCACATACTTCACTTTTAACCATAATACAAGTCATTCTAGAAACACTTCTAAAACAACCTAACATCTTCAAGTCATCCTATATATCATCATAACATCATTAATATACTCCACATAGACTCATAAAGTCAAGTAGGAATAACCAAGACTTAACCTAACACTACACTCATAATGTCAAGTCAAAGTCTAACATGATCACTTAAGGCAACATAACTAGAAGAATACATACATGACTATATAACTTCACATGTAGATAAGTAATGCATACTCACATCATCAACTACACAAATAGCCACATAACTTCAAGTAATTGCCAATAAGGCCATGCTCATAATATTGCATAAAGTAACGCCGACAAGGCCACATCAATTGCAAGTAAAACACATAACACCGCCACCATAAGTGGACCATACCAATCACAATAGAATCAAAGTATAATTAATATCAAATTAAGGAAAAGGGCAGCATACCTTCATCCCCATATCCACACTCAATTCAATGCCAAATCAACCAATTCAACATCACAAGGCCCTTACCCATGGCCATGAACAATAATTCAAAGCAATAACCATAAAACTCAATGAATCTACATCAATTCAATCTAGGTTTAACAATATAATATCAATTACATATCAATTGAATACAATTCTTATATCATTAGAAAGCCCATAAGAAACTACACAACAATTCATCAACATAAGCTTAATATCAAGTAACCCAAAAAGTAGTCAAAACTAGGGTTCATCAATTCACATGGGTTCATAGGTAATTTATGTTGAAATCATCAATACAATATCAATTAGATCATAATTCAATGTTTAGAAATCATTTATGCAAGAACCCATGGTAGAATCCCGAAATTGGACAATTCACTTTAGAAAACTTTGTAAAACACTTTGAGGATTGGGCTCCTTGATGAAATAAGTTTCAAGGATCAAAACCATACCTCAAGGATGATAATTCTTCACTTTGATGAAGAATTCTCCTCAAAACCTCACCAAGCTGATCCTTCAATGGACTTCAATGGAGTTTTGGGATTTCTAAGGACTTTGGGTTTTGATTTTAGAAGAATGAATTATTCTAAGTGTTAACACTTATATACTCATTAAAATACCCATAAGACCCTTAAAAACCGCCTAAACTCTTATTTAGACATGGGGTGAATTTACAATTCACCCCTAACTTGGCAGAAAATCTGCGCAGGAGATTGGCTGCGACGACTGCCTTGTGACGGGGCGTCACGGTGCAACGGGTCATGGACCTCCGTTGCAAGCTCAGTGGCTTGCCAAGGGTTCCCCTCTACACCCTTGGACAATCCCCACGACGAACCCTTGTGACGGGGCGTCACAGCCATGACTGGCCGTTGACTGCTCCGTCGCCAAGGCTGCCTGGGACAGCCTGCCATCAGGTTTTGGGTCCTTTCCTCAAGGACCCTTTGATGGTCCTTGGGGATAATTTCCGGACGTTTCCAACCCAAATACGATCATCTATGAGTTTAACACCTCTCACATGAATTTCATCCAAAACGAACACGTAAAACTCAATGAAACTCGCCTAGACGTACAAGGTCGACTCAAGGCATATCTTTCGAATGCCTTGGACGTTCTTGTCGTTTGACCTCCAAACTTCACGAAACTTTAACCACTGACTATACATGCTATAATAACTCTATTAAGAACCTTAAAACACCATGAAACACACAAAACACATAGAACCACATAGAGACATTTAGGTGACTTAGTCGTCAAACGTCTTAGTCATCCCTTGACGTTTGACTTCCAACACCTCTAATATTTTAGCTACTGCCTATACCACATATTAAACATATTTAGGACCTTAGAACACTAAGACCAACATGTTAGGATCTAGTTAACCTAAGCTATTTTCGAGGTCTTACAATCTCCCCCACTTGGACACATTCGTCCTCGAATGACACTTGCCACTCTCCGAACACTTCCAAGATTAGAGATTCAACTAGCAGCACATAACCAAGCCATATAACACATTATCAAGAAGAAATCATCAATTTCACATAATCAAGAGATTCTCAACACAACAAGAAACTAGAAACAATTCTATAACTCGTTATGCTACAAAACTCACATGCTTCAATCCAAATAGCAAAAACTCATTTTATATTCAACATCATACTCATATACATCAGTTCTAACCACATAACAAGAATTTTAGACCAAAGAATCAAATAGTCATTTTTACAAAAATTACAGTGAACAGTTCATAAAGCAACAGTGTTTTCAACTTTTCCAAAAATGCAATTTTAGGCAATTCTTTATAT
This sequence comes from Solanum lycopersicoides, assembly GCA_022817965.1. Taxonomy (NCBI): domain Eukaryota; kingdom Viridiplantae; phylum Streptophyta; class Magnoliopsida; order Solanales; family Solanaceae; genus Solanum; species Solanum lycopersicoides. The sequence goes on from CM040627.1 coordinate 34,595,493, forward strand.
AGACATGCTAGAATGCAAGATAACATCATGTAAACACATCATACAACATGCTCAAAGCTTCATAAAACACAATGCAAGAAGTAAATGAAATTCAATTTCAACCAAACTCCTAAACATCATGCACATGCAACAATTCAAGAACTTCTATCCCATCTACAAACCATACTCCCCCACTTAGAAGGAACTCATACTATCAAAAGAGAACAAGAACTTACCAACATCATCATCACCATCACCCGACTTCTCAATTCTAGTACGGAGTGCATAGAAACGCCTCTTAGTTGGAGCATCTTCCTTTGGAACACTAGGCTCAACTTGCTTACCCTCTCTCTCTAGAAGCAATTTGGACAATCTCTAGCCTTTGTCCTCCTTACCACACCAAAGCAACTACCGGTACCCAATAGACACTCACCATAGTGACTCTTGCCACAATTGGCACAAGTAGGCTTGCTATCCTTAGAACACCTCCTTTCTCAAACTTCTTCTTAGGAACTCTAGGTCCATCTTGAGATTGAACTCTTTTCTTGAACCTAGGTTGCACTTGGTCACTAGCAACACCCCTTTTCAAACTTCTAGCCATCCTTCTAAGTTTAGACTCCTCAATAGATTGTGCATACACCATGAGTCTAGATAGGGTCATTATCATGAAGCATAGCGTACGACATTCTTCCTTCACCAAATCGGCTACTCCGGTAAAAAGCGACTCATTTCATCTCTTGGATTGGACACAAGAGAAGGAGCATACCTAGACAATGTCGAGAATTTCAAAGAGTACTCCTCAACACTCATATTGCCTTGCTTGAGATTAATAAACTCCTCCACCTTGACTTCTCTTCTCTCTCGGGGAAAGTACTTGCCAAGAAAAGCTCCTTAAACTCTTCCCACTCAATAGGACCCGAATCTTCCGGCCTATTGTCCTTCCATTGAGTGTACCAAATTTGATAAACATCTCTCAATTGGTATGAAGCCAACTCCGCCTTCTCCCTAGATGTAACCCCCATAGCACTCAAAACTTTGTACACACCATCAAGGAATTCTTGGGGATCCTCATTCACCTTAGAGCCAAGAAAAATAGGAGGATTCATCCTCACAAAGTCTCTCAACCTAGAAGTCATAGTGCTCTCCATAACCCTAGGCACCATACTCAAATTGATTTGAGTAGTTACGACTTGAGCTAAGGCCATCAAAGCCTCTCCAATCACCCTATTAGACAACTCAGGTACCTCATCACCTCCATCCACATTAGGAACATGATCACCTTGGGGAGGCACTTGATCACCTTGCCCATCTTGGACACCTTCCATCTTGAGCAACTTGCTCAACTTGAGGAACCTCCTCATTCACCCTCTCCTCTTCCAATCTTCTAGCGGTCATCCTTCTAGTATTCATCTCCTAGCAAACACTAGGAAACTCATAAGAAGGATAATCATAACATTTACTCTACCGCACGATATAGGAGTAGAAAAGAAGGGAAACTCTATCGTCCTATAGCCTCTCGCCCATAGATGTATCGCGACTCACACCGATGGTCAAGACTCTACCAGACGTGACTTGATGAGACTTTTTGATTCCTAAGACCACTTTCACCAACCTATGCTCTGATACCAACTTTGTCACAACCCGAAACCATACCCTAGAATATAGGGTTTAATCTCGGATTGCGACCGGCGTCGTCGAACTCTCAAAGTTCTCAGACAAACCTCATTCATATCATTCATTGCATATACATTGTAAAAAGTAGTGCGGAATTAAAGCTTTTCACAAAAACATAATATAGTCTTTAAAAACCTCTTTCATATAAAATAATAGAAATGCCAAGTCTCAATCTCATCATCTTAAGACACAAGAGTACTTTAATACAAGTAGAAATAACATAGTCTTATTACAGTACTTCATAAAAGAAACATAAAACGACATATATGCCCTCGATACAAATGAGGACATACTTCAATTCTTCTACTCGGACGATTCTTCTAAGCCCAAGTCTTCTTCTCCAAAGCTCCTTACCTACCAAGGACTATAGATAGATAATAAGGCATGGAATTAGTACAACCACATGTACTAAGTATGGCTATATGCATAAAATCATGAAAATGAACTTTATTGGAAATATGCATCTTTTCATTTAGAAATCATAAAATAAATATAAGAACATCATTTAGCAATTAAGAAACACATAAGATAACATTAATCAAAAATACCATTTAAAAGGCTCACTTTACAGTGAGTTCACTTCACTGTACATCGAAGTCCTTCGCTGTTACAGTGAAGTCCAAACCTTCCCTTTTAACATCTCCTAGCATGTAATTCCCTCACTTAAAGTCATCCTAAGATTCACTTAAGTCACACAAAGAGAGACCGCCCATACACCCTCTCTAGATGTGCCTAAACGACCCTTAAGATTACCTACGATAAGTCACATACATACTTAGAAAACTATCATAAACATCCATGTAAGATTCTCTACCAAAGGTCATTTCCAAGGTTCACTTGAGTAAGTGTGGAGCGACCGCCCATACAATCTTTCACACACACACAAGAGATCCTATAGACTACCTCAAATAGAATCATTCTCACTAAACACACCAACACTTAGATTAGAAGACATTCTCTTCCAAAGCATATCAAAAACCTACTTAAGTAAATCAAGAAGATAAATCCATAGTGCAATGACCTCTTCAAGATTACCTAAATAGTCCTTAAGACTTCCTAAGGTTTAGATCATGTCAACAAGATTAACCAACTTCCCTAACTAGAGTCATCCTCAAGACTTCCAAAGATAAGACATGAAGAGACCATCCCTTCATGTCCTCCTCACACTTTATCTAAGGAATTCTTAAGTCACTTTAGATTAGGTACTCAACCAATTACATAGTTACTAACATAGGTCAATAGTTCATTAGTTCATTAAGACTTAATACATCACATAAGACACTCACATAATGCATCACATAAGACACTCACATAATGGATCACATAATGGTCTTTGGACAAGACCTAGGAACCCCACATAACACCTTCAAAGTCTATTGTGCAATGTCTAGATAGCGTCCCATACCACCACCTAAACCTCATAAACTTATCTAATGCTAAAAGGTATTCGACATGATGAGAATAGGCAATAACCGACATAGACCATGGTAGCAAGACATGGAATCCGAAGTTCTATCCTACTTCGATGAGGTTGTTCTACTTGCCAATGGTAGAACTTGAACACATCTCATGTAGGCACATGGTTAAGGAATATGAAGAGCTTAATAAGCATTCAGTCTGTTCTTTAGCTGAATCCACTTAACCCTACTCATACTCACTCGGTGCTAGCCTTCGCTCTCATAGATTAGTTCACATTAAGGTTCATATAAATAGGTCCTTATCTAGTTCATGACCCCCTTTACATTCACCCTACCAAAGCAAGTTCAACTAGGGCATATCTCACTTTAGCGACAAGAAGCTCATAGAGATTTTCCTAAGGTATGATATGATGCCGTTCCAGCTAACCATCCATAAGTCCATCACTCATAACATGAAGGATACCATTACGGCTAACTACTTCACAATTCATAACCTCGCCACTAAGTTCAAGGTTCCACATAACAATGACCTTCTTATCATTAAGGTGCCACTTATATTATTATTCAAGACTAAGAGTTATAACACCTATATCAAGACATCACATATCCATAATCATATATACATCAAGAAAGTTATACAAGTCAACCAAGACAAGACATCACATACTTCACCTTTAACACATAATACAAGTCATTCTAGAACACCTCTAAAACAACCTAACATCTTCAAGTCATCCTATATATCATCATAACATCATTATTATACTCCACATAGACTCATAAAGTCAAGTAGGAATAACGAAGACTTAACCCTAACACTACACTCATAATGTCAAAGTCATAGTCTAACATGATCACTTAAGGCAACATAACTAGAAGAATACATACATGACTATATAACCTCACATGTAGATAGGTAATGCCATACTTCACATTATCAACAACACAAATAGCCACATAACTTCAAGTAATTACCAATAAGGCCATGCTCATAATATTGCATAAAGTAACGCCGACAAGGCCACATCAATTGCAAGTAAAACACATAACACCGCCACCATAAGTGGACCATACCAAACATAATAGAATCAAAGTATAATTAATATCAAATTAAGGAAAACGGGGCAGCATACCTTCATCCCCATATCCACATCTCAATTCAATGCCAAATCAATCAATTCAACATCACAAGGCCCTTACCCATGGCCATGAACAATAATTCAAAGCAATAACCATAAAACTCAATGAATCTACATCAATTCAATCTAGGTTTAACAATCTAAGATCAATTATATATCAATTGAATACAATTCTTATATCATTAGAAAGCCCATAAGAAACTACACAATAATTCATCAATATAAGCTTAATATCAAGTAACCTAAAAATTAGTCAAAACTAGGGTTCATCAATTCACATGGGTTCATAGGTAATTTATGTTGAAATCATAAATACAATATAAATTAGATCATAATTCAATGTTTAGAAATCATTTATGCAAGAACCCATGGTAGAATCCCGAAATTGGACAATTCACTTTAGTAAACTTTGTAAAATACTTTGAGGATTGTTCTCCTTGATGAAATAAGTTTCAAGGATCAAAATCCATACCTCAAGGATGATAATTCTTCACTTTGATGAAGAATTCTCCTTCAAAATGCCACACCAAGCTGATCCTTCAAATTGGACTTCAATGGAGTCTTATGGATTTTGATTTTAGAAGAATGAATTATTCTAAGCGTTAAACACTTATATACTCATCTAAAATACCCATAAGACCCTTAAACAACCGCCTAAACTCTTATTTAGACATGGGGTAAATTTACAAGTTCACCCCTAACTTGGCAGAAAAATCTGCGCAGGAGACTTGGCTTGCGACAACTGCCTTGTGACGGGGCGTCACGGCTGACACGGGCCGTCATGGACCTCCGTTGAAAGCTACAGTGGCTTGACAAGGGTCCCCTATACACCCTTGGACAAGTCCACCACGACGAATCCCTTGTGACGGGGCGTCACAGCCATGACTGGCCGTCGACTGCTCCGTCGCCAAGGCTGCCTGGGACAGCCTGCCATCAGGTTTTGGGTCCTTTCCTCAAGGACCCTTTGATGGTCCTTGGGGATTATTTCACAGACGTTTACAACCCAAATACGATAATATATGAGTTTAACACCTCTCACATGAATTTCATCCAAAACGAACACGTAAAACTCAACGAAACTCACCTAGACGTACAAGGTCGACTCAAGGCATATCTTTCGAATGTCTTGGACGTTCTTAGTCGTTTGACCTCCAAACTTCACGAAACTTTAACCACTGACTATACATGCTATAATAACTCTACTAAGAACCTTAAAACACCATGAAACACGCATAAAAAAATAAAACCACATAAGAGACATTTAGGTGACTTAGTCGTCAAACGTCTTAGTCATCCCTTGACGTTTTACTTCCAACACCTCTAATATTTTATATACTGACCATAAACCACATATTAAACATATTTAGGACCTTAGAACACTAATATCAACATTTTAGGCTCTAGTTAACCTAAGTTATTTTTGAGGTCTTACAGCTAAATTGTGTTGTGTGGTCTATGCTTGAAAAATATAATGTGTTCTGATGAGGGTGGCTGCCTCCATGTGTTGTTTATAGCCATTATTTAATCATGTAGACTAATATACACACACACTCACACTTCATGCATGCTTACAAGTAGCATAGAATCATAGTATCTAGTGTAAGGTTATTCTCATATTCACTAGTATCTACTACTATACATGTTAATCTTATGCATATGAAAGTATGATATGTTTCCTTAACGAGGATGAATTGATAGGAGTACTAGTATGGGCAAGGGTATGGGACCTTGTTTATGCAATGCACATGTGTACCTTGATAGGATAGCTCCTAGGTTTGGTTTCTATGTACATGAAAAATGAATATATTGACATGTTATGAATATGATGTATATGATATGATGAAGTATGAATGTGCATAGTGTCTTAGTTATACCTATAGACTCATGCATTGATATATCAACATGTGTGACATTATGTGTTGTGTGAAAGGTTTGCTCACATATAAGTACTCACATACATGTATGAAGATCTAGTTAATAGAGGGCCCTTGAAAGGTATGCCCAAGAATACTCTAAAACTAGATAGGTTCTTGAATATGCTATAAGCATATGAGGAATGAATATCCTAAGCCTATGTTTTATAATAAATGTAATAAAGGTTTCAATAAAGGGAACTTAGCTTAGGACCGAGTGAACTTGACATTGAGAGGTGTTGACTTCCCTTGGTGGAAGATTCACCATTTGTTCCTTATAGAGTGTTGACTTCCCTTAGAGGAATATTAACCTATGGACCCACATGATGCGCTGACTTACCTTTGAGGTAGGTTCACCCATGCCTTCTCATGAGAGGAGGCCCCAATTTCCCAATGGCATGTAGAGGGATTGTACACATCTCTTAGTTCCATAAACTATGCTTGCCACATAGGATATAGCAAAGTGAATTGACTTAGGATGCTAGGATGTATGTTAATGTTCTCCCTTTGCTAGGTAGGAACACCTTCCATTGGTGTAAGGCTCTACAACACAAAATTCCATGTCTAGCACCCATGGTCTTAGTGTCGGTTAAGGCTATAGTTTCCCTAGTAAAATGAACATTGGAAGTAAATAACTAGGATCCTAACTAGGATGACTTAAGGGAGGTTACTTAGGATAGGTGGAAGTAATGAAACAATCTAGACATTGCACAAGTAGCTCCTTAGGAAGTCCTAGAGAGGGGACCTAATGTATATTATTATGTTTATGTCTTTATGCATGATATTGTAGTATCCATATACTTGTTATGAAGATGTGTATGGTATGAATCTACAAGATGTGATCTTATCCTTATATGCACTATGTTGGTCTAAATGACTATATGATGAAGGTTGTTGACATGAATGAAGTTGTCTTCACTTAATATGTTGATGTATGAATTGAATGTTAAGGTTTGTGGTCTCACAATGGGTTTACTAAGTATGTGTGAGGTTATGGGGCTTCACATATACATTGCACTAGTAGACTAAGATTGAGGTCATGAATAAGGTCTTAAAATGATGAGTATGAAAAGAAGTAAATATATGCGTAAATTGATGTAGCTTAATGTAAAGCCAATAAAGTTTTGACTTAAATGTGTCTATGATGTGTTATGCTTCTATCTTGATATGTATTGGCGTGGTGGGTTGTATGTATGCTTTCATTGGGACCTTATGGTGATGCATTGGACCAAGTATCACTAAAGGGTTACTTAGGAGGTTGATGATTTAAAATAAAAGGATTCACTGTAAAGAACAAAGAGCTCACTGTAAAGTAACTTCAAATATGGCTTAAATTCTATATGGGATTTTATATGATGTTTGTCCTTTGATTATATTCTATGAAGTATGTGAATGATATAAATACTATTGTATAAAGGTTTTATGAAGATTTACTCAAAAAGGCATGAAGTATGATTTCAACAAAATGTCCCTTTAAATGCATGTTTTTGCATGGTTGTCATAATTAGTGAATTCTTATACTAACTCCATTCTTCTCTACTTTTTACACAAAGTGTAGGTTATGGATGCTTAAAGGATGTCTATGTGATCCAGGAGCTTGATATGTGATTCTCAAGCTCAAGGAAAGGAATCCTTAAGTCCAAGGATTCCAATGCTATGTCTTTGTAAAGTGTAGGAAGTTGTACTTATGTTTATGTCTTAAAGGCCGTGTCCCTAATGTATTCTAATGTTGATTGAGTCTAAGATGGCAAAGAGACTTAAGGTATAAATATGTATTATGACTTATGTTTTATCTATATATGAGATGAATTTTCTAGCATATTATGTGCTATGAAAAGTTTTCAATTTTCCGCTAAATTTACTATGTCAATGAGATGAATGATAACTATGGGTTTGTATAAGACCTCCGAGAGGTCAAGTACGCCATGTTACTTCTAGGGGGTGGTCCCCGGATGTGACAAACCTGGTATTAGAGCCAGGTTTATAAAGTGGTTTTAGGTTCTAAAAGTCTCATATTGCCACGTCTAGTAGAGTCTCGTACCATTGGTGGTGAGTCACGACACATCAAATGGTACGGGAAGCTATAGGACGATAGAGTTTCCCTTCTTCATCATTATCATATCGTGCCATAGAACTTAACTCTATAAGATCTCTCTCTTATGTTTTCTTGTCTGGTGGTCTTTTAGTTGTGATTGCTTAGATGAGATGGTATCTTATATGCTTGAGGGAGAAAAGGTGAGTTAATGCTTAACTTGGTTTTATGGTTGGATGAGTATATGTGAAGGTGAATTTTGGCATGTTTTGTTGATATGATGCCCTTTGAGGCTATATATGAAGTTTATTTGGAATGGCATGTTATGGTGAAGAATGTGTGTCATGATATAGTTAAAGCATGTTAGAAGTTAATTTGGTTAAAATGAGTTCTTTTGGAATGATGTGTTACTATGTGGTTTTACATGATGGTAGTCTAATATTATGATTTGAGTTTGAAATGTTTAGTGACTACCTATTAAAGCATGCTACCCTAAGAATGTGTGCTTAAAAGTATTCAATGTTTCCTTTTGTATATATGTGGTCCTTTCTAGTTTCCTAGTATGGCTTGAAGTCCTTTGTATAGACTTGATACTAGGTGTGAAGGTAGTATGCTTGACTTGTAGGGTGATGATGTGGGTTGGATTGACCTAGAAGTCTCCTTACTGTAATGTTCAAATAAAAAGAAGAAACGTTAAGGCTAAGTCTCCTCTATTGTTTCCCCTAATATTGCATGACCTTGGTGTCTATTGTATTGTGTAAAGACATTATGTGGTTGAATGATATGACCTAAACATGATGATTGGGGATAAATTGCCTAGGACATGAATTTTAGAATGCCTTGGTTGACTTACCGTATTTCCTTCTAAAGTGGTAATCACTTTTATGTGATGAAAATGAAGGTTGTTAAGCTAAAGACCCTCTTAAAATTGGGTTAAGTTGCTCTTAATTGGGTTTACCCTAAGTGGGGGATGTTGATGGAGTAGTAAGGTTGAGGATACTTTTTAACTTGTTCTTCTATTTTTGCTTGAACTTGAAACTAATGAATTCTTAGTAAGCCTGTTCATGAATAGATTTTTGCATAAAATATGAATTGCATGAACTTTATATGTTTGGTATGCATTGATTGACATTACCTTAAGGATATTTGTAAGATTCCAAAGTGCATGAAGGAAATTTTTGATGAAATCCATGTTTTCTCATGTGTATTGTGCATCTCAACATGCTAATTGCGAATTTGACTTCATGAGGTAAGATAAGAAACTTGGTTGTAGTCACTTGTGAGGTGTAATGCTTAGCCTTATAATGAAAAGTTGAGTCTCTTTAAAATGAAATATGTTGAGTCTTTTAAAAATTATGTGACTTGTACGGTTTGGAAAACATGATTGTAGGCTCTCTTTTGAAAATGTAAAGGCATGATTAGCTAGTGACCTTGTGTGTACCTATGATTAGTATTGTATTTCCCAAATAATGCTTACTGTGAAGGCTAATGTTATGCTAGAAATTGAGATTTTGTGAAATGGATTCCTAATTGTTGTGATGTATTTGGTGTGACTTACCATTTAGACTTCACTAGGAAGAAAACATGAGCATGCCTTGGTTTAAAAGTTGAGAAATTCTCATATTACAGTAAATATGACCTTTGTGCATTTTCTTTGGTATGAGATCCCGATACATGTAAGTGTTTTGAGGAGAAGGACATTCCTCCATGAACACCACTAAGAATGGTATGGTTGAATATGACCTCATAGCACTAGGTCTAACTAATAAAGATCTTTATGGATTCAATTAACTCAAGTCTTTGTGAATTGAATTATGAGTGCCTACTTGCTTTTAAGTGTTGTTGGAATCTGCCTAAGTATGATTTAAAGAAGGTTGCAAGATGAGCTCTTAATAAAATGAAGTGTAATGAACATGTTATGACTAGGAGAAGGATTTTCCTCCTATAAGCATGATAAGAGAATTTGTGTTTCATGCATTAATGAGTGAGTGAATGAAGGTTTTGCTCACTTGTGTGCATTGAGTGCTAAAATGGTTTGAAGTTGTGTTCCTTGTAAGATTGGTGCATTAACTTCTATGTGATGATGTTATGAATGTGATGAATTGATCTATGATGCATTGAAGTCCTTGTTGTGATTAAAGTGTTCTAAGTGTCATTCGAGGACGAATGTTCCCAAGTGGGGGATATTGTAAGACACCCAAAATGAGTTAGGGTGTCTATTCTAACATGTTATTCATAAGGGTATAAGGTCCTAAAATTACTTATAATATGGTATTGAGGCAGTGTGTAAAGTTTGAGTTGATTTGGAAGTCAAACGTCAAGAGATGATCAAGGCATTCGACGACTAGTCACCTATGTGCCTCATGTGTCTGTACGTGGTTATAATTGTATGACATGAGCTTGTTAAGTCTTAAACTGAGTTATAATGATTTTATAGGCAGTATATGGAGTTTCGTGAAGTTTGGAGGGTAAACGTCCAAGAATGTCTAAGTCGTCCGAATGTTAACCCTTGAGACACTCATTTGTGTCTTGATGGGGCCATGTATGTTTTGAGGTGTTTTACGTGTGCATTTTGGGTGAAAGTTGCATGAAGGTCTACAATTTGTTAAGGGTTGTATTTACATTGGAAACGTCCAGGTACGACTTCTAAAGGGCCTTGCAAAAGGGCCCACAAGAAGACCCAAGGCTGGTCGAGACACTGCCAATCGACTGAATCAAACGACGCCCAGTTGGTTGACCAACGGCCCATTGGTGAGGTTTTGTCGATGGAAAATTACCCTGGGCAAGTTTCAACCCAAAAAAAGGCCAAGGTCCAATGGACTGAAGCCACAGACGGCCCATCGATGGACCTACTGGCTGTCGATGGTTCCCGTTGATGGTGGCTTGCAGCTGGTCCCATGCGACTGTTTTATTTAAGGGGTGAATGGGAAATTCACCCCACATCCTAACCTGACTCTAATTTATTTATTTACCTATTTTTTGGTGTATATAAGGGATCTAAAATTTGACCAACCCATTCCCAATCCCATGCTCACGAAATAAACCTTCCCTCCAAAACCAATTCTCCCTAGAAACCTCCATTGTTGTTGAAGCTCAAGAAAACCTAGTATATTGGATTTTCATGGGTTATTCACCAAATTTTAAAGGTTTTCAACTAGACAAAGGTATGGTAATTGTAACATTCCGAAAAATCATATGTCTAATGAAGAGCCAAGTAAGTCCGTAAGAATATGTATTGGGGGTACATAGGCATCCCAATGCCCAATATTGAGAAATATTGGGCATAGTATAGAAAAATTGTTAAGGGTATTAGCCAATTTCTATATAATAAAAAAATAAGCAAAATATTGGGCATAGTAGAAAATATTGGCTTAAAGGGTGTTAGCCAAATTTTCTAAGTATTAATGAGATTGTTTAAGAAATGTACCTGCAATGAAGACCCTAGGCTAAAATGCAATAGCTTCATTACTCATAGAAAGGTATGAGACATCCAAGTGTCAAGCCTAGGCTAAAATGCAATAACTTCATTACTCACAAAAACGTGCACAAGGGACCACTCCATGTGGGGCCTAACTTCCTAACTAATTATAGACTCTAACCTTATGCCCTAAATATATAACTAACCTAGGACCAAACGAAATAAACTAAATAGTGCACCCGACAACCTAAGACTTAACCGGGTTGACACTAACCTAGTACTAGTTAAAGAGACAACCTAGTACCTAACCTAGGATGGTCCAAAAGATTGGTTATGGTCCCAACAACTTAGGGATACTTTAGTAATTACCCTAGGATACTTAATTAATTAATTTAGCAACTTAATTAATTAATTTATCAACTTAATTAATTAATTTAAAGGGGCAAAACCGAAATCACAAAGCAATTTCAAGATTTCGGTTAAGACAAGGAAAAGACAACCTAGTACCTAACCTAGGATGGTCCAAAGGGTTAGTTATGGTTATAATGACTTAAGGGCACTTTATTAATTACCCTAGGTCACATAATTAATTAAATTATCCATATAATTAATTAAATTAAAGGGGTCAAACCGAAATTCTTACACTAACCTAGTACAACTCAAGAAACAACCTAGTACTTAACCTAAGATGGTCCAAAAGGGTTAATTATGGTTCCAATGACTTAGGGGTACTTCAGTAATTACCCTATGTACCTTAATTAATTAAAGTAGCCATTTAATTAATTAATTTAAAGGTTCAAAACGAAATTGTTAGGAAAAATTTCAGATTTGACTAAGTATTGTGTTTTCCTAGTTCTAGTCAATCTAGGAGGGGCTTTTTAGTAATTAATTAATTTATTTATTTAATTAACTTATTAAATATTAGTTGAATGAGTCAATATTAGTTCCTAATACTTAGTCTCACGTTCAAACTAAAGTAAATACACGACGCAAAACAGTAATTGAACAAACGAAAGAAAAATAGAAAATTCCATTGATTCTCCTAGGCGATTTCAAGGTTTCTCCAAGTTTTCGTTCAAGCTGGTCTTCGTAGATTAAGTTCTACTTAAGGTATGGGTTTCTCTCTTGGACTTCGTTCTCCAAGAGAACTTTCTTTCCATCGATTCAAAGATCTTGAAACTAGGGTTGTTCCCGGTCCCTAGTATCCTTCTAAATTTCATTGTTGAATAGGTTAGAGATCATGTTGTTGGTATGTGGTGCTGGCTGATTTTATGTGTAATGTTCTTGAATGATGAATGTAGATTAACCTATTAATTTTTTATCATATAAAGTTTAAGTGCTTAAAACGTGAATCGTGATTCGACGACGTGTTAGTTACACCCGTAATTGTCTAAGTGTTGGTGTGTTTGTCCGAATGTTGTTGTCACGACTAGAATCTAGACCCCAGACGAGACCGGCGTCATTGACCTCTCAGAGTTCACAGACAAGCCTATTTACGTCATTCTTACTTTACATAGGTTAATTTTTAGCGGAAAATTTGAAACTTTTTGTTTCTAAACATTGTTTACTAAACATTTCTAACACATTCGTAATTTGTTCCACATCAACCATCTAATCATTAAGAGATAATCAAATGAAAGGAATAGTTCAATAAACATAATTGTATAATTGCCAAAATGGCACCAATACATAGTCTGAATAAAATAAGAAAGAAACGCTAGTGGAACATGCTCCACTAGCTCAACTCCTAAACTAAGCAAGAAGATAAAACAGTAGCATCCTCGAAAGCATGAGGACCTACCAAAACCGGATCAATGCTGGAAGTCCGGATAACTGCAGCGATGATCCTGTAGCTCTATCGTCCACCTGTGCCTGCACCTAAAAATAGTAGAGTTTGTATACGGTTAGTACAAACTTGTACTAAGTATGGGTATATGCAAGCACACACCAAGACATGCATGAGAAAGAATAGCTCTTTCCTAACAACATGATTTTTGGAAGTCAAGTCAGTGGACTTGCCAAATTGAGATTTGGAAAGTTTCCTAATTTGGATTAGGAAAGTAAATGATCTTTCAAAATTTGGATTAGGAAAGTCAGTGAGCTTTCCAGATTTGGAATAGGAAAGTTATGCCATGAGAATAACATACATCATCATACTTTTCACATTTGCACACAGTACATAACATTTACACATAGCACACATCATATAGCATACAATACATTTTGCATGTAGAACATAACTTCTTTCATATCATTCATTCATATGCCATGAGACCTTGGACTCATGGACTTGACATTAAGACATCCCAGAAATGAGGGCTCAACATATGGGACCTCAACTAGGGAGTCTTCGTTAGCAAACACAGAGTCTTCTTCATTCATTCATACGTACTTCATTTCATTTTGTTCATAGTCCAGTGTAACCACCGGTTATACCTAGGATGTAGTTTAAGACTTTCATTAGGTTCGTTGTGCAATGACCAAGAATGACCTAATGTCATTACTTGAACCCAACTCACCTTTTGATTATCCTATCCTAACACCTTTGGTATTCATTCATTTCATTATGTGCATCATTTGAGGCTGGCCTCATTCATTCATTGGGAACTTTAACTTTAACCGACATAGATCATGTGAGCATCATGAAATCCAGTGTCTCCCCCACACCAAAAAGGTGGAATCACCGGCCAAAGTGACCCAAAAACATGCTAGCGTACATGGGATTTAACCCCGCCAGATCCCTATATTGGCAGTATAGGTTCGAAGACTAGGAGATTTCAGGAGACCCATACCCGGCAAGCCGGACAGTCTCATCTCATGAGAGTTACGTGAACCTCCGCCCTTCCCGAAAGAAGGCATACCGCTCATAGCTAGTCTATCGGTGCTCAGTATAAAGTTCCATTACATTCATCTCATACGTCATGGAAGCTGGCTTCTAGTATGAGGACATCATAGCTCATTAGATGATTTCTCATCTCATCATTCGTATTGAGTGTGTTAAGCTCAATACTCTCATTAGAGTGTTCATAGAGACTGGTCTCTTCATTATCTTACACTCTCATAGGTGAGTACGTATTGGTAACATTTACTTAGGCTCATTTGAGATTTCTCTCATCATTTACATTAGCGTCATATCATGTTGTCACCACATTCATCATCATTAGCATGTTTGCTTTTCATAGTTATTCACCTCTTATTACGTGACTGTTCATTTCATCATATGCCAATGCACTTGGCCATTTGGTGTGTTTCACACCCTTACTTAACCCTTCTAGAATTTCATTATTTCATTGTTCATCTCATCATATGCCAATGCACTTGGCCATTTAGTGTATTTACACTCATACTTAACCCTTCTAGCGTTCATCATTTTATTTCATACATCTTAGGTTCACTTACTTTTGAACGTATGTTAGACTTATGAGTCTATACACACAAGCCATGAGGCTTCATTCATAATTCCTTAAGTGATTCATACATTCCTAAGATTATATAGTACAAGACTTATGTATCTTGCATATACGCCAAGATCTTGATTTCGATCTAAGTAGATGGCATTATTCTTGGATGATTTGTTCACGTATGACTTATGTATCAAACGGAAGTTTGGGCAAGGAAACCCAAGTCTTGAATCAATTGGATATCATTTATATTTTTAATTGATTTTATTCTAATATTCATAACATTTTAACCATAAGTTAAATCACAATATTAACATTGAAGGATTAATTTTCTACTTAACCTTTTCTTGAATTTGGCCGATGGGTTGTGGGTTCGAGCCCCCATAACCCCATTTTCATTTTTATTAACATGATATTCTCCCATTTTTTCTTAAACCAAGAGGTTGTGGGATCAAACCCCCACAGCCTCTTTTATTTTCTCTTAATTTCGCCCAAGTAAGGTTGTGGGTTCGAACCCCCACAGCCTCCTTATTTTAATTAATTTTCGCTTAAGGGCTGTGAGGTGGTGGGTTCGAACCCCCACAGCCCCATATATATATTTTAATATTTTCTCTAAGTTAAGAGCATGGACAGTGAGGTCGTGGGATCGAACCCCCAGCCTCACCTATTTTTAAACTTATTTTCGCCTCCCTTTATTCCAGCCTTGAGGTCGTGGGTTCGATTCCCACGCCTCACATCTTTTATTTTTCTTATTTCTCCTCTTTTTGCTGCCCATAAGTCATGGTTCGATTCCCCCATCCCATTTTTTTTTTTTTTCTTTTTGCAGCTAAGGGGTTCGAATCCCCTTAGCCCCAACATTTTTTTTTAAATTCTCACTCTTGGTCATGTGAGGTCTTGGGTTCGATTCCCCTTGACCTCACCTATTTTAATCCCTTTTAAAATCCTCCAAAGTCTCCAGACTGCCCGAAATTAACATCAAAATCTGGAAATTTTGATTACCTTTTTACATCTATTTTTCTCCACTTTTAACGTTGAAACTTTATGCATTTGGAGTAGTGTTTAGTGATACTTTAGGTGCGTTTTCATGGACATATTTGGCCAAGAATTTATCATTTAATTCAGCCACATTACACTTAATTGAACATCATCATTTACATAAGTTTATACACTTAAAATGACAACAAAAACCATATCAAACTTGAAGCTATAATCAAAGCTCATTTACAGTAAGTTTACAGTAACTTTTTCACATACACACACATATTTTCGGCAACAAGGCTTGTCATTCATATGATTCCAAATACATGTTCATGAACATATTCATCACGAAAACACATTGCAACACCTAATTTCTACCAGCAAACATACCAACCTATGATTTGATGGGAGCTAATGACAGGGACATGCAACGGGGAACAACCCTAGTTTTCGAAATGAATATCTGATCCTAAGGGTCTCTTGGGAAAGGGACCAAGAGTAAGAAGACCCATACCTTAATTTCCTTGTTCAAACACGAATTTGCTGCCCAAAATCCTCTCCACAAATCAGTCCAAGCTTCTCAATCTTCCACACTACCGACAACAACTTCTCTTTGCTTTATCGTTTGGTTACTTTGTATTTTTTCTTAAAAATTTGCTTGAGTTTTTCAAGTGTGAAGAAGCTCTTGAATATTTTTCAGTTCTTCACCTTTATTTTGCAGAGAAAAACGTGAGAGTAATTGGTGAAAGTGAGAGAGATATCGTGAGAGAGAGAGTAGCTTTAAGATAGGAGTTTTGGTTTGGGAATTAGTCAAACTAGGACTCCTTGCTAAATTAATAATAAAAATTCTGATTTTTCTTTTTCTTAATCAGATAATATTTATTATTTAATTTAATTAATTTATCCAATCAAATAAAAGCAAGATAAATCCTTGCTTCTAGTGGGGCTCGAACCCGAGTGGCTCCCAATTTGCGAAAATGGGTCACTTGGGTCACCCCAACCGAATTTCTTTTAATTAATTAAATTAATTTATTAAATAATCAATTCCTCAGGGTAATTACAATATTACCCTTGGCTTGGAAAATACCATTTTACCCTTGGACCCTCAAAACTTAAAATTTCTTCTTTTAAGTCCCGTAAAAACTCTTTCGATTAAATCTTCGATTTCGTGAGCCTCACATGGTTGGTTCCAACTTTTCTAAGCTCAATTAACTCCCCAAGTAAGTTGGCTTGGTTGTAGTAAGGGTTCTGAGATTTGATTCTACGCGTATCTATCCCTGTGAACCTTGGTCTAATCGCAAGCATTCTTGACACCTTAAGCATATAGCTTATTCATTATTTTAGGGTTGTTACATTACCCCCACCCACCCCTTAGGAACATTCGTCCCCGAATGACACTACTCTTTACTAACAATAAGTATGTCATCTATAGAACCTTACGCATACATAGGTACTTCAATACTTCCACTGGTGAATATCTTATTCACATATTAACATGATGGTACACCTCCTTGAGACCTACTAGTAGCTTCACATTAATAGACTAAGGAATTCTTTCCTAAACTAGTCTCATCAAAGAATACAACACAAAGTCAACATAAAAGTCATATAAATCAGCAACCAATATGATGACTTCAAACATATTAACCTCATACTAGGGCATAAACACCATATACAGTCAAATATTTGAAAGGCCAATTAAGGCTACGCACCCGAGGCTTCATCAGAAGTGCCTTCCCCTGCACCCCTAGACTTCAGTGCGAAGAATCGTTGCCTCCTTGGAGCCTCTTCATTTGGGCCATTAGTCTGAACTCTATCCTTCCCTTGTTCTTGACTCCTTCTATTCGGACAATCCTTCACCATGTGTCCCGGTTTTCCACAGCTGTAACAAGCGTTAGAGCCCATCATACACTCTCCTCCATGCAGTTTGCCACACTGCCTGCAAGGTGGCCTCTCCTGAGGTGTATCTACTCCATTGTTTCTATTAATTTTGGACTCAGAATCCCTATCATAGCGACTCTTGGATGAACTTGACTCCCCTTGGTGGGAGAGCCCCTTCTTAAACCTGGGCTGCCCTTCTTAAACCTGGGCTGCTCACGGACGCCAAAGTTGTTCCTGTGGCCTCCATGACTGGGTCCTGCCTGATCTTGAGGCCTAGGCCTCCTAGCATCACGAACACCTCTCTTTCTGCGGCTGTCCTCTACCTGCTGGACATGCACCATCAACCTGGAAAGATCCATGTTATCATGGAGCATTGCGGATCGACACTCCTCCTCCAGGACTCCATTGATTCCTATGAGGAACCTTCTCATCTCATCCCTGCTGTTAGAAACCAGGGAAGTAGCAGACCTGGGTGATTTCAACAAGGTTCAGTATTATCCTTATTCTTGCTATTAAATACTTAGGAAAAAAAACAACATACCTTGACAGCTTAACAAACTTCAGGGAATACTCCCTGACTGTCATGGAGCCTTGTTTGAGGTTGATGAATTCCTCAATCTTGGCCTCCCTCATCTCCATGGGAAAGAATCTCTCCAGAAATGCTGTCTTGAACAGCCTCCATGTGACTGGCACTCCACCTAAGACATGACTATCTTGCCACATCTTGCACCAAGTCTGTGCAACATCCTTGAGCTGATAGGAAGCCAGCTCAGCCTTCTCAATATCAGTGGCCCCCATAGCCACCAGAATCTTATGCACCTCATCTACAAACTCTTAAGGATCCTCTGATGCCTTAACCCCTGTGAAAATGGGAGGATTCATCCTCGTGAAATCCCTCAGCCTGTCAGCCATGCTACGAACCGGTGGGTTCTCCCTCTGAACATCCTGTCTGTTGACCTGGGCAGTCATATCCTGGGCCTTCATAGTAATGGCCTGTGCCATTTGGTCCAAAGATGCCCTCACCTCAGCATCTGTCATCCCAGCTGGATTAGCTGGCACAACCACTCCTTCAGCTGGAGCATGGGGTGGAACTCGGTTACCCTCAGCAGCTGCTCCTCCTATCCTCTGACCATTTCCTCTCCTAGTGTTCATTTTTTGGAAAAAAAAAGGATTGATGTTAGACACGCTCATAACACCAAGAATTCAGACATTCAGAAAAGCACGATTAGATCAGAAGAAGGGAAACTTTCCTACGCATCATGCAGTCTCTAATCCAGGATATTGGTGCACTTCACTACCATGACTTAGAAACTACTCAATGTGGTTGATGTGAACTTATTATTTTCATAATTTAACCTAGTGCTCTGATACCAACTTTGTCACGACTGGAATCTAGACCCCAGACGAGACCGGCGTCGTTGACCTCTCAGAGTTCACAGACAAGCCTATTTACGTCATTCTTACTTTACATAGGTTAATTTTTAGCGGAAAATTTGAAACTTTTTGTTTCTAAACATTGTTTACTAAACATTTCTAACACATTCGTAATTTGTTCCACATCAACCATCTAATCATTAAGAGATAATCAAATGAAAGGAATAGTTCAATAAACATAATTGTATAATTGCCAAAATGGCACCAATACATAGTCTGAATAAAATAAGAAAGAAACGCTAGTGGAACATGCTCCACTAGCTCAACTCCTAAACTAAGCTAGAACATAAAACAGTAGCATCCTCGAAAGCATGAGGACCTACCAAAACCGGATGAATGCTGGACGTCCGGATAAGTGCAACGATGATCCTGTAGCTCTATCGTCCACCTGTGCCTGCACCTAAAAATAGTAGAGTTTGTATAGGGTTAGTACAAACTTGTACTAAGTATGGGTATATGCAAGCACACACCAAGACATGCATGAGAAAGAATAGCTCTTTCCTAACAACATGATTTTTGGAAGTCAAGTCAGTGGACTTGCCAAATTGAGATTTGGAAAGTTTCCTAATTTGGATTAGGAA
>CM040627.1:34617751-34641579 GCA_022817965.1 Solanum lycopersicoides
ATAAACGATGATATGAAGCTACTAACTAGTAATTAAGTAACGTGAGTTACAACATAATTAAAGGGGACTAAATTAAGTAAGTGATCAGAATGGGGTGTTAAAGGATGTGACACAAGTCTTACTTACACCAAAGCTAATTTGTTAAAAGAATACTCACGAATGAAGGTGTTAGAATGTGTGAGACTAGTCTCATTAACACCTAAGGATGATATGTAAGGACAATTCACATTCATCAATGTAAAGTAAGGATAATATGTAAGGACAATTCACATTTCATCAATGTAAAGTAAGGATGACAAGTCATCAAAAGAGTAAATAAATCTCAATCACATTTTATATGTAAGTGTAAGGACAATTCACACTTAATACGTAAAGAAGAGATGAGAAATCATCTAATGATATATGACTACCTCATGCTAGAAGCAAGATTCAATGATGTATGAGTTGAATGTAAATAGGAACTTTAAACTGAGCACCGATAGGCTAGTTATGAGTGGTGATGCCTTCTTTTGGGAAGGGCGGAGGTTCACGTAATTCTCATGACATGAGACTGTCCACCAAGGTGGGTATGACTTTGAACTATGTTGCCACCATAGGGAACTAGCTTGGTTCGAACCCAATAAGCTATCATGTTTTGGTTTCACTTTGGCCAATGACTGCACCTCTTTTCGGTGTGGGGGAGACACCGGATTTCATGGTGCTCACATGATCTATGTCGGTTAATGTTGAAGTTCCTCAAAGTATGAAAGATAATAAAATGAACGATACCGAAGGTGTTTTTGCAAGACAATCAGGAGGTGAAACCAGATTCAAGTATTGACATTATGTTATTCTTGGTCATTGCACTTCATGATCCCGATGAGAGTCTTAAACTTCATCCTAGGTATAGCTGGTGTTTACATCAGCCTCCGAACGAATGAAATGAATAATGTGAAGTACAATGATCGAATAAAGCAGACTCTGTGTTTGCTAAAGAAGGCCCTCGGGTTGAGGTCCCATATGTTGGGCCCTCACTTGATATGTCTTAATTCTACATTCACGATTCCAAGGTCTCGTGGATATGAAATGTATAATATATAAAATATGAAATGTATGTTATGTGAACCTATGTGTGTATGATGTGTGACATATTCATGGTATGACCTTCCTATTATGAATTAGGTAAGTCTAGAGACTTGACCTCCTAAGAAAGCATGTTGATTAGGAAGAGTCATGGCTTATAATGACTTCTTTTATGATGTTAATAAAGGGAAGTAGAAACATAACTTTAACTAAATAACCCATAACTTCCATAACATGAAAGTAATGAAACATATGGCATAGCCAATAAAATTGGCTTATGAAATGCTTATGAATACTTAGAGTTAAGAATTACTCACTATAAGGTAGGGAAATCATTCCTTAGTCCTTGGATTACTTACATCGATTCATTATGGGTATGGGACTATAATGAATCATTGCACTTGTAAGTAAAATATAGAACTAAAGGAATTATTGAACTTCACAACAACAAGAAGAAAAACACTGAAAAACAATCTAAGTATGGAAAAGGGAGCTCTCGGGTTTGGAGGATCAAAAATTCAAATCTTCGCTCGGGTGTTTAAATTTATGTTGATGATACTAATGTATTGTAATCATATAGAAAATGAGTTGTGTGCTTTGAATGCATTAAAATACATCATATTCATACCACAATTCACAAATAACGAATTAGGAATGTCTAATGACTAGACTTTCCAGAAATGACATGTTGCTTAGGAAGAGCTTTTATTGATCATTCATAGCTTTATGTGTGTGTGCATCCACCCATACATAGTACAAATGGTGTACTAACCCCTACTATTTACTATTTTTATAGGTGCAGGTTAGAGAGCAGATTGACGACACTTGCAGCGATTTGGACTTCAGCATTTCTCCAAACCATTTGGTAGGTCCTCTTGATTTCGAGGATGCTACAAGTATTAGTCCAGCTTTAGATAAAGACATAGCTATTGGATGTTGTCTCTAGCGTTTCTTTCACATTTAATTTTGAACCGTTTGATGTAAGGCCGTTTTGGGCAACTTAATATATATTTTATTCATCGTTTTCTTTGAAATGTTATTGATATTAGATGCTGTCAATTGATGTTGAGCTTAGAATATGATTTAACTAGATGAATGTGATGAGTGCAAGATAAGGCTTGTCTGCTAACTCTGAGAGGTTAACGACGCCGGTGACGATTCGCATTCAAGAATCTGGGTCGTTACAGTAATCCTTCATCTTCAAGTAACCTTTCACTTGGAGAGTTAATATCAAGTTTTCATAGCAGGTTTCATGATCAAATCTCTTCTTCTTCAGTCTAGCCATGAGTTCTTTCTAAAAACATTTTAAATGGTTAAATCATGATGAATTGATGTTAATGTATTGGTTTTAACGGTATTTTAATCCAATTTCATGATTAACCCATGTTCCTTCCCTAAATCAATTTAGTCCTTGCATGGGCTTTGTGATTAAGGCTTGTTATTGGTAGATTTGTGATGCTCTTACATTGAATTACTTATACCTACTATTATTTACGTGAATTCATTATGAATTGATGATGAGGGATCCATGGGTATCAATGTATGAAGATTTGAGTATTGCTTGCCTATGTTTCTATGTGTTATAGTGATTTCGATTTTAGAATAATTGTGTAGGATTTCAATTATGCAAGGATCATTGTAGATACTGCTTTAAGTTAACATTATGGATGAATCGTGGGTATAAACCCTTGATGATCAAATTAAAGAAAGGCTTACATGAATTGATCTAGATTCTTTTAGTCTATGAATTGATAATGCTATAGAGGTGATGTGATCTATATTCTAAGATGAATAAAGTATGATTAAGACTTGGTTTCTATCTCTTTAGATACTTCCCTAGGTTGGTATTATTGGTATATTATGAATGTAAGTCATTGTAATCAAAGTAAAGCATATTAGTAATTGATATATGGCTCTCTACTTTCTAGTATATATGTGATGCATTGTATTATGTTGTAGTATGATCTTGTAGTAGCTTATATATGACTTTTACATGATTATGGTACTTTAGCTACTTCCCTAGATTTATTCTATTGATGAAATATAAGTGACGATCAATGCATGTGAATTTGGTTAAAGGCCTATGTCCTCCTACCTTCTAGTATATTGGTGATGTGTTTTACTAGTCATAGCTTTGTATTGTAGTGTCTTAAACATGGATTATTTTATGACTAAAGCACCTTTAGTTACTGACTTTTTATATTAGTTGTTGATGAAAAAGGAGTATTGATAACGGATGATCAAAGGGTGGGAAATTGGTAAGAATCTTTATCTCTTCTAATTTCCTATAGTATTGTAGCTGATGAAGCCTTGTACGACATTGTGTGGCATGGTCCACTTATGGTGGCGGTGTTTACTTTATTTTCATTATATATGTGTTTACCATGGCCTTGAAGGCAAATTGATGAATATATGAATGAATGGTTATGATGATCATTTTATGTGTAACTTGTGCCTAGTCTTCTACTTTAGTTGTGAATCTAGGTTATGTTACTATTGTTATGAGCATGTAAATGGCTATGTAAGAGCATATGTAGGTTCTTCCATGGGTGAAGTGTTAATGATTCATGACCCCTACCCATGTACCCCTATGTAAATGTGTGAATATCTAATGTTAGGATTCATAAAGTATAATATGAAGTTGACTTTTCTCCTATGCTAAATTGTGTTTTGTGCTCTATGCTTGAAAAATGTAATGTGATCTTAAGAGGGTGGCTGCCTCAATGTGTTGTTGATAGCCATTATGTGATCATGTAGACCAATGTAAACACACACTCACACTTCATGCATGTTTACAAGTAGTATAGAATCATAGTATATATTGAAAGGTTATTCTCATATTCACTAGTATCTACTACTATACATGTTAAGCTAATGTATATGAAAGTATGATATGTTTACTTAAATAGGATGACTTGATAGGTGTACTAGTATTGGAAAGGGTATGAGACCTTGTTTATGGATTGCGCTTGTGTACCTTGTTAGGATAGTTCCTAGGTTTGGTTTCTATGTACATGAAAATTGAATATATGGACATGTTATGAATATGATGTATATGATATGATGAAGTATAAATGTGCATAGTGTATTAGTTATACCTATTGACTCATGCATTAATATATTCATGTGTGATATTATGTGTTATGTGAAAGGTTTGCTCACATATAAGTACACACATACATGTATGAAGATCTAGTTAATAGAGGGTCCTTGAAAGGTGTGCCCAAGAATACTCTAAAACTTGATAGGTGCTTGAAAATTCTATAAGCATATGAGGAATGAATATTCTAATCCTATGTTTTATGAAAAATGTAATAAAGGCTTTTCAATAAAGGGAACTTAACTTAGCACCGAGTGAACTTGACATTCAGAGGTGTTGATTTCCCTTGGAGGAAGATTCACCGTTTGTTACTTATAGAGTGTTGACTTCCCTTAGAGGAATATTCACCTATGGACCCACATGATGTGGTGACGTCACTTCGAGGAAGGTTCACCCAGGTTTTCTCATGAGAGGAGGCCCCAATTGCCCAATGGCATGTAGAGGGATTATACCTATCTCTTAGTTCCATAAACTATGCTTGCCACATAGGATCTAGTAAAATGAATTCACTTAGGATACTAGGACGTATGTCAATGTTCTACCTTGGCTAGGTAGGAACACCTTCCATTGGTGTTAGTCTCTACAACACCAAATCCCATGTCTAGCACCCATGGTCTTAGTGTCGTTAAGGCGATAGTTTCCCTAAAGAAAAATGGAAAATGGATGTAAATAACTAGGATCCTAACTAGGATGACTTAAGGGAGGTTACTTAGGATAAGTGGAAGTAATAAACCCATCGAGACATTTCACAAGTAGCTCCTTAGGAAGTCCTAGGGAGGTGACCTAATGTATATGATTATGTTTATGTCTTTATACATGACATTGTAGTATCTATCTACTTTTTATGAAGATGTGCATGGTATGAATCTATAAGATGTGATCTTATCCTTATATCCACTATGTTGGTCTAAATGACTATATGATGAAGGTTGTTGACATGAATGAAATTGTCTTCACTGAATATGTTAATGTATGAATGGAATGTTAAGGTTTGTGGTCTCATGATGGGTTTACTAAGTATGTGCGAGGTTATGGGGCTACACATGTACATTGCACTAGTAGACTACGATTGGGGTCATGAATAAGGTCTTGAAATGATGAGAATGAAAAGAAGTGAATATATGTGTAAATTGATGTAGCTTACTATAAAGCCAATAAATTCTTGACTTAAATGTGTCTATGATGTGTTATGCTTCTATATTGATATGTGTTGGCGGGGTGGGTTGTATGTATACTTTCTTTGTGACCTTAAGGTGATGTATTGCACCAAGTATCACTAAAGGGTTACTTAGGAGGTTGATGAGATAAAAGAAAAGGATTCACTGTAAAGAAGAAATATCTCACTGTAAAGTAACCTCAAATATGGCTTAAATTCTATATTGGCCGTCGATTGACAAACGGGGCGTGGGTCGGGGTTTCGTCTGTCAAGACACTTTCTTGATGCACGTTTTTCAATTAGCTAAATTAATTAATTAGGCGGTTAGTTAAATAGTTAGGGGTTAAGGGAGGTATAATTAAGTTAGTTAATTACCTATATATATATAGTCCAACCTAATTAAACTAACCTAACCCTCATTATTCCCAAAACCCAATTGCTCTTCCTTCTCTGTTATTTCTCTCCCCCAAATAGAAGAACACCCTAGAAGACCAAGCTAAGGAGGGTTTTAGGGATTCAAAGGAGAAAGTTTCTCCATCAAACCTCATCAATTAACTAGGTATGGGATTCGTTTCACCTTTGAGATCTCTTTCCCCAAAGGGTTCCTTTAAGTTGTTTTCAAAAAGATGAAATTCAAGTTGGTTTTCTTCCAATACGAAATTGATCTTGTGAATTGATTATTCTGATTCCTTTTGGTTATTATGAGTATATTAACATGTATTATAACTCAATTATGTTACTTCTTGATGAATTGACCTAGTTTGTGGAAGATGATCTTTTCCCCTTAACCCTAGTTGTGATGTTGAATTAAATTCTCTAGTATTGATATAATTTACTTCGTTTATGTGTGAATTACATTTACATGTTATTATACCAATTTATGAATATATTGAGATGTATTGTAATCCTATTATGCCAGTTCTTGAGTAATTGACATAGGTTGTAAAGTAGATCATGAATTTGACCTAAGTCTCTAATCTAGGCTATGAACTAGCGATGTATTGTTGTTTAGATATTCAATTGACTATATTATTATGTTGTTACTATTCTATGATGGTATTAAAACCATTGTTGGGTTGAATCGAGGATGGTTGATGGTAAGACCTTGATGATGGTTTTGTGAAGAAAATTGGGGTAAGTCTTATGGTTTCAATTCTTTACTTCGATCATCATTACTAGTGATTAAGTGATGATGTTGTATTGAAGAATACCTTATATTAAACTTGATAGGGTTTGTATGATGTTGAATTGAAATTTCTTGAATATGGTTTGTGAGATGTTGGTTAAAATGTAAATGTTATAAGGATGGCGATAACTTACCAATGTGCCTTACTATGATGTGATTATGTAAATGTTCTAACATCACATGTATGAATTGTAAGCAAAGGAAATTACTCCTGAAATTCTTATTAATATATGATGATGATTATATAAGGGATAGACCCTATGACCTACATTAAGCTATGATGATTAATAAAGGCATTAAAGACATTTCAAAAAGGGACTCTAGCTTAGAACCGAGTGAACTAGAGTGAGAAGTGTCCCTTCCCACATAGGGAAGGTAGGATCACTAACGTACTCATGAGATTGGAGACTATAATGCATGTATCATAAAGAGGGTCCCAACTATATATACTAGTTCTTGAATAATGTTGTCCTCATAGGAATACTAGCTAGTGGATCTGCATAGTTGCTATGTTCATGTTTTGGTACTACCTTGGCAAGTAGTCCGCCTTCTTTCGATGTAGGGTTCCATGACACCGGATTCCACATTAGCTTATGTGAGCTATGTCGATTAAGGCAAGATGTTCCCAAAAGGTAAAATGAAGTAATGAATGAACTCTAACTAGGATGACCTAAAAGGTTTAGCTTAGTCTAGGTAGGGTTACGAGACTCTACCTATACATTGCACTAGTTAGCCTTGAGGGTCTTAGGAGGATGTTCATATTTATGAATATGCTTATAAATGTAAATGATATGTATATGCTGATCTTACATGTTGATGATACCATATGATAGTAATTTCCAATTATGAAGATGTGTTTGGTCTCTATTGCTAATGTATGATGATATGTACTCTCAATTATATAGTATGTGGAGTTGGAAATTGTGTATGATTCTCGTTGGGTTTAGTTGATTGAGTAAGGTTATGGAGCTTTACTTAGTCATTGCTTTAGTGGACTTAATGAGGGTTGATGAGTAATTGTCTTGCCTTGGTTATGTTGTAATGAAATCTTATTCATGCTTGGTTAGGTTATAACTTGATGATAGAGTTGTCTTGATTATGTTTTCAAGTATGTTGGTATGCATTGTAACGACCCAAAAGTATCCCCTAGAAGAAGGGAGCACCCATAGGTCGGAACAATTGCGTACTTGACCTTTCGGAGGCCTTGTACAAGCCTTATCTATCATTCATTACATAAGACATTAAATGTAGTGCAGAATTAAAACATTTTCACGAATAATTTTATAAAGAAATCATCTTTCATAAAAGCTAAGGAGTGATATCGTCTTCACAAGCCAACTTAAAGACACGACATAAATATCTTAGGTACACGACCCTTTACATTAAATGAAAAAAATACATAATAAGTCTTAATGCTAGAATTTAAGAAATAGAACTATGCCCTCAAATATAGGAGCAAATACTTAGTCTTATGAAGATAGATTCCCAAGCTTTTCCTTCTAAACTTCTTCCTTGCCTTCAACCTATACTTATAGAGTATAGAAAAGTATGGGGTTAGCTAAGTATGCATATGCAAAAACATGCAAAAAGGGACATTTTAGTAAAAATAAGCTCTCATTCCAAATAAGTAAAACCTTCATGAATATAAAATTAAAATAGTCTAAGAATCATCATTTAGCACATAATAAAAGAGTTCTATATTTAAGCACAAGGAGTCCTTTACAGTGAACTCCAAAAATATTACAGTGAAACAGTGGCATGTTACAGTGTACAATTCATCCCTAGCAATATGAACTTTTTTTCTTTGAGGTTTCCCTAACCATGTTATCCGAAGACTCCTTAAAGTACGACAAGAAGGGAACGCCCATATACACCCTTCAATACACACCAAAGCGATGCTTAAGACTACCAACCATAGAATTACCTCGCACGGGAATCAAGTCCAAACTCTTGGCTAGACATTTAAAATACATTCATTCATAAGTACTTCATGTAAGTACCCTTCTCCAATATGACTTATAAGTCATACTAAGTGCAATGTGAGAGTAGCATCCCATACTACTACTCCCACTTAGTGATCTTTGAGGATTCCCTTGGATTAAGCACTCTACATTAGTCATTCATAACTTCATTACATAAAAACATAACTTGAACTTGCTTCTTTAACATTAGTTTTTAAGTCATCTAACTTCATTTAAGACATATGATAACTCATTCATTTTCTTGATATAGAACACACCAAGACACCCCTATTGGAAGGTCTACTTAGTGCATTTGATAGATAGTGTACCATACCACCATCTACCCTAAGTAGTACATCCTTTTAGGAGACTTAATTCATACACTTCATACAAAACACACCAAGACTCCCCTTTCAGAAAGTCTACGTAGTGCAATGGATAGATAGCATCTCATACCACCACCTACCCTAAGTAGTACGTTCTTTTAGGAAACTTAGTTCATTCATTCTTTTTTGGGGGAATAGCTTTAACCGACATAGACCATGAGAGCTAGACATGGAATCCTGATACTACCCTTATCGGATGAGGGTTCCCCACTTGCCTAGGGTGGGGACTTTCTCTTAGCTTTTACATGGCTTTTCTAATAGCTACACCTATGCGGGCGCATAGTTAAGGGATAAGGAGATTGCTACTAAGTAACTCACACTCTACTCACGAGGAGTACTCATCTCAAGAGGTACATTGGGTAAAACATCTCTTCTCACATTATGCACCCACACCTTCTTCAAATCCTCTCGGTGCTAAGCATAACTCCCCCACAGAGTCTTAAACATTCATTACTAAAGTTAAAGGATAACTTTTTGACACACCATCTCAACTCAGAATGGGTATCCATCCTGCAACCTACATTAGAAAGATCTTTGGAGGTAGTGAGGTTGCTACTAACCACATCATCTCAACTCACAATGAGTGTTCACACCAAAACTCCCCTTTTCATTCTCATTCTTTAACTTCATTCTTTCATTCATTCAAAGTGTGAGTGTGTGTGTACATGTGAGCACACCTTGAACATAATAACCATTTTCAGTAACATTGGATTCTAGACATGCTTACACCTTCATTCATCATTTCTCATATACTAGCATGCTCAACATATACACATACCTCTTTTAGGCATAATCTAAGAAAGACATAAAATTCAAGCTTCATAAAACATATCAACATACAACATCATCATTATAACTTCATTTCACACATTAGGCCTTCAAATAAATACTCAACACATACAAATATATCCAAATACATCAAGTAAACACCGCAACAAGAAGGTGGACCATACCACTCAAGAACATTTCATAATACCAGTTATACAATAAAACGAACTCACCATTTAACCAAGATTTCACAACCTATAACCAATTATTCTTTAATATTTCATCATAATATGGCCCATAGGTTAGTAGCTAAACCATAATAACAACATAAGGAAACAAAAGCTCAAACAGAACACAATCATGTTCATTTAACCCATTTGCTCAGCTAAAAGTTGGACATATGCATAAACATGAGTTCATTAGGTTTTTTATATGAAAATCATCAATTAATACTAGAAGCAACATATTTGAATTATTATAACACTTTTACATGAAGACCCATGCTTAGAATCAAAACTAGGAGAAGATACAGTTTGAAAACCCTTTTTGAAATCTTTTAGAAATGACTCCTTGAATGAAAGAGGGATAAAGGATCACTAAAATACCTCAATGAGAAGGAAACCCACAAAATTGTTATGAAGAAACGTTCCCAACAAGCCATTCTAGCTCTTCCTTGCTTCGCTACAATGGTGACTTGAGAGAGTATTTCTTTAGAGAGAGAATTTGAATATATGAAATGAGGGGTATTGTCTAGGTCTAGGACTTAAAACTAATTTATTATACTTTAAAAACGCTAAAAATATCATCCTAGGTTCATAAAATACTTGGGGTGAATTTACAAAACACCCAAGCCAACACAGGAAAATGTGATAGCTTTTGCAGGCCACCATCGACGCCTCTAGACGACAGACCGTCGATGCCTCGACGTACCATTATTGAGGGCTCGTGGTTTGAATCTGCAAATCCCAAAACATGCAGGCATTCATGTACAATCAATGGACCAGGTTGACGAGCCGTCGATTGGTTTATTGGCCTTCAGTTGCCTCGTTGATGGACACTATTTTTGGCAGTTATGTCTTAGACTTGGGGTACTCTTCTAGGGCCCTATGTGGGTCCTATATTGATTCGTACCGGGACGTTAAACCCATATAATAAGTTATTTATGTCTTAGGAATATCCCACATCCATTTTGATTAAAACGAACACGTAAAACTCACTAAAACACATCAAGACACACAAGCACTTTCTAAGACACACCTTCCGATTGTCATGGACGTTCTTGGACGTTTGACCTCCAAAAATTACCAAGCTTCACATAATGACTAAGAACATCATATTAACTCAGTTTAACACAAAACTAACTCATGAAACATTATGAATCTCTAGTTCACCTTAGTTCGTTTTAGGGTGTTACATTTTCCCCCACTTGGAACAACATTCGTCCTCGAATGACACTAAAAACTTTTTAAAACATTAAGGACTTAGTATAAGCATATAACACACCAAATGAAGGCTACAAAATTTATGGTCAATTCACCAAACATACAAGGAACACCAACTTACATATTACAAGAATTTTTCTAGGCACACAGGCAACTTTCTTTTGGAAGTAACTTCCAAATTCAAGCACACACTTAATTCTTCATTTTATGGAGGAACTACCTTCTAAAACATTAGGCATTCTTATAAAAATCATTTTTAAACACATTGGAACCATAATTCATGAAAATGAACTTTTTCTCAAACTTCAAAATTTGACAGTGAGCATGAATTCTCACATAGTGAAACATGCATGATTTTTCAACAATTTTTCGTTTAAGAATTTTATCAAGAAATCATGATTATAAGAAAGAAAAAAACCATATAAAATAACTTTACCACATAAACACAACAACCATGAAGGGTTAAGGCTTACCGGGAATATCCAATCCAGAGTTTAGTTCTCCCACCAAGCCCCCATCCCATAGGGAGGGTTCTTATTTGGAGCATTAGATCTAGAGAAGCTTGATTGACCCCTTTTTCTTTTGCATTGATGTTGGGGAAGTCCCTCATCTTGTGAGTCTTACTACCACATGCAAAGCAAACATATGTTCCGGAAAGACACTTACCCAAGTGTTTCTTCCCACAAGTAGCACACTTATGCCTGTCAAATGTATGGCCACCACCTCGGGAATGTTGGTTGGAAAATCTATCCTTGTTCCCCATGGAATTCTCTTGGTGATAGAACCTCTTCTTAGGTTTTTGTTGACTAGATTCATCATACCTAGGCCTCTTCCTCTCTTGCCTTATCTCCCTAATTTTGGACTCCTCAATTTGTTATGCATACACCATGAGTCTTGAGATATCCATGTCATTAAGGAGCATTGTCATATGAAACTCCTTTTCCACCAAGCTAGACACTCCCATCACAATTTTTTTCATCCTAGACCAAGGGTTGACTACCATGGTTGGGGCATACTTAGAGAGTTGGGTGAATTTGAGAGAGTTTTCTTTCACACTCATTCCCCCTTGACGAAGATTCATGAATTCAACCATCTTCTTCTCGTTCCACTCTAAAGGAAAGAACCTATCTAGCAAAGCCTCTTTGAATACTTACCAATCTACCAGACCATACCTTAAAGGTATCTCATCCCTCCATTGCTCAAACCACACTTGAGAAACATCCTTGAGTTGGTAAGCGGCTAACTCCTCTCTCTCCCTAGGGGTCACCCCCATAGAATCTACCACCTAGAATATCTCATCTGTGAAGCTTTAAATATCCCTCATATGCTTAGCTCATAGGTCATATATGAGATTTCATCAACCTAAATCATGCGAGAACTCCTTTGACATGGACATAGTATATTCTAGAACAATCTAGTTTAGGATACCCTTAAGAACACCTTTCAAGAGCCCGTCTATTGACTAGATCATTATACAAGCAACATAGACATGTTTTCATGTGTGTGTATACATATATATAAGCATACCTTTCACATAAACACACTTAGACCACACATATTCATACTTGTACTTCACTCATGCATAAAAGTATAGGTGTAACTATATGAGAATACTTTTCATACAAACACATTTAGACACTATGCATATTCACACTTCATCGTATTATATAAGACATATTCATATCTTAATCATGCATTCATAATCATGTACATAGATAACAAAACTAGGAACTATCCTATCAAGGAACACATGTGCAATGCATAGAAAAGATCCCATACCCTTGTCCATACTAGTACACCTATAAAGTCATCCTACTTAAGAGATACATAACATACTTCATGGAAACATACTTTACATGCATAGTAGTAGACACAACTGCATATTGGAATACCCTTTCATTAGAAACCATGAACCTATACTACTTGTAAGCATGCATGAGGTGTAACTGTGTGTACATTGGTCAACATTATCACATAATGTCTATGAACAACATATTGAGTCATCCACCCTCTTAGGACCACAATGCACATCCAAGCATAGACCATACATCACATAATAGCATATGACAGAAGACACCTTCACATTGCATCCAAGACTCCTAACCTAAGCTAATCACACCTTCATATATGGGTACATATATAAGGGTAATTTACAATTACTAAATCATCAATCGCAGCACATATATCTAACCCTAACATAGTCATTCACATGCTCATAACATTAGCAATACAACCTAGACCATAAATTAGAATGGAAACTAGGCATGAGACTTTACATTGGGTGATCAACATCACAACACATTCATAACACAATTCCCTTAAAGACTATGATCAAATCACATATATATTGAGAAGAAGTAAACACCGCCACCATAAGTGGACCATAGCATACAATGTCATACAAGGCCAACCATCTAGCAATTCTATAGGAAAGTAGAGGAATAAGACAATCTTACCAATTTCACAACCTTTGATCATCATTGATCAATACTCCTTTTTCATCAACAATTAAATAATAGGGAAGTATTTTAAAGCAACTTAAGATAACCGAATTCGTGCATCATATATGTAACAACCCTAAAAATGGATATGATAAGTAATGCTTAATGTGTCTAGAATGCCTACGATTAGACCGGGTTCACAGGGATTGATGCACGTAGAACCAGACCTCTGAACCCTTGCTACAGCCAAGCCAACTAACTTGGGGAGTTAGTTGAGCTAGTAAAGGTTGGGTCCTTCCATGTAGGGATCTCGAATACGAAGATTTACTCAAAGGAGTCTTTACCGAACTTAAAAAGGGAAAATCTTAGGTTTGAAGGGTCTAGGGGTAAAATGGTCTTTTTCCAGGCTAAGGGTAGTATCGTAATTACTCTAAATATATAATTAATTAGTTAATTAATAAGGTAGAGGGGCATTTTGGGGAGAGGGCCGAAAATTGGTTCTTAGAGTGAAGTCTTGCTCCACCCGGGTTCGAACCTAGGTGGAAGCATGATTTAAATTGTTTTTATTTAGGTTGATAAATTAATGTAATTAATTAATATATATTATTTATTGTCTTATTTAAAATAAAAGGTAAATCAGATTTTTATCATTTAATAAAAACCTTATTTGACTAAGTCCTAAACTAGACTCCTAAGCCTAAGAAAACTCTCCTCTGTCACGCTCATCTCTCTCTCACATCTCTATCATTCTCTTATTCACGTTCTCTCTGCCAAATAACGTACAAGAACAGAAGATAAACCAAAGTTCTTCACACTTGAAGAACTCACAACAAAAATAAAATCAAACGCTAAGCAAAATACGTTAGGCAAAGGGAGGGTTTTCCGTCGAAAGTTTGGTGTTGAAACTTGGTTTTGGACGTGAGTGTTGGAGAAGGTTTGGGCAGAAACTTCAAGGTTTGAACATCATAAAAGGCATGGGTTTTCTTACTCTTGGTCCCTTTCCCAAGAGACCCCTTAAGGTTCAGTATATTCTAATCCGAAAACTAGGATTGTTCCCCGTTGCATGTCCCTGTCACTAGCTCCCGTTGATTCGTAGGTTGGGTATGATTGCTGGTAGATATTAGGCGTGTAATGTGTTTTCTTGATGAATATGTTCATGAATGTATGTTTGAAATCGTATGAATGACAACCCATGTTTTCCGAACTATGTGTATGTGTGTGCAAAATGTGAACTGTGGCCTATAGCCCTCGGGTTAAGGCTAAAAAAAATGATGTATTATGGTTGTATTTTTACGTGCACAAACTTAGGTAAATCGTGATGTTCATATGAAATGTTATGTGGCTGAATTGAGTGAGAAACTCTTGGCTAAACTAATCAATGAAAATGCACCTAAAACGTTATAAATGAACCATGAAATTCCCCTAAGAAATAATGTGTAACTTGATGAAAAAGATGCTGAATTATTACCAAATTTCCCGCCACAAGTTGATGAATTTCGGTCAAGTTAAAATGGTTTAAAATGTTATGAAAAATGAATAAAAATAAATGAGGTCACTGAGGGTCGAACCCGTGACCTCACCATGTTAAAAACCATGATATTAAGTGAGTTAAAAGTATTGCGGTGAGGGGGATTCGAACCATAGTATTGGCTGGAAAATGTAACTTAAAAAAATAAGAAATGAGAGGAGTGGGATTCGAACCCACAGCCCCTCGGCCAAAAAGGAGAATATCTAAAGAAAAGAAATTAAAGGGAAATGAAGGTGTTGGGGCTCGACCTTGGGTCCCCAAGCCGTGTGTATTCAAACCAAAATAAATTAAAATGTAAGTGTGGTCCAAGGGATTCAAAACTGGGTTCCCTTGCCCAAATTCAGTATTGATACATAAGTCATACGTGAATTAAATGTTCAAGAATAATGCCTCCTACTTAGATCGAAATCGAGATCTTGGCATACATATAAGATGCATAAGTCTTGTACCACATTATCTTAGGAAGATATGAATCACTTAAACGAACTATGAATGAAACCTGATGGCTTGTATTTATAGACCCATAAGTCTAGCATACGTTTAAGAATAGTGAACCTAAGATGTATGTAATGAAATGATGTAACCCTAGAAGGGTTAAGTAAGAGTGTAAAACACACTAAATGGCCAAGTGCATTGGCATACGATGAAATAATAATATGTAATGAAATGATGAAACCCTAGAAGGGTTAAGTAAGAGTGTGAAACACAAAAATGGCCAAGTGCATTTACATATGATGAAATGAACATTCACGTAAAATGGGGTGAGTAAATATGAAGAGCAAATGTGCTTAAGTTAATGAATGTGGTGACAACATGATAAGAGGCTAATGTGAAAGATGAGAGCAATCTCAAATGAGCCTAAGTAAATTTTACTAAAACGTACTCACCTATGAGAGTGTAAAGTTAATGAAGAGACCAGTCTCTATGAACACTCTAATGAAAGTATTGAGAATAATGTATACTTTATACTAATGATGAATTGAGAAATCATCTATTGAGCTATTATGTCCTCATACTAGAAGCTAACTTCCATGACGTATGAGTTGAATGAAATGGAACTTTATACTGAGCACCGATAGACTAGCTATGAGCGGTGATGCCTTCTTTCGGTATGGGCGGACGTTCACGTAACTCTCATGAGATGAGACTGTCCAGCATGCCGGGTATGGGTCTCCTTATATCTCCTAGTCTTCGAACCTATACTGCCAATATAGGGATCTGGCGGGATTCAATTCCCATGTACGCTAGCATGTTTTGGGTCACTTTGGTCGGTGATTCCACCTCTTTTTGGTGTGGAGGAAACACTGGATTTCATGATTCTCACATGATCTATGTCGGTTAAAGTTAAAGTAACCAATGAATGGATGAGGCCAGCCTCAAATTGATACACATAATGAAATGAACAATACCAAAGGTGTTAGGATAGGATAATCAAGAGGTGATCTAGACTCATGTAATAACACTAGGTTATTCTTGATCATTGCACAGCAAACCCGATGAGTGTCTTAAACTACATCCTAGGTATAGCTGGTGTTTACACTAGCTTATGAATGAATGAAATGAAGTACGTATGAATGAATGAAGTAGACTCTGTGTTTGCTAAAGAAGTCTCCCTAGTTGAGGTCCCATATGTTGAGCCCTCATTTTGGGAAGTCTTAATGTTAAGTCCATGATTCCAAGGTCACATGGCATATG
This sequence comes from Solanum lycopersicoides, assembly GCA_022817965.1. Lineage (NCBI taxonomy): Eukaryota > Viridiplantae > Streptophyta > Magnoliopsida > Solanales > Solanaceae > Solanum > Solanum lycopersicoides. The sequence continues at coordinate 34,634,477 of CM040627.1, forward strand.
AACGAACGATATGAAAGATGTTATGTGCTATATGCAATATGTTATGTGCTATGTGTAAGATGTTTTGTGTTGTGTGCAATATGATAGTATGATGATGTATGTTACTCTCATGGCATGACTTTCCTAATCCAAATTTGACAAGTCCACTGACTTTCCAAATCCAAATTTGGCAGGTCCACTAACTTTCCTAATCCAAATTTGGCAAGAGCCATTCTTACTCATGCATGTCCTTGGTGTGTGGTTACATATACCCATACTTAGTACAAGTGTGTACTAATCCCATACAACTCTATATTTGTAGGTGCATGCACAGGTGGACGCTAGAGCTTACAGGTTGACGTTGCAGCTATCCAGACGTGGAGCTTTCATCCGGACTTGGTAGGCCCTCATGCTTTTGAGGATGTCTACCGTTATTATCAAGCTTAGATGTAGGCTTTAGCTAGTGGAGCATGTTCCACTAGTGTTTCTTTCTACTTTCATTTCAGAATTTTTATTGGTGCCGTTTTGGCAAAAATACGTTTAATGCAATTATGAACTGTTTCTTTAATTTGATTATCTCTATGTTAGATGGTTGATTTGTGAACGCCTATGATGTTAAGTTTAAAATGATTTGCATGAAATAAGAAAAAAAATCAAATTTTTCGTTAAAATTAACCTAGATGAAGTAAGATGACGTATGTAGGCTTGTCTGTGACCTCTGAGAGGTCAACGACACCTGTCTCGTCTGGAGTCTAAATTCCGGTTGTGACAAAGTTGGTATTAGAGCACTAGGTTAAATTTCGAGGATAATAAGTTCACATCAACCACATTGAGTAGTTTCTAAGTCAAGGTACTGAAGTGCACCACTATCCTAAATTAGAGATTGCATAATGCGTAGGAAAATTTCCCTTCTTCTGATCTTATTGTGCTTTTCCTAATGTCTGATTTTCTTGGTGTTATGAGCGTGTCTAACATCAATCCTAGTTGTTTTTGCAGAATGAATACTAGGAGAACCATTGGTCATAGGAGAGGAGGAGCAGCTGCTAGGGACAATCAGGTTCCACCCCAGGCTCCAGCTGAAGGAGTGGCTATGCTGGTTAACCCAGCTGGGTTGACTGATGCGGAGGTACGGGCATCTCTGGACCAGATGGAACAGGCCATCACTATGCAGGCCTAGGCCATGACTAACCAGGTCAACCGGCAGAATGTTCAAAGGGAGAACCCACCGGTTCGTAGCATGGTTGACAGGCTGAGAGATTTCACGAGGATGAATCCTCCTATTTTCACAGGGTCTAAGACTTCAGAGGACCCCAGGAGTTTGTGGATGAGGTGCATAAGATTTTGGTAGCTGTGGGGGCCACAGATACTGAGAAGGCTGACCTGGCTTCCTATCAGCTCAAGGATGTAGCACAGACTTGGTGCAGGATGTGGAAGGATAGCTGAGGTTTGGGCGGAGTTCCGGTCACTTGGGAGCTGTTTAAGACAGCCTTCCTGTAGAGATTCTTTCCCAGGGAGATGAGGGAGGCCAAGGTTGAGGAGTTTATCAACCTTAAGCAGGGATAAATGACAGTCAAGGAGTATTCCCTGAAGTTTGTTAAGCTATCCAGGTATGCTACTTTCCCTTGTATTTAACAACACAGATGAGATGAGTACTGAAGTTTGTTAAACTATAAGGTATGCTACTTCCCTTGTATCTAACACCAGGGATGATATGAGCAGGTTCCTCATAGGAATGACCGGAGATCTTGAAGAGGAGTGTCGGTCTGTGATGCTCCACGATAACATGAACCTCTCCAGGTTGATGGTGCATGTCCAACAGGTGGAGGACAGTCGGAAGAAGAGGGGCATTCGTGATGCTAGGAGGCCTAATCCTCATGATAAGGCAGGTCCTAGCAATGGAGGCAACAGGAAAAACTTTAGTGTCCGTGAGCAGCCCAAATTTAAAAAAGGGCAGCAGAGTTCAGGGAACTCTAACTTTTAGAGGAGTACAACACCTAGAGGAGGCAGACCCGAGCCCAAGAAGGGAAATGGAGGTGAGATGCAGTGTCCCAGAAAGGACTGTGCTAAGTGTGGTCGTGCTCACAGTGGAGAGTGCAGACAGGGCACTAATGCCTCATTCGGTTGCGGTAAGAGCGGGCATATGGTTAAGGACTGCCCACAGAACAGTGGTCAGGCTGGAGGAAATGCTCATCCTAGGCCTAATCCACAGGGTGCAGCAGCATCCGAGCCTCCTAAGAGGAACAGATTCTACACCCTGAAGGGAAGGGAGGAGCAGGAGAAGTCCGCTGATGTGGTCACAATTATGCTGCAAGTATTCTCAACTTCTGTTTATGCTTTACATGATGCAGGGTCTACGCTTTCCTTTGTAACTCCTTTGCTTGCTCTCACTTTTGAGATATTGCTAAAATTTCTGCATAATCCTATAGTGGTTAGTACACCTTTAGGAGAAAATGTAAGAACTGATAGAGTATACAAGGATTGCCCAATAGTTGTATGTGGTAAGACTATGTGTGCAGACTTAGTTGAGTTACCAATGCATGATTTTGATGTTATTCTTGGCATGGACTGGCTTCATAGTTGTTATGCTTGTATGGATTGTCGTAGTAGGGTTGTGAGATTTTGTTTCCCTAATGAGGTAGAGCTGGTCTGGGAGGGGTACAACTCGAGTAGTCCTAATCCTTTGATTTCGAACCTTAAGGCCAATAAAATGATGTCCAAGGGGTTATTGCGTCATCTGGTGAGTGTTAATGATTTAGATCATGACATTCCTTCCATAGACTCAGGTGCCTGTAGTGAATGAGTTCCAATTTCAATTCCTCCTTACAGAATGGCTCTAGCTGAACTCAAAGAGTTGAAGCTGCAGTTAAAAGATCTCACTAATAAGGGTTTCATTCAGCCGAGCATATCCCCTTGGGGTGCTCCATTGTTGTTTATGAAAAAGAAGGATGGAACCCTTAGAATGTGTATCGATTATCGGCATCTCAACAAAGTCACTATAAAGAATAAGTATCCAATTCCCAGAATAGATGATTTGTTCGATCAGCTCAAAGGGTCTAGTTTCTTCTCTAAGATGGATCTTCGTTCAGGGTATCATCAACTTAGGGTTAGGGATGGAGATATCCCAAAGACAGCCTTTTGTACCCGTTATGGTCATTCTGAGTTCTTAGTCATGTCATTTGGTCTCACTAATGCACCAACTGCATTTATGGACCTCATGTACCGAGTCTTCCATGAATACGTTGATTCTTTTTTCATAATATTCATTGATGACATCCTCATCTACTGTAGGACCAAGGAAGAGCATGAACAACATTTGAGACTAACCTTGCACGTACTTAGACAACATCAGCTGTATGCCAAATTCTGCAAGTGTAAATTCTGGCTTAGATCAATGACCTTCATGGGTCATGTTGTGTCCGATCAGGGCGTGCAGGTGGACCCCAGGAAGACTAAGGCTGTGAAGAATTGGCCAAAATCTCTTACTCCCGCCGATATCCGTAGCTTTCTGGGATTGGCTGGTTACTACCGCAGGTTCGTGAAGGGTTTTTCTTCCATTGCTGCCCCACTAACAACTTTGACTAAGAAGAAGGCCAAGTTCGAGTGGATGGAGACTTGTAAGAAGAGTTTCCAGGAGCTCAAGGACATACTCACTTCAGCCCCGGTGCTTACTTTGCCTAAGTGTGGTGAGAATTACACTGTTTATTCTGATGCATCTAGGGTTGGTTTTGGGTTGTGTTCTTATGCAGGTTGGTAAGGTGATATCTTATGCCTCTAGACAGCTCAAGGTTCATGAGAAGAATTACCCCACTCATGACCTGGAGTTGGCAGCTGTGGTGTTTGCACTGAAGCTGTGGAGGCACTACTTGTATGGAGTGCATGTGGATGTGTTCAGAGATCACAATAGTCTCCAGTACGTGTTCACGCAGAGAGAGTTGAATCTACGTCAGCGGAGATGGTTGGAGCTGTTGAAGGACTATGATATGAATGTTCACTACCATCTAGGTAAGGCTAATGTTGTAGCTGATGCTTTGAGCAGGATGAGCATGGGAAGTATAACCCACGTTGAGGATGAGAAGAAGGAGTTGGTGAAAGATGTACACAGACTGGCCAGACTGGGTGTGCGATTGGTTGAATCTACTAGTGGGGGTGTTTCAGTTCATCCTAGTTCTGAATCATCCTTGGTAGTTGAAGTCAAGCAGGGTCAGCATCTCGATCCTCTGTTGATGGAGCTGAAGGACTCAGTGTTGATAAAGATGCATGAGTCTTTTGCTTTGGGAGGTGACGGCATACTTAGGTACCAGAACATGTTGTGTTTACCAGATGTGAATGATTTGTGGACAAGGATTGTTGCAGAGGCCCATGGTTCCAGATATTCCATACATCCAGGTTCTACCAAGATGTATCATGATCTTAAGCAAATTTATTGGTGGGATGGCATGAAGAAGGACATTGCAGAATATGTGGCCAAGTGTCTAATTGTCAGCAGGTTAAGGCAGAACATCTTAAGCCTGGCGGTCTTACTTTAGATTATTGAGGTTCCGACTTGGAAGTGGGAGGCATTAATATGGACTTCTGGTTGGTCTTCCGAGGACTAGGAGACAACATGACTCCATATGGGTTATTGTGGACAGGATGACTAAGTTGCCCACTTTATCCCTGTGAAGTCTACTTACAGAGCGAGATTATGCGAGACTCTACATTGATGAGATTGTGAGATGGCATGGGATTCTTTGTCTATCATCTCAGATAGAGGAGCTCAGTTCACTTCACATTTCTGGAGATCCTTCCAGAAGAGCTTAGACACGTAGGTAAAGCTTAGTACTGCCTTTCATCCAGACTGATGGGCAGGCAGAGCGCACCATTCATACATTGGAGACATGTTGAGAGCGTGTGTGATTGACTTCAGGTAGCTGGGATGACCATCTACCTTTGATAGAGTTCTCGTATAATAATAACTATCACTCCAGCATAGGGATGGCACCGTTTGAGGCACTGTATGGTAGGAGGTGTAGATCTCCAGTTGGGTGGTTCGAGGTTGGAGAGTCATCCATTTTTGGTCCAGAGATCATTCATGAGGCCTTAGAGAAAGTCAGGGTGATTAGGGACAGGTTGGCTACTGCTTACAGTCGGCAGAAGTCATATGCAGATAACAGAAAATGGCCCTTAGAGTTTGATGTTGGTGACCAGGTCTATTTGAAGATATCACCTATGAAGGGGGTGATGAGGATTGGCAGGAAGGGGAAGTTGAGTCCGAGGTATGTTGGGCCATATGAGATCCTACAACGTGTGGGTGAGGTGGCCTATGAGTTGGCATTGCCTGCGGAACTAGCTTCTGTCCATCCAGTCTTTCATGTATCCATGTTAAAGAAGTGCCTAGGTGATCCAGCATCGATTCAACCTATGGAAGGTTTAGGGGTCGATGAAGACTTGTCCGACGAGGAGGTACCTGTTGAGATCTTAGACAAACAGGTCAAGCGGCTGAGGAACAAGGAGATTGCCACAGTGAAGGTATTGTGGAGGAATCATCTTGTTGAGGGTGCTACGTGGGAGTCTGAGGCCGATATGAGATCCCTCTACCCTCATCTTTTCAGATCTTGAGGTTAGACTTCCTACTCTCAAGTCTAAGTTTCCTTATCTCTCCATTCTTTATTGCTATTGCTTGTTTGTGAATTGTATTATGTTATGATCTGACTGGCATTGTGCTAGATAGTTAGTAGTGTCATTCGGGGACGAATATTCCTAAGGGGGGATAATGTAACAACCCTAAAAAGGGATATGATAAGTAATGCTTAATGTGTCTAGAATGCCTACGATTAGACCGGGTTCACACGGATTGATGCGTGTAGAACCAGACCTCTGAACCATTGCTACAGCCAAGACAACTAACGTGGGGATTTAGTTGAGCTAGGAAAGGTTGGGTCCAGCCATGTAGGGCTCTCGAATATGAAGATTTACTCGAAGGAGTCTTTACCGGACTTAAAAAGGGAAAATATTAGGTTTGGAGAGTCTAGGGGTAAAATGGTCTTTTTCCAGGCTAAGGGTAGTATCGTAATTACCCTAAATATAATTAATAAGGTGGAGGGGCATTTTGGGGAGAGAGGGCCGAAAATTGGCTCTAAGAGTGAAGTCTTGCTCCACCCGGGTTCGAACCTAGGTGGAAGCATGATTTAAATTATTTTTATTTAAGTTGATAAATTAATGTAATTAATTAATATTTATTATTATTGGCTGATTTAAAATAAAAGGGAAATTAGATTTTTATCATTTCATAAAAAACTTATTTGACTAAGTCCTAAACCAGACTACTAAGCCTAAGAAAACTCTCCTCTCTCACGCTCATCGCTCTCTCACGTCTCTATCATTCTCTTATTCACCTTCTCCCTGCCAAATAACGTACAAGAACAGAAGATAAAACAAAATTCTTCACACTTGAAGAACTCATAACGAAAATAAAATCAAACGCTAAGCAAAATACGTTAGGCAAAGGGAGGGTTTTCAGTCGAAAGTTTGGTGTTAAAACTTGGTTTTGGACGTGAGTGTTGGAGAAGCTTTGGGCAGCAACTTCAAGGTTTGAACGTCATAAAAGGTATGGGTTTTCTTACTCTTGGTCCCTTTCTCAAGAGATCACTTAAGGTTAAGTATATTCTAATCCAAAAACTAGGATTGTTCCCCGTTGCATGTCCCTGTCACTACCTCCCATTGATTCGTAGGTTGGGTATGATTGTTGGTAGATATTAGGCGTGTAATGTGTTTTCGTGACGAATATGTTCATGAATGTATGTTTGAAATCATATGAATGACAACCCATGTTTTCCGAACTATGTGTATGTATGTGCAAAATATGAACTGTGGCCTATAGGCCTCGGGTTAAGGCTCAAAAAAATGATGTATTATGGTTGTATTTTTACGTGCACAAACTTAGGTAAATCATGATGTTCATATGAAATGTTATGTGGCTGAATTGAGTGAGAAACTCTTGGCTAAATGAATCCATGAAAATGCACCTAAAACGTTATAAATGAATCATTAAATTCCCCTAAGAACTAATGTGTAACTTGATGAAAAAGATGTTGAAAAATTACAAAATTTCCAGCCACAAGTTGATGAATTCGGTCAAGTTAAAA